>VDFB02000002.1:47252703-47530862 GCA_007258455.2 Sequoia sempervirens
ACGTATCATCGCCAGAGCCTTTCTATCCAAGATCTCCCAGTCCTCATCTGACATTGCTGCAGTTTCTTGGCTTTCCCTTCCAATGGCCGCCATAAATCCTTCTGATAGAGATAGTCCTCCATCTGCATCTTCCATAACTGATAGTTCTGCCCGTTAAACTTCTCAACCTTCTTACCCTCGTTTTCCATTGCTCCCACTCAACCGTGAGACTCCCACTCAACCGTGAGATCTTCCTACAGATGATAATCAAAACACAACTGCTCTGATACCACTTGTTAGGGTTAGAGATGGCAGATCTAACAATTAAATGCAGATTTAATAAACAAAAACAGAGAAACTAAATCATGCACAGAATAAATCATAACACAGAAATTTAACGTGGTTCACCCAATTTGGGCTACATCCACCAAACCGTAGCCATCCAACACTTTTATTATCCAGTGTAAAACCTTATTACAATCTTGCAAATAATCGCGTTTTTCATCATACTGAAATACCCATCCGAACCCCTTTTACAAGCTTAGAAGCTTCCAGATTTTCGGGTTCTACAAAATCGGATTTTTCCTTTTTCATTGATTTTTCCCTTTTTCGGTGATCACGCGAAAAAGTAGGAAGAAAATTTTCCTTAGGGGCTGCCGCCCCCGAACCCCCGCCCGAGGCCCAGCCCGGCCCCAGACCCCGGCGAGGACGGGGGGCCAGGGTGTACAGTATACCATGGGCTATACAGTATAGCATGATCAGTCGCCACATACCAACAAAACTGGCTTAGATTCAAGTGTTGAGGGCTAGATTTTAAGGTCTAAAGATGACAAAAAAAGAGAATACTACAGAATATCTTCAAAGATTTGATGATATAGTGAACTCCATTAGACAATATGGAGAAGATGTAAAAGAAGAAGTCATTGTACTAAAAGTTCTTAGGTCAATGACATAAGTATGACTCTAAGATCTCAACAATAGAGGAAGGAAGATAAATAGACAAACTCACTCTTAATGAGATGCATGGTATATTCACTACTTATAAGATGAGAATGGGAGATGGAGAGCCATCTAGAAAACAAGTTGCTTTCAAGGTTACAAAAAAAGAAAAGGATGAAGCACATAAGAAAGATAAATTTGAACCCACCACATCTGAACAAGGAGAGACTAATGAGGAGGAAGCTAACTTCATCAAAAGACTAAGGAGAGGATCTGACAAGTACAAAGGTAAGTTACCTTTCAAATGCTTTGACTGTGGAAAGGTAGGACATTTTGCTTCTAAATGTCCCTACAAGAAGGATAAACTTGAACAAGAAGAACATAAGATGAAGAAGACTTATTACCCCAAAAAGAAAAGCTTTGGGAAGAAAAAGAAGAGCCTGTACATTCAAGAAGGAAGTGACTCATTTGATGATAATGATAGTTTAGATGATGAACTTGACCATGTTTTTGTTATGGAGAAAAAGGAAGAATTTATCCTCATGGCCAAAGACTCTATAAAACAAAAGCATGGTATGGGTAAGCATCTTGGTGATGAAGACATCAAAATAGATCTAGAGGGAGAGCTTATTTCTTCCTTAGAAGATATTGATGTTATGAGAGATGAAGCTGAAGGACTAAAGAAGGAGAATAAGAAGCTATCTAAAGAGCTTGATGAGTCTAACCAGATGATAGTAAGTCTAAAAATTCAAGTTGAGGAAGGTAAGAGAATGAAAGAGGTAATGAAAATCAAGGTAGGATCTGAAGACAAATGCATGAAGCTTGAGGTAGAAGTAGTTTCCTTAAGAAAAGATTTGGAAAGAGCTAAGGAGAAGATTGAGAGAGGAATAAAGCTAAAAGGAGGATTATAGATCCTTGATGAATTATTGAGCACAAAAAAACTTGTAAATAAAGAGAAATCTAGTTTAGGGCTGGAAAAAGGAAAGAATTCCTTTTTCAATGAATCTATAAAACTCTATAAAAGGTTTAGAGCAGTAGAAAAGTCAAGATCAAATGGTGAGAAATCATGCAAGGAAGATGCTAAAGAGAAGAAGTTTATTGAGTAAGTCAAATGAAGAAAATAAGCCTATGGCAGACAAGAAGAATAACCAGTGGGTCAATAATCAATAAAGGAGGAAGAAGAATATGACAAGAACAAATGTTGATGGTTTTACAAGAGTACATGATCAAAGGAGGCCAAGACAAAGAAGACCACCTCATCAAACTCAAGGAAATGATATGACCAGGTATTTCTCATACTTTCTTGGATATTGTTATACATGTAATCAATTTGGTCATAGGGCTAGAGAATCTAGTCATTTCTAAGGGAAGCACAAATTATGTAAGAAAAAATCCATTTTCTCCCTTAGTTGATATGAATGTAATCTATTACAACTGCAATAATTTTGGTCACATAGCTAGAGCCTATAGAACAAAGTTCATAAGACCAAATGTTTAGTTTGAGAAGAAGAAGAATACAAACCCAAAAAATGAAAAGGAATCTAAGGTTCCTAAGGAAGAGGGTGAGAAGATTGAAAAGAAACCCAAGAAAATGTGGCAAGAGAAGGAACAAAGTTCCATCAAATCTATGATTGCCCAAAGTGCACTACATGAAAAGAAACAAAATATATGGGTAATTGATAATGGCTTCTCCAAGCATATGACTGGAGATAAGAGAAAATTCATTGAGCTCAAAAAGTGTAAAGAAGGCTTAGTAAGCCTATGAGACAATATTTTTCGTCAAAATTTGTGGTAAAGGAATCTTGATCTTAGATGGAAAGAACAAGAAAAAATATGTCTTGTATATTGAGGGATTGAAACATAATCTCCTAAGTGTTATCCATATGTGTGAAAATGGTTATAAAGTTACATTTAACTTTGAAGGTTGTAAGATAAGGAAGAATGGGAAGGAAATTGCACAAGGAGTTAGGACTAATAGCAACCTATACAACCTTTGTGAACTAAAAGGAAACAATTATCTAATAAGTCATGTAGATGAGAGTTGGCTATGAAATAGAAGATTGATCCATACCAATTTTGACAATCTAGTCAAAATAAGTTCAAAAGGGCTAGTAAGAAAATTTCCAAAGACAACCAAGCCTGCAAAGGATGCCAAGAAGGAAAGAAAACAAGGGTCAAGTTTCCAAAAAAGGATTATTGTACAACAAAAATCTTACAAATAGTTCATCCTGATCTATGTCATCCCATGAGGACAAGAGCACTGCAAGGTGAAAGGTATTTTATGCTTCTTATTTATGATTACACTAGAATGGAATGGGTAATGTTTCTAAAAGAGAAGGTTGAGGCATTTGAAAAGTTTAAGATATTCAAGAAGATGGTTGAGAAGGAAATCGGTAGGAGAATCAAATGCCTAAGATTAGATAGAGGAGAATTCACATTAAGTGAATTCAATAGGTATTGTGAAGGCCATGGAATAAAGATGCAATATTCTTCACCAAGAACTCCACAAAAAAATGGAGTTGTAGAGAGAAGAAACATAATAGTTAAAGACATGGGTAGAGCAATGTTGAGTGAGGCCAAATTGTAAGATAATTTTTGGAAGGAATCAATTCATACTGTAGTATACATTTAGAACAGATCTCTTTTAAGAGCAAACCATGTCAAGACTCCATATGAGTTTTGGCATGGCAGACACACATCTATCAAATACTTTAAAGTATTTGGTGGAAAATGCTACATAAAGAGAGAAGACGAGAATTTGGGGAGTTTTTATTCAAGGTGTGATGAGGTATATTTGTAGGATACTTCATTCAAAGAAAATCTTACAAATGTTACAACAAGAGGCTGCATAAAATTGTTGAGAGCATCAATGTCAAAATTGATGAGGATATAAATTAGATTAAGCCTAGTAGAACCAACCATGAGATTGAATCAAAAGATGAAGAAGAGGTTGTTGTTGATGAAGAGAGCGAGGAAGAAGCATGCAAACCACAAAGTGAAAGAGCACCTACAAAATATGTACAAAAATATCATCTAACCGATCAAATAAATGGTGATAAAAATGAAGGATTGTTTACCAGGAGAAAAATTGTAAAGAATAAAGAACAAGTGAATTTTTATCTCCTATCATAAATTGAGCCAAAGAGAGATTTTGAAGCTAGTAAGGATGAGAGTTGGATAAAAGCCATGGAGGAAGAGTTAAATTAGATTGAGAAGAATAAAACATGGGAATTGGTTCCTAGACCCCCAAGCAAAAATGTCATTGGAATAAAATGGGTGTTTAGAAACAAACTGAATGAAGATGGAGATGCAGTAAGAAATAAGGAAAGATTGGTGTGCAAAGGGTACACACAAGTAGAAGGCATTGATTTTGAAGAGACATTTGCACCTGTAGCAATATTAGAAGCAATTAAAATATTTCTTGCATTTTTAGTATATAAAGGATTTAAAGTATATCAAATGGATGTCAAATCCACATTCTTGAATGGAAACCTAGAAGAAGAAGTCTACATAGAATAACTAGAATTTTTTCAGCTATTAGAGGGTGATGATTATGTTTCCAGATTGAGAAAGGCATTGTATGGTATAAATAAATCACCTAGAGCATTGTATTCTAGATTAGACTAGTATTTTCAACAATAAGGATTCAAAAAGGGATGTGGAGACAATAACTTGTATTTCAAGTCTGAAGGTGAGCACATGATTATAGTTGTTGTTTATGTAGATGGCATCATTTTTGGAGGTAGCAATGATAAAATGTGTAAAATATTTTCTACACACATACAAGATGAATTTGAGATGTCAATGTTAGGGGAATTGTCATTTTTCCTTGGCTCAAAAATTGTACAAACTGATAATGTGATATTCATATCTCAAACTAAGTATGCTAAGGAGATGTTCAAGAAATTTTGCATGGAAGCTAGTAGACTAGTCAGTACCCCCATAATAACTGGTTGCAAATTGAGTAAATCAAATGAATCACTAGAGGAAGATCAAACCATGTAGAGGTCAATGATTAGAAGCTTTTTGTACTTAACTGCATTAAGACCAGATATCAGGCTGCACCAAGAGAGTCACATGTCAACACAGTGAAAAGAATTTTCAGATACATCAAGAGTATTGTTGATTATGGACTATGGTATTCCAAGAGCAAGGATTTTTCCATAGCATCATATAAAAATGTTGATTGGGTAGGAAGTGTAGATGATAGGAAAATCGCCAGTGGTGGAGCATTCTTCTTGGGAAATAAGTTGTTTCCTAGATGAGAAAGAAGCAAGAATCAGTCACTCTATCCACTACAAAAGTAGAATATGTTGTAGCAGCAACATGTTGTACTCAAGTTCTATGGATGAAGTAGACACTTAAAGGACATCAAATTGGAGTACAAAGAACCAATCTCAATTATTTGTGATAATTCAAGTGCCATAAGCATATCAAAGAATTCAATGATGCACTCCACAACAACGCGCATATCTATTAAGTATCACTTCATAAGAGAGAAGGTTGTAGATAAGGAGGTCAACATGGAATATGTTAGAACCAAATAACATGTAGCTAATGTTTTCACCAAGCCTCTTCCCAAAGAACAATTTGAATATCTAAGGAAAAAGTTGGGAGTCCTTACTCCCACATCATATCACTAGAAACTAGTGATAGGGAATGAGTTCAGGAGGAGATTCATTGGTACTTTATTCATCCTTGGAAAAGAAATGATAGATCAAGTTAGATAATAATGGTTTTACAAATATCTAACAAATTACATTCAAAAGATATTATAAAATATATTACATTCCAGACATGGAGACAATTACATAATAGTGTATATTCATGTCTTTGCAATCAAGTTACAAGAGTCTTACAATATATGGACTTACAACATATGGAACTTTACCCTTAGCATTCAAAAATTATAGTACATAGCCTCTTTCATGGCCAAAACCTAAAGCTAAGAGCCTTCCCAAAAATCAAAATCCTATACATTTGGTCATGAATTCCTTCTTATAGAAACAAACGAGAAAAAAAGCATCAGGCCCAAATGTACACATGTCCAAATCCTATGTGACCACTGCAGTTACATTTTCATTCAAGGGAGGGAGAAAAATTTGGGAAAAAATTATTTTCATTTGTCGATGAATTTTTTTTCCTGCCTTTCAAAAGGCATCATTATTGTTGTAACAATTCATTTTCACTTTACTCCCTTTTTCTTTCAATGATCTCTTTTACTGTTTCCACGTGCCCCTTTTTCCTTTATCACTTCTTATTTCAAGATCATCTCCCATTGATATTCCACCCATAGCTTCATAATATGAAAGAGTAATGTGAAGAGTAGGCTTGATGGGAAGAATATTCACTAGGATATTCTACCCATATCCATCACCCATCACTTTTTGTCATAATACTTCAAAGTTCCATTCACACTTCAGTAATGTGAACACCTCTAGCGATGCAAAGAAAATAGAAACCTACCACTATTCATTGCTCACCACTATAATTCATTTGAAATGAAAAAGGATTTCAATTATAGGTGATATGAGTGAAGGAATAATATGTTGACAAGTGGCACAATCATAACCCATAGTTTCTTATCTCCCATCACTCATCACTCATATGAATTGAGTGGTAAATTTTTTTCCATGATGTGAAGAACTGGTGTGATGTAAAGGATCAACAAAGGCCATCGTGCATTGTGGAAAAGGTTAAGTGAGAAAAATGACTTCAACGATGCAAATGATAGATGCAATGCAAGGGAAACATAAGCCATCACACATCGTAGAAGTAAAATGAAAGGCCAAATGCTTGTAGCGATATGTAATGCAAAGTAATTGTGTTCACCGCTCATCATAGAAATGAAACCAATGAGTGATAAGGTCTCAATGATGGGTGATATAAAGACTTCAAGTGATAATTAGCACATGCATCAAATTTGTTCACAAAGAAGGGGCCGACTAGGTAAAATGAAGAGCAGGGACTTATAATGGACTTAGGACCACACTTGACCAAGTATATAAAGATAAAATATTTCCAAGCTCCAAATTTATAAAATATCAACCATCAAACCAAAATAAGAGTTAAATACTACACAATGGGGAAAATGGGAAACCTAGGCATAAGGGGCCGGTGACCACATGGGTACATAGGCTTAAGACGTAACTTAGACAACTGAGAACCTAGCTAGTAGGTCAATGAAATATTATACCAAAAGAACAAGGATGTAATAAGGGAAAATATGTTAAGGAAAATAGCCCCATAGCATAAAACCCTAAACCCTTGTGACATCTATCATAACCAACAGACAAGAAAAAGGTCTATGGGACAACCAAACAATGTTAAAGGATAGTGAAACATGAAAATTTTAGGGTTCCACTTGTGTCTCTGACTAGGGATGTTTGCTTCTCATAGGAATGGCGAGATTCCAGATATCTAGGGAGTAGACCAAGTGCTGAGTCCATTGGGTGCTCTACAACTTCTCCTTTATTCAATTTTGAAATGATTTTTCAAACTAAATTTGGTGGCCCTAGGCCCCTAAAAATGAAGTACCAGTATTTACCCCTGTCAAACACTTCGTTCTCCATTATCTACACAAGGCCAAGTCTGAAAACATTGCCACTAAAAACTTGAAAACCAGTATCATCACTGGAATGCTTAACCACATCACTGTGCTTTCCGATGTCACCATTGAACCTATCAATTAGATACTGTAAATTAAACATTAACTAAAATCCATAGTCATTATGACATTTTTCCATATCTAAATCATTTTCATGTTCCACTAAATGCTCATCCAATTGAACTAAAAAGTGAAAGCACTCATAGTCCATTTGATAGTCAACATCATACATGTTGATATCATATTTAGTTTGCATATCAAACTTGAAACTACCATAAACATTTTGTTCAATAATCCCATCCAGAAGCACATGCCTTGATATGTTTAAGTCAAATTGTAGCTCAAATTTTGATAAATCAGATTGGGTAGACTCATATAAAACCTTGGAGTCATCCTCTAATTTTTGTCCCATGCGAAACAAGCATCCATTTTGTGTGATGAACAAAAAATGTTCATACATAGGGATATTCTAAAACTGATTCTCACACTCACCTGAGCATTGCAATTGAGTTATAGTATCACATACTCTAGTGCTTTAGTAATAGGATTTATCAAAATTTGCAGTATCATTGCCCACATTCAGATCAAGTTTATCACAACAAACATCATTACTAAAAACATCCCATGCATCAAGAAATAATTCCATCTCAGGTTCATACATGATGCAAAATTCACTCTTCAGACCATTATGCAATTCTAGATGAAATGTTTCAAATAAAGGATCAAATAATCAAGAATTTAACCTTGAGCCAAAAAGGTCACATTGATTTTTCATAACATGTTCAATATTAACCTCCACAATGTCAGTATGAATACCTAAATCATTTTGAATGCTAACATTTTCAGAATTAATAGGGTAAGCAAAAGGACTTCCATGTGTACTAGTAACTTCATGTGCACTATCAATTGATAGGAATGTTGACCTATGTGCCAAAGACTCACTGTTATCTAATTTTTTTTCATTAGCAATAGAACAAGAACCTTCATTCTCTTTCAAATTAATGCACTCCTCATTCAAAATAAACATGTCCATGTTCATACTGTGAAGACAAGAACATCAACAAAGAAACAATAATATTCAATTTCATATTCACTAACATGAAACCCACTATTATTTCCATCTTTGTGCACATTATCATCCTCTTCAGGTATAGCAGACATTTCCATCTCTATTTCACATAAGTTGTCACAAGCAAGAAAAACATAATCATATTTGTTAGCATCATAATTAACATCATCAATATCTTTATCATTTCTAATAATGTGCTTAGGATAAGGATAATGAACACATAAGTTTTTATCTTCAAAGTGATCATCATTCATAGAGTCATTATGCTCCAATGATAGAAAACCCGAACAATATTCCAAGTATTCATCATATGAAGTTTGTTCATTCACTAGTGAACAAGTAATTTCATCAACATTTACATCACTGCATCCTTTATATGAAGAAAACATCTATAGATCATCCTCATAGGAGCATTCATAATCCTCAAAAAAGTAATCAGGAACTTCGTTTTCATCATGATCTCCATCACTAGAAACCTCATCACTACATAAACTACTACATAAACTATGCTCGGAGTTTTTAGAATGAATGCTTAAATTTTTATTTTCAACATATTGACCATTGATTTGCAATGAGATCCCTTTAACACTTGTATGTGTATCTTTATCTTCATCACTAATATATGGATTTGTATATATGCTACTTGTGATCTGGTTACAATCATTATCCTCATCCATACAACAAGATGGACATTCATTTTCTGATATACCTTTTTTAGTTGTGTGCATTTTTTTCTAATTTTTCTCAATAGGACAGTTGTTGCTAGCATTTTGAGACATCATATTTTGTGCATAATGATATCAGGATCCTTCAACAATATTTATCCAATCAGGTAACTGATCAACACTATGAGGTTTCAATTCTTTGGGAAAAGTACTCAACGTTGGCTCATATATTTCACAAAAAAAATCAATGCATGTTGAATCCTTAGGTCTGAAATTTTTAAGGACTTCCAACAAGGCATCAAAAAACCTTGCAAACAAATCAAATTGCAATTCTCCCTAATTTCTCTTCATTTCATACAATCCTTGAACAAGAGACATAAGATTTGTTACCTAATTTTGCTTTCAACTCAATTAGGTAGAGCTAGGACAATAATGATGATGAAAAGAGGAAAGGTACACATAAATTTCTACTAAAGTTTTTCATCATTACACAAAAGAAATACTATCAAATGAGTTTTAGTTTTATTATGCAAATATTTTTACAAGAGAGAAGATTACACAACTTTGCATAAAATTTCTATCTTTTATTCATTTTATAAAATAATAGCATCCCACACAAGCCGTGGGAATGACTAATCAAATGCAACATATAAAATAAAATATGCATCTAAAGAAATATAAGAACATGTGAAAATAAGATGGATCCGTCATTGCCTAAATGATGAATCCCAAGGTTGGTTTGATGTATCTTCAATCCCAGCTCCCTTAATTAGTTGCTTTAGAAGATACCTACAAGATATGAAATAGTTGGCTAGAGCTTAGGATGAAAATTCTTCTCATATGAAATATCAATAGATATATAACCTATTTTCATGAAGCATTAAATCAGATATACAAATTTCAAAAAATGATCCAAGAGCAAAAAATTCAAAGCATCATAGGAAGCTTTTTGCTTCATTGTTTTGCTAACTTGTTTGTTCACTATGTAGGTATAGGTACATTTTTTCATTGTTGGATCACTTTGTTCAATATCACAACATGTGGAGAAAATGAGCTCCCACAAGGGTTGAACCCAACATGTTTCCCTCTCGATGTTTGAGAGGGATAGGAGGTGTATTTACCACAGTAATCACAAGATATTGCTCATCATTTCAAGTACAATATAAACATGTTTATAATGCAAAGATATTTTTATGCATAAGGAGTAGCACTATTTAGCAACAAGTAGCATTATAGAAGCTTTTAAATTCCTTGGAACAAACTAATCAAAAGACAGGGACATCATTGCCATGTAGTTCAATGAAAGGAACAACAAATTTAAGCCATGAGTCAATGAAAATTATATAGTAGCAACCCATAGAGCAGAAGAGGCAATCATAAGAAGACATCACAGTGTCAAGTTCAGATCATTAAAAGCATGGACTATTTTGTTAAGAGACAAAAGCACATAGAACATATAATAGCTTCAAGGAGGGGTTTCAAAATACAAACCTAAACTTTGCAAATCTTAAGGCTGTGAGTAGGAGTTATTTTCTTTATTTTTCTCATAAACAATGAAAGTATCAAGCTAGGGTTTCACTACCAAAACCCTTGAATATTTTGAAAATAATTGAAAGCCTAGGTAACAGAGCTAGGGTTTCAAAGAAATAACCCTCAAGTATTTGTGAAATAAAGTGAAAATAACCAGAAAATGAAAAATAAACCCACAACCTAGGGTTTCAAAAATTAACCCTCAGTAATTTGCAAAATAAGGTTGAAACTCTCAAATAACTATAGAGAAGGTGGAGCCATGATAAAAGCTTGAAAAATTAGAGGCGTGAGCATATGGGTTACCTAGAATGTAAAATGAATACTAGAGCATTCAAAACCTCAAAGTTTGTAAACTGGAATCACATTGGTTAAGGGGGTTTTTCCTAAAGTAATGAAAGGGTGGTCATGGAAAGAGAGGGGTTTCTTCCCTTCCTTTCAAAGAAATGGTGTAGGATTCCATAAGAAGAGGAAAATACCTACAAACAATTGATACTTCCAAAAAATCTTGTGGAAAAGCTCAATTTTTTTTTTATCATTTCTCAATTCTCACATGAATGGCTAATCAAGAGTAGATGACATAAAGAATCAAGCATTTTTTTTGTTATTGAAGGGAAAGAGGAACAAACTTTCTTTCGTAGAGATTGAAAAATCACAACATTTTTTGTAGAAAATAGAACATGCCACATGGCCCAACATATGTTTGCAAAAGAGGATCGAAAAAATCTCCATGATATCTCCATAAAAGCTACAAAAACATCCATTAAAGCTAGAGTGAAAACCCTTGTTGGTGGCCACAAGTAGAGGAGTGGAAATACTAAGTGTAAAAGGAATGAACTTAAGAAAGGGTGTAGGTGTTTTGTCTTTAGGGTTCTTTTTTCCCCTAAGTATTGGGCAACCCTTTCATAGGTGTTTTCCACTTTATTTTAAACAATTTTACATAGGAATTAATACCCCCTTGTAATGTGTTTAGGCATCTTTTCATATTTTACAAGGATTGAAAAATCAAAACCAAGTCAAGTCCCCCCTCAAATCGTGCATGAAGTTGAAATCAAATTAATAAATGTAAAATTTATTTAAGCAATCAATTATAAATTGCTTCAATAAATGTCATGTAGATGCAGAAGATAGATAAATCCACAACACCCAACAAAGTAATTCACATTTGATTACTTTTTTCCTTGTTTGAGTTGATTACTTTCATTTCAACATCATGCAAAATAAGAGGTGGAGTTTAATTGGAGCTTTTTTGAGCCTAATTTTCAGTTTACTAGGTGAGTTTGAAGTCCACTTGGGTCAAACTAATTGTAATAGTAAGTTTGAGGCTATTTTAGCTCAAGTTACTTAAGTTTTGAGCCCTCTTTTTGGGGGTTTTCAATTTTTCTTGTGGGAGAGATATTTGAAGATATTTTTGAGTTGAGTTGACTTTAGTTAACTCACTATGACTCTTTGGAGTCCTTTTTGCGTATAGGAGGAAAAGACTTAGGTTTTTTCTTAGTTCTTGCTTCTTACTCTCTTGTGCATTGTAGAGAGTTAGAAATTTTTGTAGCTCAACATTAGAATTTTTATACAACAATTTTACTTCCAACATTTGTTCTAGTTTTTGCAAAAAGATTTCTTCTGCTTTTCAATAAGATCAAATTTTTCCTTCTCATTTTCAGTTGTTGTCTTTTATGTTGGATTTTTGAGAGGAGTTTAATGTGTTTTAGGTTTAAAACCTTTGAATTTTTGTCTCTTTCATAATTAAACATATACAAAAATTAGTTTTATTTCATAGGTCATACATAGTGCAACTAATTAGTTTTATCATCCTAGTTGAGAAAATATTGTTTTTTTCCTTCAAAGAAGATAAGTATTTTAGGCCTTTGTGTGAAAAATTTATGTCATTTAACTGTACAAGCTGAATTATGTATGCATATCCTAAAAATATTTTTTGAATCAAGTTGCATTTTTTTTAATCATTTAAGGTGCATCACCTCCTTATAGTAGATTTAGTTTTGAATCTATTAGTTTTTCTTTCTATCCTTTTTCCCGAGGTCATTAGTTTGTAGGAAATCAAAAGGGGAACTAACCCATAATCTAGAGATTTAGTCTCATTATGAGCAACCCATAGGCTCGAGAGTGTTTCCATGTTATAGAGGATTGCTGAGCTTCCAGGATTAGCATAAGGGTGCAATCCTACATGTTAACAGTTTTTGGCATGCCTGGTTGGATTGTAAGCTGATTTACAGTCCACATCAACATCCTTATCGCTGCTATTTTGGTATGAACAATAGTGTTTTCAGACTTCTTGAGGAAGGAAATTATACCTGGAGTCTCCATTCAAATGTTTTAGTGTAGATCCAATAGCAAACAACACATGAGAAGCATTACAACAAGGGGAAGTTTTTCTCCTTTTGAATACTTGCAGTTGTCTTCACCAAGAAGAAGAGGAAGGATAGTTAAAAGAACACCCAATCCACCTCCAAGGACTCAATCTACACCTCCTGGTTTTAGATCAGAATCATTAGTTTCACCACCTAGGAGAAGAGAGAAACTAGCAAGAAGGCGTCCAAGTACACATTCTGCTTCTCCTAGTTATAGATTGTCAATTTCAACTTCAAATAGCCCAGTAAGAGTAGTTGCAGTTCCTATTCCAATGGTACAAGTACATAATTTAATGGTACCAGTAGTTTTGATGGCTAGACATCACGCATTTGCACCATTTAATGGGGGAATCCCATTGAATTTAGTGCAACATGATGATATTCCAATGGAAGCATTGAAAATATTTTTGTACATTTATCGAAGTAGATTAGAATACACCCATTGAACATATCAGGGATGTTTCCTCATTGTGTGTAGTACATCATATTATTGTTGAAAATATTGCAGTTAGGCTTTTGGTGGCATCTCTCAAAGGAAAGGCTCTCTAGTGGTTCAAAGGTTTACCTGTTAATTTCATTGCAACATGGGACGAAGTAGGGGATGTTGTGAATAGACAGTTTGAGGATAAATTTGATCATTTATCTCTAGTTGAGTAGTTGACAACTATCAAGAGAGCTCCACAAGAACAAATGCCATATTTCAACTTCATATTTCAAAAGAAATGGAATAGAATTCCTGCTAGGGTAAAACCTTCTCCTGAGCAAGATTTTTTGTATTATCTTAGAGCTCTTAACAATGATATTTTAGTTTTGATTTAGTCTATGGGTGGTGTTTCACTTCCTAGTACTTTCAGCATATCCATAAGGGAAAAAAATAACCTTATTCAGGCTGGTAAAATAACCCCTAAGCTCCCAATGCCAATATTTCCAGAAATTCACCCTCTTATAACTTTGTAATTACCCCCCATAGCTGAAATACCTACTGTTCCAACTTTAAATTACTAAGCTATAGCTCAAGGACCTACTATTCCAGCCCATTCTTAAGAGCTTCAAGAGATAAGAAAAATATTGAAAACTATTGGAAATGATTTAGTGAATATCAAGAAGCATGTTTTCCAAGAGTCCAGACCTTACCAAGCCCCATACCAAGCAAATAGGCCACCTTATCAGGCTGATTTCCAAGGACAAAGAAGAAATTATAATCCTAGGCCTTTTCAACCATATAATCCCAATGCTACCATCTCTTCAAAGAGCTTGTACTTGTACAAAAAAATATGCCACAGGACTTTGTGTGGTGCTATCCATGTAATCAGCCCCATAACCAAGCTACATGCATGAATGGAATGGTCAATCAAGCTGTTATGGTGCAGAGAAACTATGCTACTTCTAAAAATGTGACAAAGGAAAATAGTGATCAACAAGGCTCCAAAACATAGCAAAATGATCCTGATGTTTCCTTAATGAATTGGCAAGGCAAAAAATTCTATGGAGTAAATCATTTACAAGGGAAAAATAAATCATATACCTCCATTGCAACTAATATGAGGTCAAAGAAAAAGACTTTTGATTTGGGACAAGCTATTTCTAAGGGGATACAAGCAAAAAAGAACCAACAACAGGGTGGTAAAGACAAAATTCATATTTCTATAGCTCAACAAGGTCAAGCCAAGCCTACAACTTCACAAAATGTTTATATTTTACCAAGGGGTTAAGCTATGGCTGGTAAAGAACAACCTAAGGTTCAATCACAACCTTTACCAACAAAAATTATGCTACTATTTCTAAGGGACAACAAAAGGTTAGTACTCTTGCATTTAATATTGTTGATCATATGAAAAAGGCCACTATTAGCTTGTCTATGTTGAATGCATTGCATATTCCTAGGAAAAAAGATTTATTGCAAGAGGATTTGGCTAAGACTTCAATTTCAGATGTACCTACTAAAGAGTAGCCTAAAGTTGTAATTGCAAATAGCTTTGAAACCAAGAGTGAGCAGTCAGCTCAAGAGGTTAAACCACCTCCATTTTATGTTAGTTTGATTATTGATGAACACTTAGTGCACAATTGTATGGTTGAATCTGGTGCAAGTAGTTTTGTTATGCCAAAGCAATTAGTGGATAAGCTAGGATTGACATATGAGCCTCTTTCAGAGGGAGCAATTCAATTAGATGGTACATCCATTAAATCTGTTAGAGTGATTAAAAATCTTCCCCTTACCTTACATGCTTGTCCAAATTTTTCAATCCCACAAGTTATGTATGTTATAGATTTGTCACCTTTCTTTTCCATTTACCTTTCTAGGGACTTTACTACAAATATGGGTGGGTATTTGTCATTAGATTGGTCACATGTTCTTTTTAGAACTAGATATGGCACTAGAGTGACCATCAAATTAGAACCACAAGCTAAATATGATATAGAACCATATGTGCCAAGTGCTATAAGCGTAAACCTATCCATCCATGAGTAGGAAGATCAATCCATGACCCTAGACCCCAACACACCTATTCAAGGCATACCTGATATTAATCTAGATGAGTGGGTAGCCCAAAATCACAAAGTTGACCCTTTTAGTCACATTGATGAGGTAGGACTAGGCATTTATATGATTCATGAGCATGATGTAACCATACCAAATCTGGTTAAAGAAGAAGGGGAACCTAAACAATAAGTTAATCAGATTTGGAAGCTATATTTTGATGGCTTAAGAAGCAAAGTGGGTGCTGGTGGAGGAGCCATGTTGATTTCTCCTAATGGAGAAAATTATTTTTCATCCTTAATATTTTCTTTCAGTTGTACAAACAATATAGTAGAATATGAGGCAATCATTCATGACCTAGAATGGGTTAGAAAGAAAGGTATTAAATGCTTACAGGTTTTTGGTGATATTGAATTGGTAGTAAATTAAATAAGAAATATAAATGTGGCAAAGAATGATTTTCTTAAACTTTATAAGAATAGAACTTTGGATTTGATTAAGGAATTTGATGCTTTCAATATGTTGTCCATTCCTAGAAACCAAAATAAAGAGGCATATAAATTGGTTTCCATAGGTTCACAGTTTGATATTCCAACTGATGTGCATAATGTTGAGGTACAACATGTTAAAGCGGTAGTTAGGCCATCAGTTCCAGACAATAACACAAATTGGTAGGTTTTTAAAAGTGATGAGCATATTATAATTTTTTTGATGGAAGATGTTGAGTTTGCAGTTGAAAACTTGTAGGAATGGTAGCAACAATATGACAATCGAATATTGAAGTTGAAGTAAAATAAGCTCCCTAAAGGTTTGGTAACCTTAGAATAAATTTTTAATACTGAGGATCAAGTTTTGAGAGATAAGAATAACATATCAATGAAAGAAGAGCACTATCAACCCATTGAGATATCCAAAGACAAGCTCCTCAAACTTGGTAAGGTATGTACCATAGAAGAGCAACATGATTTTATCTAACTTTTCCAAGAGTTCAATGATGTTTTTGCTTGGGGGTATGGGGATTTGAAGGGTTTTAACCCTGAGTTAGCTCAACATGCCATTGAGTTAGATCCCAAGGATAAACCAGTGAGACAAAGGAAAAGGCATTTAAATCCCAATTTGGAACATCTTATGAAAATGTAGTTAAACAAGCTGATCGAAAGTAATATTATCTTTTTGATTAAGCATAAATTTTGGGTTTCTAACTTGGTACCTGCTAGAAAGAAGAATGGTGAGATTAGGCTATATGTTTCTTTTTGTGATCTAAACAGAGCCTCTCTCAATGGAGCAGATTTTACAAGTGGTTTCAGGTTTAGACAGGTTCTCCTTGTTAGATGGATATTCAAGATATAACCAAATTCTGGTAAAAGAGGAGGATCAATTCAAAACTGCCTTTACTACAAAATGGGGTACCATGGCTTATAAAAATATTCCTTTTGGATTGTACAATGCAGGGGAAACCTTTCAATGAGCTATGGACATGGCTTTCCAAGGCCTCATTAACAAGTTTGTACTTATTTATTTAGATGACATTACTAATTTTTAAAAGAATGCTATTTGATCACTTAAGGCAGATCTTTGAGAGGCGTAGGGAATATGGGGTTTCACTTAACCCAAGAAAGTTCATTTTTTTAGTCCATAAGGGGAAGCTTCTTGGAAATATTGTTTCCAAGCATGGTATTATAATTGATTTGGAAAGGATCACTGCTATTCTAGAATTACCCCTACCAGAACACAAGAAAGGATTACAAATCTTTCTAGGTAGGATCAATTTTGTAATGAGTTTCATACCTAACATTGTCGTATTATTGCAACCTCTTACCTCAATGCTTAAAAAGAATATCACTTTTAGTTGGATTAAAGAAGGTAAGAGGAGTTTTGAGAAGATAAAGGAGGCCCTTACAGTTGCTCCAACACCCATAAATCCTAATTTTATATGCTTTTAGGAGTGTTGATACTATCTCAGCCATGCTTTGTCAGCAGAATGATGATGGACTAGAGCAACCTGTTGCATTCTTTAGCCAAGTTCTACAATATTATGAAGTAATGTATTATTTTGTTGAGATACATGTTCTAGCTATTGGTAGAAGAATTAAAAAATTCAGGCATATGCTTTCTAACAATAAGATTCAATTGTTGGTTGCCCATCGTTTTGTTAAAGATTTATTGCTTCGAAAATATATCAATGATAAAAGAGTAGGTTGGATAACAAAGGTAATGGAGTATGATATAAATATTAAGGTTACTATGCTGGTTAGAGGTAAAGGTCTATGTGAACAACTTTTTGGAAATGAAGAAAATAACAAGGAAATTGATGAGCAAGTTACAACAATGCTCAATAATGAAGAACAAGCTATTGTTCCAACTTCTTCTCCCAACCAGATTCAACAAATGATTCATTACTTACATAGTGGTGACTATCCAGAGGGTTTGGATAGATAGAAAAGAAGGTATTATAGGCTTCAAGCTATCCCTTATGTTTTTATTGATGGAGTTTTATATAAGAGAGGCTTTCATGGAGTTTTGCTAAGATGTATTAAACCAAAATAGATTGATAAAATTTTGGAAGAATTTCATGATGGGCCTTCTGGAGGCCATTTTGCACCAAGAACTACAACTCTAAAGATCATGAGAGTTGGATATTACTAGCCTAATTTGTTTAAAGATGCACATGCTTGGGTCAGAAAATGCAATAAATGTTTATTATTTGCAGGAAAGCAAAGGCTTGCAACCTTTCCACTACACCCCATTTAGGTAGAACAACCCTTTGCTAAGTGGGGTATTGATTTTATTGGTCCTATAAACCCATCTTCAAGTGCAGGTCGCAAATGGATATTAACAACATATTTTTTTACTAAATGGACAAAAGCTATTGCATTGAAGGAGGCAAATGATACTGTTGTTTTAAATTTCTATTAGGATTTGGTAGCAAGGTTTGGTACTCTTGATTCAATCATTTCTAATAATGCATTAGCCTTTGTCAACTTAAGAATTTATGATTGGTCTATTAAGAACAATATATTTTTGAATACCTCATCCAATTATTACCCTCAGGGTAATGGTCAGGCTGAATCCACCAATAAGAATTTGATCAAGATTGTCAAAAAGAAAGTTGAGGATAATCAAATGACCTGTCATGATAAATTGAAGCTATCCCTTTGGGCCGATAGAATAAATCCTAAAAGAGGTACATGTAATTCACCTTATGTTCTTACTTATGTTAAAGAGGCTAAGTTTCCAATTTCAGTTGAATTTCCAAATTTGAATTTCATTAAGGAGCTTGAATTGCTAGAGGAGGAGCCTATGGAAATCAAGCTTGCACAACTGATCGTATTGGAGGAAGTAAGAAAAGAAGCATTGAGAAAGCTCAAGATTCACCAAGCTCAAATGAAAATGAAATTTGATAGAAAATTAGTGCCAAGAGTGTTCAATGAGGGTGATCTTGTGTTTAAGTGGGATAAGCTTAAAAGTAGACCTAGTAAGCATACCAAGTTTGATGCCATGTGGGATGGTCCTTATGATCACTAAATGCAAACAACATAATGCTTTTAAGCTTTCAAAGCTAGATGGAGAGGTGTTACCTATCCTAGTCAGTGGGAATCACCTCAAACCCTATTTTTGAGAGGTTAAGATTTTCCAATGTACTATTGTTAGGTCACTTTTTAATCAATAAGTATAGGTTGCACATATATTTCAATTTTTTTTAATTTTCCAAGAAGTGTTGTTACAGAGTTTTCTAGCCTTGTTCTAAACAAATCTATGGTAGTTTTTTTTTGTTTTTGTTTTGTTGTTGTTCATGTCTCAAACAACTCAGTTACTAAAGTTTTTCTGAGTAAAAGGACAAGAAATGACTCTATTCCCAATGGATAAGTTCAAGCTACTAGTCTAAGATGCTTACTAGGCAAGCATATAGCAGAGGTCACCAAAATGTTACCTAATTTTGCTTTCAGCTCAATTAGGTAGACCTAGGACAACAATGATGATGAAAAGAGGAAAGGTGCACATAAATTTCTACTAAAGTTTCCATCATTACACAAAAGAAATGCTATCAAATGAGGTTCAATTTTATTATGCAAATGTTTTTAAAAGAGAGAATATTACACAACTTTGCATAAAATTGTTGCCTTTTATTCATTTTACAAAAGTATAGTGTCCCACATAAGCCATGGGAATGACTGATCAATTGTAACATATAAAATAAAATATACATATGAAGAAATATAAGAACATACGAAAAGAAGATGGACTCGTCATTGCTTGAATGATGAATCCCAAGGTTGGTTAGATGTATCTTTAGCCTCATCTCCCTTCATTAGTTGCTTCAGAAGTTACCTGCAAGAGATGAAACAGTTTGTTAGAGATTTGGATGAAAATTCTCCTCATATGCAATATCAAAAGATATATAACCTATTCTCATGAAGCATTAAATTAGATATGCAAATTTCAAAAAAAATATCCAAGAGTAGAAAATTCAAAGCATCATAGGAAGCTTTTGGCTTCATTGTTTTGCTAACTTGTTTGTTCACTATGCAGGTATAGGTACAATTTTTCATTTCTGGATCACTTTGTTCAATATCACAGCATGTGGAGAAAATGGTCTCCCACAAGGTTTGATCCCAACATGTTTCCCTCTCGATGTTTGAGATGGATAGGAGGTGTGTATTCACCATAGTGATCACATGATATTGCTCATCATTTCAAGTACAATATAGACATGTTTACAATGCAAAGGAATTTTTATGCATAAGTAGCATAAATATTTAGCAACAAGAGGCATTACAGAGGCTTTTAAATTCCTTGGAATAACCTAATCAAAAGATAGGGACATCACTGCCATGCATTTCAATGAAAAGGAACAACAAATTTAAGCCATGAGTCAATGACAATTATATAACAACAACCCATAAAGCAAAAGAGGTAATCACAAGAAGACATCATAGTGTCAAGTGTAGATCATTAAAAGAATGGACTATTTTATCAAGAAACAAAAGCACCCATAACATACAAAAGCTTCAAGGAGGGGTTTCAAAATACAAACCCAGATTTTGCAAATCTCAAGGTTGTGAGTAGGAGTTATTTTCTTTATTTTTCTCATAAACAATGAAGATATCAAGCTAGGGTTTTACTATCAAAATCCTCAAGTGTTTTTCAAATAAGTGAAATCCCAAGTAATAGAGCTAGGGTTTCAAAGAAATAACCCTCAATTATTTATGAAATAAAGTGAAAATAATCAAAAAATGCAAAATAAACCCACAACCTAGGGTTTCAAAACTTAACCCTCGAGAATTTTCAAAATAAGGTTGAAACTCATGAATACTTATAGAGAAGGTGGAGCCATGATAAAATCCTGCAAAATCAGAGGGGTGAGCATATGGGTTACCCAAAATGTAAAATGAAGACTATAGCATTCGAAACCTCAAAGATTATAAACTGGAATCACAAAGATTAAGGGGGTTTTTCCTTCATCTTTTTCCTGAAGTAATGCAAGGATGGTTGCAGAAAAAGAGGGGTTTTTTACCTTCATTGCAAATAAATGGTGTAGTATGCCATAAGAAGAGGAAATGACCTAAAAATAGAGTAAAGCCATCGATACTTCCAGAAAATCTTGTGGAAAAACTTAGAAATTTTTATCAGTTCTCACAGGAATATCACAGGAAATGAAAATTGTAAATTTTTGCTACCATGGAACAAATAAACAAGGATTTTTATCACATGAATGGTTGATCAAGAGCAAAAGACAAAAATAATCAAGCATTTTTTTTTGTTATAGAAGGGGAAGAGGAACAAAATTTCTTTCATAGAGAGTAAAAAATCACAACATAAATTGCAGAAAATAGAACATACCACATGGCCAAACATATGTATGTAGAAAAGGCTAAAAAAAACTCCATGATAGCTCCATAAAAGCTCCAAAAATGTCGATTAAATCTTGAGTGCAAACCCTTGTTGGCGGTCACAAGTAAAGTGAAAATACTACTTGTGTAAAATGAATGAAGTGAAGAAAGGTTGAAGGGTGTTTTGTCTTTAGGGTTCTTTTTTTCCCTAAGCATTGGCCAACCCTTTCATGGGTGTTTTCCACTTTATTTTAAATTTTTTTACATAGGAATTAATACCCCTTCTTAATGTGTTTAGGTGCCTTTACATATTTTACAAGGATTGCAAAATCAAAACCAAGTCAAGTCATCCCCTTCAAATCATGCATGAAGTTGAAATCAAATTAACAAATGTAAACTTTATTTAAGCAATCAATTATAAATTGCTTCAATAAATGTCATGTAGATGCAAAAGATAGATAAATCCACAAAACCTAGTGAAGTATTTCACATTTGATTACTTTGTTCCTTGTTTAAGTGGATTACTTTCATGTCAACATCATGCAAAATAAAAGGTGGAATATAACTGGAGTTTTTTTGAGCTTGATTTTCAGTTGACTAGGTTATTTTGAAGTCCAATTGGGTCAAACTAATTGTAACAGTAAGTTTGAGGCTATTTTAGCCCAAGTTACTTAAGTTTGGACCCCCCTTTTTGGGAGTTTTCAATTTTTCTCATGGGAGAGATATTTAGAGATATTTTTGAGTTGAGTTGACTTCAGTTAACTCACTATGAATCTTTGGAGTCCTTTTTGCATATAGGAGGAAAAGACTTAGGTTTTTTCTCAGTTCTTGCTTCTTACTCTCCTATTCATTGTAGAGAGTTAGAAAGTTTTGTAGCTCAACATTAGAGTTTTTATACAACAATTTTACTTCCAACATTTGTTCTAGTTTTTGTAGAAAGATTTCCTTTTCTTTTCAATAAGATCAAATTTTTCCTTCTCATCTTCAGTTATTGTCTTTTATGTTGGATTTTTGAGAGACGTTTAATGTGTTTTAGGTTTAAAACCTTTGAATTTCTATTTCTTTCATAATTGAATATATACAAAAGTAGCTTTATTTCACAGGTCATACATTGTGCAACTGATTTGTTTGATCATCCTAGAAGAAAATATTATTTTTTCCTTCAAAGAAGATAAGTCTTTTAGGCCTTTGTGTGAAACATTTATGTAGTTTATCTATACAGGATAAATTATGTATGCAGATCTTGAAAATATTTTGTGAATGAAGCTGCATTTTTTTAATCATTTTGGTGCATGACCTCCTCATAGTAATTTCAATTTTCAATTTATCAGTTCATCTTTCTATCATTTTTCCCAAAGTCATTAGTTTATAGGAAATAAAAAGGGGAACCAACCCATAATATGGAGATTCAATCTCATTATGAGCAACCCATAGGCTCGAGAGTGTTTCCATGTTACACAAGATTTTTGAGCTTCTAGGCTTAGCATAAGGGTGAAATCTTATGTGTTAATAGGATCAACACTGCTCAAAGTTTTATTATGTTCAACTTGGAGTTCACCATTAGTTGCATCATGTAATGATAGACTAATTGTAATAGTATAAGTATTATCATCTTGAAAATCATTTCTATTATTTGATTCATGGATTCTATTTGCATGAGGTGTGCTAGGATAACTAACACTTGCTAACATGTATCCTCTCATCATTGAATATTTTGAGTTGTTTTCAATATCAATGGAAATTTGATATGAATGATGAAGTGATGTAGGCTCTTTATCCCTTAAGAGATAGCTCATTTCTTAATCAAATGCTCCAAGGTAAACAAAAAAACACACTGCATCATTGGGTTTGTGGATTTTAGGATTGTCCCCCAATGTTTTTGCAAATTTGAGATTGAAAGCATGAACCAACTTATCTTCTTCTTTCTAGATGTTCATAAATTTTTGTCTCACTAAACTTGGATCAATTCTTTCACCAATATATTATATGAATTCTTCCATGAAATCATTCCTGAAGAGATATAACACACTAGTAAATATGAAAACCAATCTCTGGCATCTTCCTTCAGAGATTGAACAAAGAAATTCATGAAAACATCTTCATGACCTATTTCATAATCTCCCATCAAATCAAAAAAATCTTGCAGATGCTGAGATGTTGATTCCGAGCTTTTCCCTTTGAACTTTGAAAAGTGTTCCCTGAATTCATTAGGAACACAGTTTGTAAAACCTTGAATACCATTAAAATTTAATGGTCTATATCTTTCCATAGGGAAAGGCCTTCTTTGAGGACACAACTGGAATTGTGGTTGTTGTTGTATTGTAGGATTTAAAAATATAGAAAGAAAGTCATAACAACAATCCTTATACAACTATTTATGTGATTCATGCTTATCCTAGTTACAACCATTAACTCTCAGATTTATCAACTCCCTTTGTATTGGTGCTAACACTCACTAAATAAGGGAACATAATTTTTTCTAGGACTTTCAAACATGGTTTTCATACATAAGATTATCCTTCTTGAAAACCAAAATATGAAAAATACTTGAATACATTGTAGTTGTTGCAAATTTTCCTTCATGACTGGGAGTCTTTATAGATCTGAAGCATTCTTCATAATTTCATCAGGTTCTTTTGACAAAGTTGCCACCTCTCTTCATAGAGGACTAAAATTCAAATAGTATGAAGTACTTTGAAAGTTGAGTTTCATTCTGGGTCTTCTCCAAAAATAGAGTCACATATAAATTATTTTAAATTTGTTGCAAAAAAACATATTCTAGGTTTAAAAACTTTAAAACTAAACCAGATGTTCAAATTCATCAAATAATTTGACTCTTTCCAAATGGATACTTCTCTAATTTCCCCAATAGAGTTGCCAATCTATTGGTGACTCAGATGGGAAAATAAGATTCCACAATTTTCAATCTCTGGTTACAAATAATATTTCAAGATTTTAATGACTCTTTGATAGGATATTCTGCAACCAAATTTCAAAGTTCATTCCTAGTAGAGTCACCAATCTGTTGGTGTTTTTTCTAGTTGAACCTTGAGAATCCTCTAAAGGATAGCCAATCCTTATGTTCAAGAACTTTAAGATTAGTGGCTAACAAATAAGAGATGGATTTTACGCTTTTCTTTTCTACACTTCAGGCTTTGCAAAACCTAGGAGGGTGGTCCTACATGACACTAGGTGCAGATATTTAACCTATGATGCAACATAGTGTAAAGCAGATAAACTTCATACAATACAACAAGAGTGTGTATGGTTTCCCCAAATAATGGTACACCCCTTATTTTCATTTCGTTATAGGCATGAATTTGAGACAAAAATAACCATAAAACTAAAGTATTAAAAGGTTGAATGTATTTAAATATTGTTTCTAAGGATGGGGAAAGACAACTATGCAAGACCATTGACTACCTTGGACTACAGAGTCACATATTATGCACATAATACCATAATACTATAACATAATCCTAATGACCTACAAAATTTTATCATATTATGATAGAAAGGTCTACTTAAGCCTATCATGAAATCATACTTAGTAATCCATCTAAAAATATAATACCTCTGTTACCTATCTGCAAGCATTTAAACCACTTCAGCCCTTGTTGGGATCGACCACTACTAGTTCTTTGTGGAGGAAGCTTTTATCTCTTCATCTTGACAAGAAGTGTTTTGCTCCCACTAATATGGATAAACCTAGAGAGGTTTCATCTTGCGACAATGTTTTTCATCTATGAAAAGGGAATGGTTTCTTGGAACAATCGATGGGTCAACCAAAGTTGATTATTCAACATGAATCTATGGTAGAAGATGTTGAATATTTCAGTAATCATGTTTTGATTTTCAAATTCATTGGGTTGTGAGTAATGCTTCCTTTTTTGGATACTTGGATTTGTAAGACTTGGAACTCAAAGGGGGACTTTGATATTTTGCTGGCAGTCAACAACTTTTTCTTAGTGGATTTCTCCTATGTTGCAGATAGAAATCAAGATTTTGAGGGTGGGCCTTATTTCTACAATCAAGTAGGACTTTTTATCAAACCATGGCATGTGGGTTTCAACTCTGCAAAGGAGATCCTTTCAAGGGTTCTAGTGTGGGTTCATCTACTTCGCCTGCCTTTAGAATGCTGGAGGAATGATATATTGCAGATGATTGTGCTTATGCTCAACAAGCCATTGGGCCTTCACAACAAATGCCAAGTCTTTTTTTTTTCTTATGCCCAGGTGTGTGTTGAAATAGATATGAACAAACTATTACCAGACTCGATTGATATGAGTATTGGCTCAGTGTCTTGGACTCAACAGTTGGATTATGAGACCTTACCATTTTTTTGCTGGCTATGTCACGAGTATGGACATCTTTAGTGGAAATGTCCTATAGTTGTCAATACTGGTGGCTTAGGTATTGGGTCTTCTTAGTCAACCCAAAAGTTAGATAGAGGTAAAGCTCCTATGTAAGGGGTAGTGGTGAATAAGGAAAATTTTACCCTTGTTAGAAGGAATAAAAATAAGGGGAAAAAGAGGTCTCTCAAAGATAGATAGGAGGAGGAAATTTTTAGCAGGTTCGATGCCCTAGAGGACTTGGTTTAGGACGAAGGGGTTCTTGTGGATATGTAGGTTGTGGAGGGGTCTACTAGTGAGGAGCCTTTGGGGGATTAGATGGATTTGGCTTGCAACTAGGCTTTGTTGATCTACCCTTTATTTTTGATGGATAAGAGTCTTGCCCCATTTGACCCTGTGTGCAAGGAGTCCAATGTTGTGCTAGAACTTATTGTGGGTTCTAAAATTTTTGGTTTTGGTCTTGTTATTGAGAAATATGTTGAAGAATTTGCTAAGAGTAAATATTATTCCCCAGCTCTTGGTTTGTAGCAGAAACCCCTTGAAAAGGGGACCCTTGAGAAGCCCCTGAAAGTTGGTAGGAAGAAGGATCAGGAAAAAGTAAAATTAATTGGAGAAAATTTGGTGGAGTCTGGCTCGGTGAGGACTATTGATACTCACTTCTCCCAGCTCATTGATGATTGTGCTATCTTGGAATGTAATGGGTATGAATAGCATCCTTAGACAAAAGGCTATTCAAGACTTAATTCGTGTTCACTCTCTAGATTTGGTTTTCCTTCAGGAGACTAAATTGTTTGTTAAAAGTTGGATGAATGTGGCTAATAAGATTCAGGGTAGAGGTATGTGCCAGAGTGTTGGGGCTCAAGGTAGCTCTAAGGGTTTTTCTTTTTTATGGGATCCATGACGGGTTGCCCCAATTTGGTGGGTTTCTTGCAGGTATTCTCTCTCTTTTGTTGTTGTTAGTCTAGAGTTTGGGGAAAGAGTTATTTTTTCCAACATCTATGCTCCTATTGATTTACTGGGTAAGATGAATTTGTGGTTGCATATTAATTATTTGCATTCTTTGGAGCCTTTTCTTCCATGGATTCTTGTAGGCGATTTCAATCCAATTTATTCTTTGGAGGAGACAAGGGGGGGTACTCTTCATTTGAATCCTTCCTCAGAGATTCCTAGAGACAACATGGCTCTCTTGAATTTGGTGGACATCAAATCAGTGAATGGGTTGTTTACCTGGAACAATAGGTAGATTGGGTATGTGAAAATTTTAGAAAGGTTGGATAGGTTTTTGGTTTCCAGTTTTTGGGTGGGGGATAGTTGGGTGTCTAGTTCTAAGATTTTGGATTGGCAGGGTTTTGATCATTGGCTGATTAAGTTCTTAGAGATCTTCTAGAGGTTTAAAAAGAAAAAAGTCTTTCAAATTCCAACTCATGTGGCTTTGAGATGCATCTCTCCATGATCTTGTTCTGAGATGGTGGCTTGCTAGGAAGCCAACTTTTGGTATTGCTATGTACTCTTTTATCAAAAGGCTCCAGTTTGTTAAATATATGCTAAAATATTGGAATACGCATCACTTTGGCAATGTATTCCAAGCTAAAAAGGATGCTCAAGACCACTTAGAATCTATCACTCGAAGGATTCGAGATCAGGGGTTTATTGAGGAGTTGCATAGAGATGAAGGGTTGGTGGTGAAAGTTGTGGAGGAATGGGAGCTTTGGGAGGAAATCTTCTAGAAGCAGAAGTCTCGTATTGAATGGCTTCAATAAGGTGATAGGAATAATTATTTATTTCATAATTCGGTCAAGGATAGAAGACAAGGAAATATCATTACGTTTCTCCTATCTCAAGAGGGAGATTTGCTTTGCTCTGATGTTGAAATTTTGAATGAGGTTGTCTGATATTTTTCTTTTCTATTTTTAGGTGATTCTCCCCCTTCCAGTGATGAGGAAGCTACAATCTTAGCTTGTATTCCTTCCTTGGTGACTGAAGAGATGAATGAGGCTCTCCTTAAGCCAATTTCTTTGGCTAAGTTGGAAGTAATTTTGTTTCAAATGAAGAAATGTAAAGCTTCGAGTCCTAATGGTTTCTTAGTTGAGTTCTTTCAAGAGTTATGGGAGGTCATTAAGATGGACCTTCTTAAGGTGGTTTAGGAGTCTCATAGGAATAAGTAAATGTTGAGGGTATTGAATGCTACCTTTTTAGCTCTTACCCCTAAGAGGGAGGGTGCCAAATCTTTAGACCTCTTTAGACCTATTGCCCTATGTAATGTGGTGTACAAGGTAATTACTATGTTGATTGCTGAATGTCTAAAGCCATGGTTGAATAGGTTGATTTCTGAGGAGCAAGGTAGTTTCATGGCTAGTAGGAAAATCCTGGATGGGGTGGTCATTATTGCTGAATGGTCCACTCTATGGATTCATCTAGAGAGAAGGCTATGTTTAAAAAGTTAGATATGGTGAAAGCTTATGATCATGTTAAATGGGATTTCCTGTTCAAGATTTTGAAGGCTTTTGGGTTTAACAGTGCTTGGATTGATTGGGTTATGAGTTGTGTCAACTTCTCATCCTTCTCTATGTTGGTCAATGGGGATCCTTCTGAGCTTTTTGGAGCTTATAGGGGTCTTCGGTAGGGAGACCCTTTGTCCCCTTATCTTTTCATCCTTATGGATGAGGGGTTGGGGTGATTGTTGAGATCTCATGTGGAGCAAGGTTTAATTCATGGGTGAAATTGGGGCAATGGTGTTCCTTCTTAGTCTCATTTGCAATTTGTGCATGATATGACTCTAATGGGCTTAGCCAAAGTAGATGAAGTGATTAATTTGAGGAAAGACTTATATTTCTACTTGGTTGCTTCAAGACAAAGCATTAATGAGGGTAAGTCCTCTATCTTTTTCTTCAACACCCCTAAGCTTATTCAATAGTGAATAGCTAGGATTCTTAGATTTCAGATTGGCTCTCTTCCCTTTGTTTATCTTTGTATTCCTATTGATGTGCGTTCACTTCCAAAAAAATTTAGGTAGGAAGTGATTGAGAATTTTTGTAAGAACATTAGTCACTGAATGTGTAGGTGGATTTCTACAGCTGACAAAGTTACTCTTCTGAAGTTTGTGGTCTAGGATCTTCCACTATATAGGTGTTTTGTGCTATCTACCCCTGCTAGCTTTGTTAGATATTTTGAGTGTCTTTGTAGAGAATTCCTTTGGTCTAGCAATTTACTCTCGAGGAAGTGGAGCCTGGTGAAGTGGGAGGATGTGTATTTCCTGAAGCAAGAAGGCAATCTTGGGCTGTAGTGGGTTGACTTAAATGGGAAAGCCTTGGTGGTGAAGCTTTATTGGTGGTGGTGTACTCAACAAAAAAAACTTGGGCTAAGATCCTTACCCTCAAATATTTTGGGGAAGTGGAGTGTAGTGATGTGCCTTATTTCAGCCTGGTGGGTAACGAATCTATGGTTTGGGGTACTCTAAAAAGGGGTGCTAATTTGGTTTATCAAGGCCTATTCTGGATCTATAATAGATAATCTAAAGCTCTTTTCTGGTATGATTCTTGGGATGGGCATCCTCCTATTTCGGTTTCTCATCCTCATTTGTAGGGTTTGAGTAGGGTCTTCCTTGAGGCTAGTTGGAATCAAGTGGTAGACTTGTAAACCCCTCAAGTTCTTGGATAGGCCACTATTTTTTGGTGGAAGGACTTACATGAATGGCCTCCTGGGGGCCTATTAGAGGATCATCAGGAGCTGGCTAGCATTCTTACTAGTTGACCTTGCAACTCTCTTTCAGAAAATGATTTTTTGGCCTGGGCTCATCACCAAAAAGGAAAGGTTTTTGTGGCTGATAGTTATCATGTGTTGGATAAGCAGGTTTGTCATGGGGAGGGAGTCTCTTGGTGGAAACAGATTTGGAATAAATTTTCTTGGCCCAAGTGTAATTTCTTCTCTTGGTTGGTGATGCGGGGTAGATGCCTAACCTAGGAGAATCTTCAAAAGCGTGGCTTTCAGGGCCCCTCTAGGTGTGTTTTGTGCTATAATAGTGATGCAAATATGTCTCACCTCTTTTTTCAATGCTCTTTTATTACATAGATTTGGCATTCTTGGTGGGCTATCTGGCGTCAAGCATGCATACATGTCTCTTCTCTAGCTGATTTCTGTCTCAAGCTGGGTTGCTCCCTGGTGAAGTCCTCTTTTGTCCACATTTCCTGGCTAATTGGTCCTAGCTTGATTATTTGGCATATTTGGTTGTAGTGCAACCATAGAATCTTTTTGTATAAGAAGCTTCAAGTGGGGTAGGTTTGGATGAGAGTTTTGGGGGTTATTCAGGAGACTATTGTTACTAAGTGTGATCTTTCAATTCTGGTGTCTACAAAGGATTTTGGAGTGGTTCAATGCTTGGGGATAACTGGTTGTGATAGAGGTAAGTCCAGAGTGTGCTTAGGGTGGCTTGGTAAAGAGAAGGTTGTACGAGATGGTCATTGGAGGCTTCCTCCCCAAGGAATCTTAAAGGTCAATACAGATGCATCTTCTCATGGTAATCTAGGGCATGTTGGTGTTGGGGGTCTAGGAAGGGATAGTGAGGGAATGGTGGTTTTTCTCTTCTCAAATCATTATGGGAAACACTTTAATAATTTTATGGAGGCTTTGGCTATTCTTACGGCTTTGAAAAGGGCTTGTGCTCTTGGTTGGAGGAGGATAATTTGTGATTCTAATTCCTAGATTGTGATTGACTTGTTCAACAAACGCCATTTGGAGGAGGTTCATTAGTCGTTAGTTGTCTTTCTTAAACAAATCATTTCTTTGGAGGGAGTGTTGGACTCTATCACATTTTTCCATATCCTATGGGAGTGGAATAAGGTGGCTAATCACCTAGCCTATTGGGTATTTGAGCGGAGAGGTGATTGGAAGGTGGAGAATTGGAGTGACCTTCCTATGTATCTCTCCCAAGAGATAGAAGAGCTTGTTTCAAAGGATCTGAGATGATGGCTTGGTGTTACTTGATGTGACTATGGTTGTTTTGGGGCCTTGGGTGGGCTTGCTATATTTTTTAATTATTGTACTTCTCTCTTGATGGAATAAAGTTTTTACCTTATTTTTATTTAAAAAAAAAACATTTAACCACTCCTTGAATGGAAAGCAAACAAATAGATAACTCAAACAACAAATGTGTTTGAAAAACCTTAATAACTTTTTTATTTCAATTCAAAAGATATTACATTCTAGACATGGAGAAAATTACATAACAGTGTATATTCATGTCCTTGCAATCAAGTTATAGGAGTATTACAATATATGGACTTATAGCTTATGGACCTTTACCCTTAGCATTTAACAATTATAGTACATACCATCTTTCATGGCCAAAACCTCAGGCTAAGAGCCTTCCCAGAAATTAGAACCTCGTACATTTGGCTATGAATTCCTTCTTATAGAAACAAAGGAGAAAAACAAGCATCAGGCCCAAATGTACACATGTGTAAATACTATTTGACTGTTGTAGTTACATTTTTAATTCAAGGGAGGGAGAAAAATGTGGGACAAAAAAATCTACATTTGTTGATGAATATTTTTTCCCACCTTCCAAACCGCATCATTGTCATTGTAACAACTCATTTGCACTTTACCCCATTTTTCTTTCGATGATCTCTTTTGATATTTCCATGTGTCCATTTTTCCTTTATCAATTCTTATTTCAAGATCATCACCCATCGCTATTCCACCCATATCTTCACAATATGAAAGAGCAATGTGAAGAGTAGCCCTGATGGGAAGAATATTTTCCAGAATATTCTCCCATCGCCCATCACTTTTTGGTATAATACTTCAAAGTTCCATTCACACTTTAGCAATGTGATGACCTCCAACGATGCAAAGAAAATAGAAACCTACCACCATTCATCACTCATCATTGTAATTCATTGGAAATGAAAAAGGCTTTCAATGATAGGTGATACAGGTGATGGGACAAGATGTTGACAAGTGGCACAATCATAACCCATAGTTGCTTATCTCTCGTCACTCATCGCTCAAATGAATTGAGCAATAAAAGGTTTTCTGTGATGTGAAGAACCAGTGTACTACAAAGGATCAAAAAAGGCCATTGTGCATCATGGAAAAGGTTAAGTGAGCAAAAGAAATTCAATGATGCGAAGGATAGACATGATGCAAGGGAAACATAAGCCATTGTGCTCCATGGAAGTAAAATGAAAGGCCAAATGCTTGTAGCGATATGTGATACAAAGGAATTGAGTTCATCACTCATCGTAAAAATGAAACCAATGAGCGATAGGGTATGTGCAGGATCATCATGGAAAAAATACTCTTAAGTGGCGAAAAATTCAGAAAAATAAGAGTTTGGCAACTTGACGTAAAAATTAGAATAAGTTATCTATATTATTTCAAAAATATGTAAGAATAGAATCTATAGCAAATTGAATGTACTTTCTAAACTACTAGGTTTATTTTAAAAAATTCTATTTGGTGAAAATTTGAAATTTTAATGCAGTAGTACTTAAATTTCAGGGAAAAAATAAGAAGTAGGTGTTTTTTTGACCACCCTAACCATAATAAAATGATAATATTTTTTTATAAGATTTTATATAAGTAGAGGACTCATGTCCTGATGTGATGCATATTTTTTTGTAATTTTTTTCCAAGTAAATAATTAATTATGAATTTTTTATTACAACTTTTAAAAAATATAAAAACTCATATGTTTGACCACCTTAACTTGGTCAAAAATTTATGAAATTCATTTTTTAATCTTATAGTATGCGAAGCATAGAATGTGATGCATGTTTCATATTCAAAAAATGTGATACCGTTTGAAAGCTATAGATGTTTTTCAATCAACCTATCAATCATGACTTTAGTCGTAATTCAAATAGAAAATGAATAATAATTATTTATTAAATTCAAAATAAAGTATAATTTATATTGTGGAAAGTTGTGAATCTCCTTTAAAAACCCCTTTCGTTTCATCAAATTTGGGTAAAAAAAACACCACATACTCTACACATACCAATCATATCGCCACTTTTTGGCCCATCATGATGCACATACCGATAAGGTCTCAACGATAGGTGATACAAAGACTTCAAGTGGTAATTAGTGCATGCATCAAAGTTGTTCATAAAGAAGGGGCCGCCTAGGTAAAACAAAGAGTGGGGACTTAGAATGGACTTAAGACCACACTCTGGGGATATAAAGATAAAATATTTCCAAGCTCCAACTTTATAAAATATCAACCTTTAGACCAAAATAAGAGGAAAATACTACATGATGGGGCAAACGGGAAACCTAAGCATAAGGGGTCGGTGACCACATGGGTACATAGGCTTAAGATGTAACCTAGACAACTAGGAACCTAGCCAATAGGTCAATGAAATGTTAGACCAAAAGAACAAGGATTATAATGAGGGAAAATATGTTAAGGAAAACAACCCCATAGCATAAAATCCTAAACCCATGCGATATCTACCATAACCAGCAAACAAGAACAAGGTCTATGGTACAACCAAGAAATCTTCAAGGACAATGGAACATGAAATTTTGAAGGTTCTGCCGGAAAATGCAAGTCATGTTTGAATTTTGCAAATAAGGTGGTATTTGTTTGTTGATGATGTTTGAATAATTAATTTAATTATTCAAGTTTAGGGGAAAGTGATATAATTAAGCTATTAAGTATTAATAATTTAATTGATTTAGGGGAATAGGGTAAAATAGTGACATAATTAAATAATTGATGTTATTTAATTAATCAGGAGGAATAAAGATTAGATAAATGATGAAATAGTGAATTAATTAAATAATTTAAAGAATATTTATTTAATAGAGGAAATTAGGGTTTTTGATGTAAATGATGTGAAATGTAGTGATATTAAATGATAATGATGTTGATGATGAAAAAATGTCATTCATGATGTGCGATAAGCATTAGGTCATTTTTACATTTCTACATTTCTATCATGAATGTTTTTCACACTTCTATATGAACTGTCTATCATGATGTTTGTCTCCTCACTTTCATGATCATGTAGCTAAAATTATCCTTATTTGCGTCCCTTTAACTTGTCTTCATATCCCTATTACATACCTACCAACTTGGTAGGTAAAGAGCAAAAACAAACTTGAATGTAATTTTTATTGAGGTCCGACTAAGGAAAAGCTTATGGGCACATGAATTTTATCTTGTATTGCCTTATTTCTTGACTCAAAGACTCCTACTTTTGATTGTTTTTTCTCAACTTATGCAAGAGACCTATAACTTTCCCAACCTTGTCATGTCATTCTTCAAATTTCTTTAACACTAACTAATTTTAGTGTCACCTCTCTTGGTGACTCTCTTGCTTCACAAGCTCTTGAACTCTTATCCTTTTATCACTGGACTATCACCAGTCCTCACATGTCTTTTAATTATCCTATAGCATCCATTGCATGCCCAAACTATCTTCCATCTTCAAATTTTGTTGTCCACTTGTCTAAACCTCATGCCATGGCTCTGTCACCAGTGTCTTGATTGTCCTTCATTTTGGTATTCACTATGGACCTGACATTCTTTATCTCATAGCAATGCCATTGTCATATGACTAACTCATATGACTGGCATTGATATTCTAATGCCTTTTATCCCATGAAATTGTTGCCATCATAATGCTTTGGGAACCTTTTCATGTCCCTCATCAAAATTACACACCCTTGACTGTTCACTTGATATCATTCCATAGGCCTTTACTTGGAATTCTAATGTTGTCTTCCCATGCGCTACTATCACACCTAGTAATCTCCACCACATTAGAATATCCTCTATTTCATTTCATGATGACCTTAATTTTTACCTTGTATCTTCAAAGATTTAGTGTTTTCCTCTATCATACAACCCTTGAATGTATCAATCATTGAATTTCCCTTAATTAGTGTTTTAGAAAGATCACTGTCCCTTCCCATGATGAGTGTATTGTGGTATGAGGAATTCATGGTTAAGGCAGTTAATGTCTATCATTTAGGTTTGTGTTCTTATTATCTTGAGAACTACTATCATGCATTACCAAACCCTCTTTCATTCTACTAACTACCCAACTATTGTACTTCCCTATTACCCTTACACTTATTATTATCTGATCTTTCATTTCTTTGAAGGACTTCCATTCTTTTGACAATCATAACATGGCTTCCTTTGCATGTGGATTGTACCTTTATTCCATGAGCACTTTTTACTTTTATGAGTTCTATCATACTTCATGGCCCCAAGTGATAACAAAGACTCTTGAAAAATGGTTTAAAAGACTCAATTAGGACTGTTATATGACTTTCTCTAGCTCAATGCCATTGAAAGTGCTTATAATGTCATTTGATGTGGACTGTGAAATGAATTAGTATAACCTTGGTACCCTACTTAAGGACTGTGAAATGGTGTGATGATCCACACAATGGGATACCTAAAATAATGCTACACTTTTGTCACCCCTTTTATTGCCACTATACCCTACTCACTATTATAGAAACCCTTTAGAGACATTGCTCTATCTGGAATCTTGAGACATTGGTGAAGGACCTATCCTTTCTAGTGCATAATATTCCTCATATAACAATCATTTATATGTCCTTTTGAATATAGGACTATCCTTTCTACCTAGAAACCCTTTTCATAGAAACTAATGTCACTGTTCTTTGTAATGTTCTTTATGGACTATATTGAAAAATTTCTTTTATGATCACTATCTTCTATTTGGAATCCTATTTGTCGTGCACACATTTAGAGGCTTGTGAATGGTCCTATGCGGGTAGGCCTATTACTTCACTCATGAAATTTCTCCCTTCATATTTCATGAAGTCACTGTCATTCCACTCAAGTTGTGGTCTTGTACTAAAAGGGTTTTCCTCATGTTTAATTGAATGATGACTACATTCTATAGGCATGCAAACTATTTCCTTCATGTTTGATGATCATGCATATGAAAGTCTTCATATACCAGTCTTCTCTATTTTTTTCTAGGACTATTAAGAACATTAGCCCCTATATATATTATCTCTTAGTTCCTAACATGGTTATCATAGAGTATTCATATTTCCCCCTTTAGCCTTGCAAACTTCATGAAGCTACTAGATAGATGCATTTAAAAGCTACTATTAAACCCTTAAATTAACCATCACAGGGTATTCATATTGCTCCCTTTTTTACACATCTCATGGGAATTTATAAATGAAAGACACTATATCTCAACTATGAATACCCAATATTACTTATTTAGAAAAAGAAAAACATAAAGGATAAAAAAATTGGAGATATGCATGAAACTACATTGTAGTTTCCCATGAAAACCTCTGAACACATGGGTATGACTTGTCTCAAACTCCTAGGACTCTTCCAACAACAACAACATGCTAATAAAATATCTTCATTCCCTGCAACATGTCTAATAAAGATATACTAAAAACCCTAAATAACTATAACAAGGCAATAAAGCTATACTAAAAACCCTAAATTATCCTCCATGCTACGTGGGTTAAAAAATTGAAAGAAATCCTTTCCTAGTGCCAAAAGACTCGGTCAACATTTTCATTTTCCTTTTTTCCTTTCTTTCACTCTTTTCCCTTTGAACCATTTGGCCCGTAAGTCCACCTTTAGCATTAAAATTTTTAAATCATAAAAAATTCCCTAAATGACCTTTTGAGGAAAGAAAAATGGTGATATAAAATATCAACAATAATAATCAAATATAAATATAAATATAATATATTAATTTAATATAATTATATATAATATTATAATATAATAATTAGTAATAAATTTAATATAATAGTAAGAATAATATAAAAATTATATAATGATATAATTTGTTTTACATTATTGTTTTAAACAATTGCCAATCAAAAAGCTATAGATTCTATGTTTAATGTAATGAGGGTTTTGAATTACCTCTGAATTCGATGTAGAGGGCATCCCCAAATTCAACTTTGTTGTAGAGGGCCTTGCTAACTTCAAATTCATTATAGAAAACTATGGATTCCTTTCCTTCCTTTTCAAAATTCTCCGGGTCCTCTCCAAAAAAGCTTTATCACACAGCTTATATGCTAAAACCCAAAACACCTCATTCCATCAAATTGGAACACAAACCCTCTCTGGTTGGCTCCTGATCCATTAATAATTAACAAACCCTCATTTTGTTTGTTGAGGTGAATTGCACAAATAATTCCAATTGTACTCCCCACTCCCTCATCGAATTACCTTTGCTAAATTTTGCACTCTACTGTACTCCCCACTCCCACCAATGATTTCCCAATTCACTATTAATCTTGCATGCAATACAACCCACTCTCGCCAATAGTTTCCCAATTTGAAATATTTTTTTTTAACTACCCACTTTAATATCATATTGTATAATTTTTATTTTTGTGACTAATTATTTAGTAATTTATAGCTATGTTGCAAAAAATGACTAGAATTTAGTCATTTTTAGTTGTTATGACTAAATTTTTTAGTCACGTAGTCATTTATTTTCCAAATTATACTAGTGTAAGATTGTATCCCTTGCTACACATTTTTCCAAAACTCAAAAGGTTATGTATTAAACCCTTAACATAGTAAACATCATCAATATTATTCTTTCCATCAAAATTGATTCAACCTTTTCCACATATCTTAGTAGATGTATCATCACCAAACCTAACAAGTCCTTCATATTTTCAAGCTTAACAAACTTACTCTTATCACTAGTGATATGATTAGAGGATCCAATATCAATGATCCTGTTGCAAGGTGTGGCCCTTGGTCTTCCTTGTAGCACTAGCACCTGGGTTTGTGACATGGTCTAACTGCCTCCTATGGTTCTTAACTGAAGCTTGTATCGGGCATTGATAGGTTGATCTTTTGGTGCAATGACAAGTCCAACAATTGGTATTAGAGTTGGTCACAAGTTCAAACCCCTCACTTGTGTTGGGGGGGATTGTTGCAAGGTGTGACCCTTGGTCTTCCTTGCAACACTAGTTCTTGGGTTTGTGACATGGTCTAACTGCCTCCTGTGGTTCTTAACCGAAGCTTGTATCGAGCATTGAAAAGTCGATCTTTTGGTGCAATGACAAGTCCAACAAATCCAATAGTTCTCCTTTTTTGCATGAAAAAAAGACACTAAAGTGCCTCTAGTTTTAGCACTTGCTTTCAAAGCCCTTTCCTTCACACATCTCACAGAGTTAGTAGAATTAGTTTCATCTTTTAAAGCCATGAAAAATCATTCACCATCCTAATCATCTCCATAATCAGATTCATCATTAGATATACTTCCATCTTCTCTAACATAGTAACTTTTCTTAATAATCTTACCTTTTTTTCCCCTATGTTTGTTATTCAAATCTTTGTTTGGTCATCTAAAAGCATAATGACCTATCTTTCTACAACTAAAACATTTGAAAGGAAACTTACCACTATACTTTATAGTAACCCTTTTTCATTTTTCTCAAAAATTTAGCTTCCACATCATCAAGATCCTCTTGATCTAATTCCACATTCTTCTCTATTTTTCCAACCTTGAAAGTAGTCTCAACTTTTTCACTACTTGTTCCAAATTATCTCATTTCAAAAGCAGTTATTGAACCATACAATTGATCTCTAGTATATTGATTCAAAATTTGTCACTCTTCAATAACATAAACTTTATGGCTATAAGCTTATGAAAAGTTTTAAGTAGCTTCTTTACCACTTCTTCTTTCAGTTCTCCACCAAGACCTCTAATTCCATTGACAACTTCATCCACCTTCTACAAGTTGCTTGTGATATTTTCATCCTTAGGCATTTACAGAGTCTCAAACATGATCTTCAAATTCTACATCTTATTTTGCTTGATCTTATCATCTCCTTCATAAATGCTTTCTAACTTTACCTAAATTTCTCTATAAGTTTTTAGATTCATAACTTTCACCAATTTAGAATTAGAAAGACCACTTAAGAGAGCATACCTTGCTTTACCATTTTTTTCATAGGCCTTGATATCATCATCAGTGCTCAAACCATTTGTAGGAATATTTTGTCCTCTCTCAATAGACCTCTAGATCTCAAGTCCAAGAGAAACTAGAAAAACTTCCATCCTTGTCTTCAAGAATGCATAATCCGATCCATTAAATATAATAACATCTTTCTTGTGTGCCATCCTAGATCTACCTCAATCGATTAAGCTTTCTTCCAAGGAACCTTGATATCATACCAATTGTTGAATGAACACGACAAATAAGAGGGGGGGGGGTGAATCATTTGTACCTTAAAACTTCAAAACCCTCAACAAACATTTAGATCCACATCAATCCAATTAACCCTTAATATGTTAGAATGATTTGTCATGAAAGAAAATAACATAAATAGAACCAAATCATCACCATACACAAAGAAACATAATATTTACATGGAAAAACCAAGATGGGAATAACCACTATGAGGATTAACTTGAAATATCAAGTAATATCAACATCAAATACAAAAGGGCTTAGTGTCAGAGGGCTCACTACCCAAAAGAAAGAAAGGATCACTGCTAAAGGGTCACTAGCAAAATAAAAGAGAGGATAGAGAATAATGTTACAATGAGAAATTCATATAAAAGCAATAGAAAAAACCACCACAACATCACCAACTCCTTCACAATCTTTCTAAGGAATTGTAGAAACCTTCTACTCACCACATTTAGTAATCTAACACACAAAAGCTTGCACTGCACTTCACCCTAAAACTCTGTAATTCACATCACTCGCATCATACTCATCTATCTTTTTATCCCTTAATAATTCAACACTTATTTATATCATTTTCAAAATTGAAAACATTATACAAGCTTGGCTATGCACCTCAAGTGTGTAAATTAAAATTAGGTTGACACCAAAACATTCCCGCAGTGGAAAGGAATAAAGGAGAACCACAACAAACCTTAGTTAGAACCTAAATCTACTCATACAGGACACGCCATGCTTCTGCAAACATCAAAGAAATTTCACAAGTAGTGTAAACACCCAAGGTTGATCAAAACTATGTTAACACGATTAACACTTAAGTACATGCTTCCTCGAATCCAAGAAAAGCTCCTGGACACCACATACCACTTAAACACGACCTAGAATATTTCAAAAACACCTTGGAAGCCAAGAAATTATTTCACAAGTAACAACAACTCACTTGATGAATGTACACACCTAGTACACTCAAACAACTCTGCCATAAACTACAACTCAAGAAACCTACTTCCAAATCACCAAACCATGAACCTCATCTAAGGAAATATACACAATATGAACACTCTTCTAGATTTGCAAGACCTAAAACCATTATGCAGAGAAATACGAAGATATTTTTTTCTCTTGGACACCTTTGTAATACACAATTCACACATTGGTGAACAAAAATTTTCTTTGCACGATGATCCAACACACCAAATTATGAATCCAACACCTTTGATCAATATATCTAAACTACGCAAGAAGATCCTCAACCCAGAAGAACTACATACCAAAACCAAAACATTGAGCTCTGCAACATAGAACACACTGCAACACAGTGTTTCCTCTTTTTATTCAATTTTCTCAAAATCACATGAAAACCAAGCACTAGAGACACATTTTCAACATATTCAATACTCCCTCATTATCATCAATCCAACTACAATATAACAACTCAACCATACATCCGTAAATAGAAGCTTATCAAAGTAACACTAGAGGTTGACACTAGTAGCTCACTAATGACAACATAATGCAACTAATCAAAGCATCATCAGAGACAACACCAACTCAATACCAACTGCACATCCTTCCAAAAAACTCCTTCACATGCAATTAACACCAATGAAAACACAAAAGCTTGTTGACATCAATGACAACACCAATTTCAGATCACTGATGTTTAAATACCAATCTAAAGATGTTAACATTAGCATAAAAAATAATGTTAGGATCAATTATTTTGTAGCATCACTATTTGAATAAGAGAAGGCTAAATTCATGATATTATTCTAGGAAAGACAAGTGAACTTTGTATGGTTCTATGCAAATATGATAGGATTAGATCCTAATCTAGTTCTTCATCATCTAATAGTATCCTTTGGGGCAAAGCATTTCAAACAGAAGATACATAAAATGCATTCACATATCATATTATTAGTTGAATAAGAACTACATAAACTATTAGATGTCGGTATCTAATCTTGTACCTAAGCTATTAGTTGAATATAATATTATTAGGAAAGACAATTGATTATGATGAGTGGGTATCTAATCTTGTACCTATTACCAAACCAATTGGGGGCATTCGTATATGCACAAAATTCATATACCTCAACAAAGTGTGTCCGAAAGATGATTTTCCTCTACCAAACATAGACATGATTGTAGATTTGATAGTGGGGCATGGGATGCTATCTCTAATGGATGAATTTTCAGGGTATAACAATATTTTATAACCACAAAGGATCATCATAAAAAACTTTCACATGTCCATGGGGAACCTTCAACTGGAATATCATGCCCTTTGGTCCTAAAATTTTGGGGCTACTTATCAACAATAAATGAACATAATATTTCAAGATATGATGCATACCCTCATGGAAGATTATGTCGATGATATATTAGAAAAGTCAACCACTAGGGAAGATCATCTAGATGTTCTTGCACAAATATTTGATAGGCTCAAAAATTAAAGTGTCAAATTGAATCCAATGAAATGTGCCTTGGAGTTACTTCAGGGAAATTACTAGGTTATTTTGCTTTCGTACATGCATAGATGTTGATCTTGAAAAGGTAAAAGCCACAATTGATATGCCTCCACTAAAAAATCTCAAGTAGTTACGTACTCTACAAGGGAAATTGTGGTCCATCCACTGATTTATTGCATAGTTAGTTGATGATGCAAGGGCATTGTAATTTTTTAAAAACTTTTTTACCATTTTCTTCACTTTCCACCATGTATGTTTGTAGTAATTTGAATTTGATTTTTTTTGGCTATTTGGAGCAGTTAAAACCTACTTACAGACAAATTTAATGAAAAAAACCCAAGGGGAATAAATGAGAGTAATTTTGAGCAAAAATTTTGAATTCAAATTGGACAGTTAAGCACTAATGATTGATTTTGAGTGCTACACTCAATTTTAGATAGGATTTTGGAGAATATTCCAAAATTTTGGAGGATTTTGAGGAAGAGAAAAAAAGAACAAAGAAGAGGGGATAAAACATAAGGATATAATAGAGGGAATAGAAGAGAGTAGGATAGATGAGGACAACAAAAGAAAAATATAGAAAAAGGAAGAGGAAGGAACATAAGAGCATGTGCCAAGCAAAGAGAAAGAAAGAGGAGAAATAAGGGATCTCACATTTATCCTGGAAACTATAAATGTACTAGTAAATAATGTATCTATTGACCATAAGTTGTGTCATCCTCGCTCTTGCAAAATGTGCATATTAAATTATAAAAGGAAATTGTACATTGTAAAGGCATTATACCAATGTGGATTAAAGCCCCCAACTATATTATTATATTTTTTGAATCATGCTAGTGTTATTTTATTATAAAATAAAGTAGAAATGCATGTTGTGATAAATGCATATCCCATATGATTGTTGACTTTTTGCATTGTAATTTTCTTCATGTATATTAATGATGTGAATGTGTTGTGGTAAATCTATAATTACTTGAAATATTGGTTTATTTTTGGAATGATTAAGTGAAAATGGAAATCTATATTGTGTGACATGTTTGGAGTCTTAGAAGACTCATTTACTTAGTGTGCTTGATCACATTCTCTAGCTCACCTTGGATGTTGCATTCTAGGGTAAATCCACAATATTGTGTCCCACTTTTTGGCCAAAGTAGGACATTGAAATCAACATTTTTCACCAAATTTTTACTTTATGAAACCTATAGCAACTAAACCATTAATAATTTGAAGATGATGTGAGTTAGTGATTTGTGAGGTTTTATGTGTAGGTTCTAAATATATATTTTAAAAAAAATTTAGAAATAAATTGTGATTTTTTATGTAACTTTTAATAATTTGTTTTTTATAGTAAACAACATTTTAAAAAGTGACATTTATGTTATAACACAACTCTTTTTTTGATATGTAAGATAGAGTATTATATTGATTTATCAAAAGGGTATTACATTTCTAGCCCATGACTATAGGGTGGAGGAAGACCGCCATTGATTACTAGACCAAATAGTTCCCCCAAAATGACCACATAGGGTCAATATTGTCCCCAAAACCAACTAATCCCATGCCATTATATACTATTGAACATAATAGAACTTAAACTAAGGCCAAAGCCATTCTAAACAAACTGCCACCCTAGAGACCCAACCACCCCACCTAAAAAAATATTAAAGCACACACCCAGACCATTTACTAGAAATTATTTTGTGTGAAGACTCAAAATTCATAATTCCAAGTCAAAATTTGTACCGCCACAAGTTGATATTTCTTCTTTAGGAAATCCACCCCCACAGTTTCTAGTAGGTGATGTTCTATCAGCTCCATGCCACTAATATCCATTAAAAAGGGTAAAATTTAACTAGTGCATCTAGGTCTACTAGAAGCTCCAAATCACATAGATGGGGTATACCATTTCCCATGGAATCCATAGCCAGAGTCTCCTCCAACCCAACCAACAAGTCCTTTCTAAATAGCTACTACATTATCACCTTTTCCTTTGCCTTCAAGACTTTTAAGTCTAGCAAACCCACCAAGACCCTCAAAGAGATATTGGTGTCCAACCTACATCCTTTAGTGCCTACCATGAAACCCTTCTAGTAATATAATTTACCACTACAAAAGTGAGGTAATTGGGGTAACGAATGATCTAACTCAGTCAAAGTGATGTCACTAGGCTGAGAAAGGCCATTGATGCTTGGAGCTTAGGAGTTGGACTAGTGTATGCTGGAAGAATGAAGAAGAATCATTATCTATACAATTTTGGGTTGTCATTGATGTCACCATGATTATGCTTGTAAGTCTAAGTCAATGCTTGATTTGGTATTTTGGTCTGGTATCTGAATCGGTATTCAAGCTACACCCTCTAGTATTTTAGTCTGCAATCCTTCACAGTTGATAGTTGTTGCTTGTGGATTTGGGAAATAGTTTATGGAGGTTGAAAGCATGTATGTTCAAAATATTTTTTGCTCTGATGCTTGTATGGTGTATTGGCATTATCTTGTTGATTACCTTTTGCAATTAAGTCTATTTTTGGCCAACTTCATGATATGGTGAATCAATTTTTGTTATATAGATATATGTGTGACCTATCTTAGGTCCATGTCGACATGATGTATGTTCAACATTTGAATTGATTTTTGGGAAGTTTTTGTTGCCAACAGGTTGGTATTTTTGATGAATAAGATATGCATCTAATTAGGCTGACCTAATTGATGCTTGTGGATAGATCGAGTATATATATGTTGAACAGTTTTTTAAGATTTAGAATATTTTGAAGAGTCAGTTGTGAATGCAAAGGTGAAGAAGAGAAAAAATGATGAAGTTTGTTAATTCTATTTATTGAGCATCACCTAAATTGCATAAGAACTTGTTAGGTGCACTCTTTTTAGTTCATTTTGGCTATGAAGCCCAATTTTTTCTTGTAAATCCCTTTTATAAGTAGTGAGCCTCCTTGTAAGCAATGAAATTTTGTATTCCGACAATGAGTCCTCTTTAGGGCAGCGAGCCTTATATATTCGATTTTGGAACTACTTTATATTATGAGTTAATCCTTACCATGGTTTTTCCCTCATTGGGTTTTCCACATAAAATCTAGTGTTCTTTTTGTTGAATTTTCTTTCTGCTATCTACATTTCATGTTTATATTCAATAAAAAAACAATGTTGTTTTGAAGTTAATAAGTGTTGAAGTTTTGAGTTTAATTTGGTGACAACTGATTCACCCCCCACTCTCAGTTGTCCTGCACCTTTTAACAATTGGAATTAGAGCATCGATTCCTTGGTATAGAGCTTAACCACTTGAGGAAGATCCTAAAGGTTGATCAGATGGATGATAAAGAAGAACTCCAGGCTACATTTGAGGATCTTGAAAATTTTAAAAATGAAAATAGAGATCTGAAAGAAAATCTTGATGATGTAAATGAATGTGTTAATAAATTGAAAAAAGAATTAAATAAATTCAAGGAAAGACATAGAGAAGTAAGTGAGTAGCAGAAATAAGAGATAATTGGACCAAAAGTGGTTGTAGAAGAAAATAGGAGAATTGAAGAATTTTTGAATAAAATGGTGTAAAACAAGTATGATGAATGCTCTAAACTTGAACAAGAGGTAGTATACTTGAGAGTAGAGCTAGAGAAGGAAAAAATATATGAGAATAATTTTAGATCTAGCTTCGATAAGCTTGAAGAACTGCTTGCAAGTCAAAAACCAAGTAAGGAAAAAGGTAGCTTGGGAAATGAAATATGTGAAAGTTCAAAGGACAATTAGAAGACTCAAGACAAAAGGAAGCAGAAAAGAAATTCAAGAAATTTTGTAAGGAGATTGCCTGTGAGACAACCTAATGCAAAATGGTATCCCTATTTCAATAGTATTTGTTTTTCCTGTAATAAATATGGTCACAAGGCAACAAAATGCAGAAGCGAGATGAATTAGTTTCCTAGTTCTTTCTCTGGACAATGTTTTTCATGCAAGGTTGGACATAAAGCCACTGAATGCAGATTTCAGGTGAGAATGATCAGTCAGGTAATGATGAATAGGTTTAATGGAGGCAGAATGAATCAATCTTTTAATGGCTACTACTATATCTATATAAAATTTGGACACAAAGCAAATCAATGTAGATCGAGAAGTAATGAAGGTTAGACTAATAAAAAAAATGTCTGCTATAATTGCAAAAAACCTGGACATATCTCAAAGGTTTACAAAAGTAAGAAGGGAAAGCAGTCTACTTTGGTAGAGAAGAATGAATTGGTAAAGAAGATTGACAAATAAGAGATGAAGAAAGAGATGAATAAGATATGGAAGAAGAAAGAAGAAGAAGAACCTAAATGTGTTGATGTGTTTGTGCCCTCATCTGGTACAGACAACTCCTCTAGGAATTAGACCTAGCATGGTCTTAAGGGGAGAATTATCAGAAAATTGTAAAAACACCCTAGATGAATTATGTGTTAGAGGCTGGCACGAGGATGTATTGTAAATAAGGAATAAGTAGAAGATTTGGAAAAGAAACCAGAAGAAAACATATTGGCATGCTAATTTGCAGACTGAATTAGGGTTTTTCTATGTTGAGAAGCATGCTTTTAGCAACTTTTTGATGTCTGATGCATTTAATGAAAGTTAGGGAAAATCGACGGTGTATAAAGAAAATTTTTAAAGTATTTTTTATCACTTGAAGAGTTTGAAAGGAATCTTGGAGTGATCTCGAAGCAATTTGAAGCATTTCTAAAGTAATTTGAAGAAATTATTATGGATACTCAGGAATTATTTCTCAGTCTACGAAGGAAAAAGAAGAAGTTTTTACTGAACAATAACGAATTCAGAAAGGTTAAGCACAACAATGGACAAAGGATCATGTGGCGACATTCCACTGAAGTTGAAAGAAGTTGAATTGGAAGAATTTGATCATAGGAAGATGAAGGAAATGGCACTAGGGCTGAAGGAAAATAAATTACAGAGTATAAAAACACTAGGTATGGATTTATGGGGAGAATTTCCTTAGTTTTCTAATAAATATTTCATCTTGTTCTTGTTGAGTCAATTCAAGAATGACATTATTATGTTGGAAAAAACCTACCTGATCATGAAGGAAGTGATTGAAGTGATTACTAGTTTAAGCATTATTGGGGATCTCCCTAGAAAAAAAATTGTGAAATACAAAGATGTGGAGGAACTTACTGGCATTGATAAAGACCCTTGAGTTCTATTGATAAACCTCTTGCAGATTCCGTTGTAAGGTATGTTGTGTATGACATTTCTTACAAAATATATTTCAGAAATCATGAAGGTTCAACTTCGGCTATTGCTATATATATTTCACACATGATGGTTAAGGAAAATGGATAGTTTGATCTGTGTATCCTATTACTTGAAACCTATCTAAGAGTGCCAAAATGTCGTTGGTTGAGGGTTATCCTTTTTGATTTGGATCTTTTCTTGTGTGCTTGGATTTTCACTTCTTGAACTCCCTACTGGGAAGAGAAAATGTTGTGTGGGAATTTTCTATTCCTATCAAGAAACAAGTCTATAGATACTTGGAATCATTGGCAGATAATGAAAGTGTTTGTAAAACATATTTCGCATCCCCAAAAATAAATTTGTGCTCTAGTATGTCTGTACCCAGTCAGCTTGAAGTGGGTTCATCCACTCGTAAGAAAGAGTTGGAAGTTATCACTGGTGAGTTGCCTCTGGAACCAAAAAAGAGGAAACTATTGTAATAGATGTCCCAAAAGAAAAGAAGAATGAAGAAGAATTGTTGTTTGGATATGATCCCTTTGATTTAGAGGATATACAGATGTTGTTGGTCAAGGGTGAGATGAAGAAGATTGGTGAAATGTGGAATGCATGCTCTCCATTTGAGAAACTTAAAATTGATGATGTATTGATTGGTCATTTGCTCGATAAGGGTATTTACTATTTCAGATGTATTAAACTCCTTGCCAAATAATCTAGTAGATATTATTGAAGAAAGAAAATTGTTGGAAGGAATTGAAGGTCATAAGTTCAAAGCTATGATTGAAAGATGCAATAAATCAAAAAAAGTGTTATTTGAATATATTAATGAGACAAAAGAATGCATCAAAGAAATATCTGAAATCTATAGGTATTGTCTCTGGTGGCCGACAACTATTGAAAATTTTAGAAGCATAATTGAAGCAATTGAATCTAAAATGAACAGTATTGGAAAGAAATTTGATTTCTTCAAAGACAAGGATGGAAAATACAGAATAAGAGTTGGAGAACTACAGGTGGAGTTGCTGACTACTCAGAGGTAAAGAGAAGATATGGTTAGAACCTTCTTATTGGTTAAGGAAGTTGCTAAGGTCTAGTTAGATCATCTCTCTGGAATTCTCTCTAATGTAGAAAATTGTGAATGACTGTGTCTGTCTTCTTATTAGAAACCCTCTTTTACGTAGTTATCCTTGTTGGAAGGTATGAGTACAATAATGAATTCAGTTGTGCTTGCTTGGAAAAGGATTCTTCCGATCATAAGAGAGAGATACAAGAAAATATTTCATGTAAAAAGCGTCATCTTGTTTGAATGTTTGAAATGAGAAGTTGGAATTCTTGTGTATATACAAAGTCATCATTTACATATGTTTACATCCTACCTTTTTGGTTGCCCTTTTCCATTGATCTCAAAGGGGGAGAGAGTCATGTGAGTAGGAGAGAAATATGCTAAGGTGATAGGAGGAGAGAATGTTGTGTTTTGAAAATTTTGGCACATGTTGCACCATAAATGACAAAGGGGGAGATTGTTGGAAGAATGATTATCTCCATAGTTTTGGGTTGTCATTGATGTCACCATGATTATGATTGCAAGTCTAAGTTAGTGCTTGATCCAGTATTTTGGTTTGGTATATGAACTGACATTCAAGCTACACCCTTTGGTATTTTAGCCTACAATCCTTCATGGTTGATAGATGCTGCTTGCAGATTTGGGAAATAGTTTATGGATGTTGAAAGCATGTATGTTCATAATATTTTGTGCTTCAATGCTTGTACAGTGTATTGGCATTATCCTATTGATTACCTTTTGTAATTAAGTCTATTTCTGACTGACTTCATGATATGGTGAATCAATTTTTATTATGCGGATATATGTGCGACCTATCTTAGGTCCATGTGGACATGATGTAGCATGTTGAGAATTTGAATTGATTTTTGGGAATTTTTTGTAGCCAACAGGTTGGTATTTTTGATGAATAAGAAATGCATCTAATTAGGCTAACCTAATTGATGCTTGCAAATAGATTGAGTATATATATGTTGAACAGTTTTTGAAGATTGAGAATATTTTGAAGAGGCAATTGTGAATGAGAAGGTGAAGAAGAGTGAAAATGATGAAGTGTGTTAAGTTTTTCTATTGAGCATCACCTGAATTGCATCAGTACTTGTTAGGTGCACTCTTTTCAATCCATTTTGGCTATGAAGCCCAATTTTGTCTTGTAAATCCTTTTTGTAGGCAGTGATCCTCCTTGTAAGCAGTGGGCTTTTGTATTCAGACAGTGATTCCTATTCAGGGAAATGAGCCCTTGGTAGTGAGCCTTATATATTCAGTTTTGGAACTACTTTATATTGTGAGTTAATCCTCACCGTGGTTTTTCCCTCATTGGGTTTTCCACATAAAATATGGTGTTCTTTGTGTTGAATTTTCTTTCTGCTATTTGCATTTCATGTTTATATTTAATAATAGAATAGTGCGGTTGTGAAATTAATAAGTGTTGAAGTTTTGAGTTTAATTTGGTGACAACTAATTCATTCCTCACCTCTCTGTTGTCCTGTGCCTTTTAACAGTGTGTCCATATTTCTAGTATCCAATTCCTTTGCTAGCACTTACAAAATAAACCTTACCATAAGAAAATTAGGAAAGATTACCAAATTTAATTCGAGCCTGGTGGTGAGAAAATCAAAGAGCTATTAGAATGCCAACTCACAAATGCCTTAATTACCCATCCTCCCCACCTAGTTATGAGTTTTGTGAAGAATGTGCTAGCTAGCTTCATATGCCACAAGGCATAAAGCATGCATTAAACCTGTAGACACGTAAAATATACCGATTGACATTGTGCATATGATCCCGACCTACTAACATCGTTTCATCTTGAATCATCCCTTGGTCTAACCATTTAATCAAATTCCCTTATTTGATTAAATTCATCAATATTCCTCCCTTAATTAAATAAACCAGTTATTTAATTAAGTCTCTCTCTTTTGTTAATTAAATCAATCAATCCAATCTAATTATCCCTATTTAATTAAATAGTCAATTTTGTTTAATTAAATCTCTAAATCTATCTATTAAATTAAATAAATTAAAACCTTATTTGATTTAATCTAACACCATCTCTTTTAATTAAATAAATCAAAATCCTTATTTAATTATTCTCTTATCATATTCCTCTCTTATTTGATTTAAATAAATCCATAAATTTGAGTCAAATAGGTCACATCATCTAATCTCTCATTAAATTAATTAACCCTTGATTAATTTAATTCTAAATCATGTCCCATCCTCTAGATTTTGCAAGTTGCACATGAAAATAGATTTAATTCATTTATTAAATCTCTATTTTCCTCACAAGGCATCTTTTGGAATATTCTCCAAGTTTGAATTCAAAAATTCCAAGTGGACATGTACATCCAACAAGGCAATAACTCCATCTTACATGTCCTTTTCCTTGAGCCAAGTGGAATTTATTGCATTTTCCCTTCCCTCTTGCAAGTCATTTCAACAAATTTGAAATTCAAAAATATGCATTTATTGGCACAATCCTCAAAACTTGCACATCCTCCATCCACTCATAGATTGACAAGTGGCATCTTGCCATTGGATGAATGTTAGTCCCGCACTGCTCAAATTTGGACATTCATCCATCTTGGCATTCTATAAATAAAGAGCTCATATCCTCATTTTATCATCCACAAATTATGCAAAGTTATTATGCTAAAATATTTAGCCATTTCCATAAAATATCATTGAATCATAGCTAGGTTATGCAAGTTTTTAGCTTAGAAGCATTCATCCTTCATCAACAAAGTGGATCAATCATCAACACATCTTCAACATATCAATATTGCATCATAGGAATTGGGAAAGGGCCAATTTTCACATCAAATTGACACCAATTCCCCCATGGGATCATGAGTTTGCAAATTTAAATTAGGATTCAATCTATTTTGCTATTTTTATTGTGTTCTTCATTGTTTATTTTCCTAATTTGAGTTTTGTAAATGGATTTCATGGGGAATTCTTGTTCATGCTTGCAATCTCTAACTTAATGTGTTTGTTCTCATTTTTTTGCAAGTATTTGCATTGGGGTTCACACATTTGGCGCTAGAAGGAGGGAAACATCTCATTCTTCATCACTTTTCTCACAAAATTCTACGTTTTTGCTTATACATAGAAAAATTCCCATGCTAAGAGCTCAACATCACTATTTTAGCACCGTTGACTCTTCAGCGTCGCCATATAGCATTGCTGGAAACCCAAACTGCGACACTAGAGTCTTCCTACCCAAAAATTTGAAATCCAAACTGTGCGGCTTGACTGTTTTGACACGCGGATTTTTCAAAAGAATTAAACTGCGATGCTATGCAAAAGTGTGACGCAGTTGAGCTCACTGTCCCCAAAATAGAGCGACGCTGACTGGTAAGCGATGCTGTAGAGCACCGCTGAGAAATCATACTCCGATGCAGTCATGGGTTGCGCTGTTGCAAGGGGATTAAAAATTTGAAATTAAATTTTAGCACGTGCCTTTTGATTAATGATCAATTTATCTTCTATTTTCTTCTTTTTAATCTCTGTATTTTGTTGAATTTGACTGGTTTTCTCTCTTCTAGGTTGGAATTGAAAACGAAAGAGGGAGAAGTGTGTGGATGATATTTCGCAAGATCAAAGTGTTTTTAAACACTTTAGTGTTTGCTTAAGACTTTTAAGAAATTGTTATCACTTATTTCTTAGGACACTAGTTTCGTTTGGGCTTTAAAAAGGATATTTTTCAATTTTCTTGCAAGGGCTAAAACAAACATTAGGACTACAACGTACTAGAGTTTATTTTTTTTTGGTTAACATTTGAACAAAACAACTCTTATTTGTCTTTTGGTGCTTTAAAAAGAATTCATTATTGCTTTGTGTGATTTAAAATGAACATGTGCTATCTTGTTTTGTGAAGGCTTACTTGAACTAACTTCATTGAAAAAGGACGTATGCGCTTCTCTCGCGCTTTATAGTGATCTTGAGAATCAAAAGGCCTTTTTCATGATTTTAGGTTGAGATAAAGAAATCACCTCCACACTTCATTTTGGGTTTAAGAATAGAACAAAATCTTGTGTGAGTGTGAGTGGGGCATTATTTCGTACATTATCTCTATTTGTTGCTAACAAAGATTGGTCGAGTTACGAATATTGTCGTTACTCACTTTTGTTTATCCTAGAGGGCCTGCCTTGGGGAAAAAGTACTCACCCAAGGGAACGACTCAACCGGTAACACTCTAAAGCCAAGAGTATTTCCAACCAATATATAAATGTGGGTATTGGAAGAAACGCCAATATCACGTAGTTGATTCCGACGAGATGGATCCAAAAGGGGAATCTCGCCGTATGGGTTGATCTCCACGAACGAAAAGTCCTTATTAAAACCCATGTTCTAGAATTTTTCAAAATCCTTTGATCTATTTGTTGGTGCAAGAACGGTTGTTCCGAAGCAACCCCACACTTTTACGGTCTTTTAGTAGAAATGGAAAGCATGCCATGGGAGTTTCATGGGTGTTGATGCTTGGCTACCTCGATTGATGTTAATGAGCCATGGAGGGGAGCTAGTGGGGTCAAGAATCTAACCATTCGCTAAAGATAAGTGTAGCTTGACTTGTCTAAGTGGGAATCCAATGAATATTTTCTTACACATCCATAGGGTTGTACTTACTCATGGTTTCAAAATGCTTTGCTTGTATGAAAACATCTTGAAAACAAACACTTAACATCTTCATCAAAATTTCAAACCCTTTTAGGAGACAAATACAATTGACCCGATCCAGATGTTATTGCTTTCCCTTGGGATTCACATCCTTAGAGGTTTCTAAACATTTGGATTACATCTCAATTTTTCTACTAAAGGTAAACAATAGGTAACCCTTGCCTTGAGTTCATCGAATTTCCACATAACATATTTTGTGGGATTTGAAGAAATTAAGACATTGGACATCTTAGCTTGAAAAAACCTAATCAAAGAAAGTGTTTTTGGTAAAATAAATCCATTAAGCAAAGCTAAAAAAATGACTCTCATATGTGATTGAAACCTCAAGAAGTCCAAATCCCAAAGCGAAAGTCATTGGTTCAAAATCCAAAAATGTATGCACAAATGGAATCACTATAGAAGCGTTGCATGTTCTTCAATACGTTTATAAACAAAGTGTCTTTTTTAGGTTCATCTTAGGATCAAAGGAAATCAAAGTATTTTTCACCCATCCTTCAAACATCAAAACAAAAATCATCTCACCATCATCTTTTGAGAAATATTGAAAATTATCCTTCATGCTAGGCTTGTGGAAAAAAAATCAAAATCATCAAATCCTTGAAATCCTTATCAAAATCACCTTTGGCTAGGTATGTGTAGATGCATCCTTTTGCATATGCTTAGTCAAAGTTAACAAACCATCTTGTTTAGCTAGGTATGTGTAGATGCATCCTTCTGCATATGCTTGGTTAAATTATCATCTTGTTTGAATAGGTGTGGGTAGATGCATCCTTCTCCCTACACACATTCAAATTATCATCCCTTGAGAAAATCTACCCTTTAGATAATCATCCAACATATTAAGGTCTATTTGTTCAAATCAATCAAAATAAATCAAAATCAATCAAAATCAAGGACATATCCCAAATCCAAAAGGAAAATCAAATCAAAAAATCAAAATCCAAAACATATCCAAAAGTCCCGAAAGACTAGCATCTCCTTCAAGATTTATCAAAAGAATAATACATCCACATCATCCATCTCTTACGTCATCATCATATCACCTTTTGATCATCAAGATATCCTACAATTTTCTACTTTGGGCATAAAGTAAAGATCAATCCAAGGAATTGAGAGATTCATCTCCCATATTCTCAAAAATTGATCCTTGTTTTATGGTTCAAACTAGATCTCAATACAAGAAGAGCATGGAAGCCGATAAAGAAACACCCGCTTCAAGTGATCTAAGCCAAACAAACATAGAAATGAATCATGTCGAATCAAGCAATCCTTTGACCATACCATCATCACAAAACCCACAAGAAGGAAATTAGGAAGAAGACCTTACCTTTGGGATGTCTCACAATGAAATAGTTGAAATGCTTCAAAATTCGGAAAACCATAAGATTGTCAATATCATGATGAGGCTTAACCCTTCGCTATACATGCTTGAACTAGCAAAACAAGGGGCCAAATTACCTTTGGATTTTGACACAAGTACCATAGTGGAGAAATATTTACCACCAATCTCATCCACCATACCCATCTCATCTACACCCCCATCCCAAAACATCACCCAAAACATTCCGCAAATCACATCATTTGCCCCAACCCAACCCAATGTTAATAAAGGGAATGCATTTATTAATGCTATTTGTGTGTATGAAATATTGGATTAATTAAATAGAAATCAAAAAGCTGAAAAGAAACAGAATAATGCAAACCGTAATCGCAGCTTCTCGAAACCGTCTTATCCTCCTCTAACTTTAGCGTTTTGTTGTTTTCCAGATAACTCTCAGATCAATAGATCAGGCTCAACAAAATGACAGCTAAAGAATGAGATTTAAAATGCAAACTAAGCTGGATGCAAAAAGCTATGCTAAAATGAAAGATATTACTATGATATCAAAACTGTCATGAATGCAAATGCTAGTTGAGTGTATGCGTGCATAAATGAGTATTCGAAGTGTAACCAAAGCTTGGATTTGCGCCAGAATTTATAGAGTTTTCGAACGGATATGATTGGCTGAATTGATTGACAGTCGAGATTAAGCTTGTTTCGAATGAACGGCGGGAGATTTTCGAAAGTGGAAGAGAAGGATGGAAGGTTTCCCTTTTCTTCAATTTTTGTCATTGAGTTTCAAAGGGAAACTTCCATTTCGAAAGATGAGTTAAAAATTTGGAAGGGTGAGTTAGCACGAGTTAGAAATTAAATTAAATATATTTATTTAATTTAGAAGTGAAGATAAAAATGGAAACTCACATAATTAAATAAATCATATTTAATTATGTTTAAAAATGAAATTAGGGTGAGGTGGAAAATATTAAATAAAATATTTAATATTTTAAATTCGAATATGGGATGGAGAATATTCCATTATTCAAATATTAAAAATATTTAAACTTTAGAACCAAATGATAATTAAATATAAATAAATTATAAAAATTTATTTAATTTAATCAAGCGGAGGGTAGAAATGTTAGTAATTAAATAAAATTATTTATTTAATTTAAGGTAGAAGAATTTAGAAGATGAACGATATAAATAAATAATTAAATTTATTTATATGTCGATGACATTAGAGGAATTAATTAAATAAATCATATTTAATTAATTAACAAGCTTAATCATGACCATTTTTAGACATATACATTTTGCCCCTCTTTGAAGTGATGTGTAAAACACATTACTTCAAAGAAAATAAGATTTGTGCCCTTGATGTACTTTCAATATTTCTGCTAATGATGCCCCCTCGGGAGGTAAATCACAAATGAGAGGGAAAGTGGTTTAGCTCACGACAGAAAAAGAAATGTCAATTTTGAAAATAAAGTCACATTTTACCCTTGGTTTGACCTTTAAAAGGTAAAAGGTTGAAAGAGACAAGTCATTTGTACTATTGAGTTTGGTGAAAACTGTATCTACGAAAGCGGCATCGTGACATGGAGATTCCGTATCATCGCCACCGATTCGAGAGATCACGTAGATATCAGAGGCCAGCTACTTATGGACCACTGGTGAGTCGATCGATCCTCTTATGCTTTCGAATTTTGCCGTTTGGATCGAAATTTTCATGATTTTCCGCAGTTTTAGTTTTAAAATTTACGTTTTACGTGCATATAACAACGTTTAGGCGCTTTCGAAAAAAATAGGCGCGCATATGGTAGAAACAAATGTGCATAGGGCTTAGATGTTTAAATTTTGTAAAAAACTAGTGTAGTGCATCCTGCAAAAACTAGCGCGCATATAGGGTAGGTTTGAAAATTTTAGGGATAGAGCGCATATAGGGAAAACAGACGCGCATATAGGAAAAACGCGCATCCAGCAAAAACAGTGGCGCATAGGATGAGCAAAGTGGCACATACGGGAAAATGCGCATAGGGAGTCTGTTTAAGCACATCCCATGAAAAGAACGACGCATATGGGATTTAGCGCATCCCGTAAAAAGAATGGCGCATATGGGATTTAGCGCCGAATGCATGTTGTGATGAGAATGATGATTTGTATTGCTTCCTTAGTCAATAGATAGGTAAAATGTTGTGTCATCATGCTGATATGGGTAGGGATGATAGAAAAATGATTGATTGATAACTTTGCTTCCTAGGGTAGAAAACAAAGAGTAGATTGAAATGATATAACTTCTGATAAATTTGCTTCCTGCAATAGAAAACAAATAGTAATTGATGGTAGGATAGATGTGATATGATATCTAGCTTGATAGAGTTGATTTGATTTGATTGATAGGATTGATTGTGTGATATGGGTCGTTGATTTCTTGCATTGATATAAGTCATTGATATGGGTCTGATATAGTTCACTGATAGATATGAGTCTGTTTTGATATTGTGTGAATATTTGATATGAGTCTAATGGATGATCTTTGTGAAAAAAATAGGAGGTTTTCAAAAACTTCCAGATTAGAGAGCGACATTCAGCAGGATGGGATAGGATCCCTGAGTTGACCCTTGTTGGCGATGCCGCCGATTAGGGTCAACAGAGGATTGTTGACAGCACTTGCAGAGCGATGGCATTCGGAGCACAACACCTTTCCAATGCCGACCGGTGAGGTGACGGTGACTCCTGAGGATGTGTACAGGATCCTAGGTATTCTAGTTGTTGGAGCCCTTGTGTATTACAATCACAAGGAGCTTGGGGGTACAGATGCTTTGAGGAGAGTGTACAGAGATGCACATATAGTTGGGTATTGGGCACCGTGGGCAGACTTTCACGGATATCCAGCCTTGCCAACAGTTTTGGGTGCTTTCATTAGAGGTCTCCTTTGTCCGGATCGCCGGGCAAAGGGATTATCAGTGGGCTGGGGTAGGATTGTAGAGCAGATGATGCTACAGCCGAGGAGATATGCATGAGGGAGCTGCATGTTAGCTCATCTCTATCACGATTTGCACTAGGTGGTCTACAGAGGATCATCCAGTTTATCATGTGGGGTTACACTGCTATAGATCTGGGCATGGGAGCATTTTGCTATGATGAGGCCGGCATGCGCCAGAGTGAGGCCACCAGGCAGGCCATATATCTATATGTATTATGTGTTCCTTACCCAGCCCAAGCTAGGCAAGGTAGATTATTGGAGACGACTGCTAGACGACATAGATACAGTCATATGGAAACCATATTTGGATTGTGAGCCATGGGCGACTGATGATATAGAGATGCCCTATGTATGCATTCCACGGTTCCTAATAGGGAGGACTCCCTTCATTTTGGAGAGATTTTTGGCATTGCGGGTGCAGAGGCAGTTCAGATTTACTCAGGGGATGCCGCAGGGGGTTGCACATTACGCCCGGAGCAGAGATGAGGCCGGATGGGGGCTGTGTATTTTGTATCAGGCCGCCTATACAGAGTTCATGGCATTAGCACCTGAGGTATGGGTTGACAGACGAGACATTGTGGATGCTGGGATGTCCGATGAGTATGCTGCCTATTTCCACATGCATCCATTTCTATGATTTACTAGCTCGGATGAGCCAACACCTATTTTGGTAGTACCACAGCCCGGGGCAGATAGATAGGAGGATGTGGCTGGCGGTGAGCAGGGAGCAGTCAGAGGAGAGGAGGTGGAGAGCGGAGAGGAGGAGGGCTCAGATGATGAGGACGATGGAGATGATGGCGGGGTGGGAGGACATGTGCTGGGGAGATCAGGGCAGGATATCCTGAGGGGTGTGCAGATTATGTGATGACTGAGGATAGGGATAGGGAGGTAGAAAGTGATCTAGATGGCCTCCTCCTCGTAGTAGGGACAGATAGCCACTCTGCAGGCTCAGGTGCAGACATTGCAGGGGCAGCAGGGTCAGCTACAGAGTCAGTTGTCGCAGGCACAGGATTTTATTGTGCAACTACAGGCACAACTCACACAAGCATAGGTACAGGCACAGACACAGGCACCTGCCCCAGACCCACAGTTAGCTCAGGTGACCAGAGAGAGGGATGCATTTAGGTGACAGGCAGTAGAGGCAGAGGGCGTGGCTCAGAGACTGATGGGCACTGTAGAGAGTGTGTCACTGCGAGATGCCATTACAGAGGGTATGGAGATGGCCAGGGAGGCTGAGTACTACAGGGTGAGATATGAGGAGCTATGTCCTCCAGAGCACAGAGAGCCATACCCATGATCCCACAGCAGGACCCAGAGCAGATCACAGACACATACCCAGAGTAGGGGAGTGACAGGGCCACGACAGGACCTAGATGCAGGCACTAGTGGCAGACCACCTCCCTCCGGACCAGCACCATCAGGAGCATCGACCAGTTGAAATTTATGATGTATAGTATTTTTGGAGCATGTATATGCCATTTCTGATCATATTTGATGTATTGGACATTGTAGTTTCATTGGACATTTGGACATTTGTATCATTTTTGATGAGTGATGATATGCAACGGCGATGATTATTTTGATGTTGATCTGATGTGGATTTATGATGCGATGATATGATATGCATTTATGTCTATGTGTTTATGGAGATTTGATGACTAACATGATATGCAGGATGATTTGATTATGATGTTTTATCATGATGATGACTTGATGATGTGTATTAACGATGTCATGCCGGTGAATGATTTATGAGGTGTATATGGAATGTTTGTTTTTTTATTTGGATTTTTCAATGTAGATAAAAGATGAAAAATGAATGTTGTGTTCATGATATGCATTATGATATGATGTGATGTGAAATGATATGAGTGGATAAAATGTTATGACATGGGATGATAGGAATACTGCTATGAAATAGTGATGTATAAATAGTGATGTATGATAAAATGATATGTGATGAAATGTAAAAAGAGAATGATATTGATAATGGTAAAGAAAATGATGAAATGATAATGTTAGATGATAATGCAATATTAAATGATGATGAAAATGAAATGTAAAATGATAATGAAATACTAAATGATAATGATAATGCAATATTAACTGATGATGAAAATGAAATGTAAAATGATAATGAAATATTAAATGATAATGATAATGGATATGAAATGGTAAATGAATGAAATGCAATGACTCTAATATAATGAAATGATAATGAAATATTAAATGATAATGATAATGGATATGAAATGGTGAAATGAATGAATGAATAAATGAATGAAATGAAATGACTAATATAATGAAATGATAATGAAATATTAAATGATAATGATAATGGATATGAAAATGGTAAATGAATGAATGATAAATGAATGAAATGCAATGACTATAATATGAAATGAAATGATAATGATAATGGATATGAAATGGTAAATGAATGAATGATAAATGAATGAATGCAATGACTATAATATAATGAAATGATAATGAAATATTAAATGATAATGATAATGGATATGAAATGGTAAATGAATGAATGATAAATGAATGAAATGCAATGACTATAATATAATGAAATGATAATGAAATAATGAGAATAAAATAAATGATAAAGGTAACGAAAATGAGTTAAAATGAATAGAAAGATGATAATGGTAATGCAATGATTTGAATGATAATGATAATGAAAATAAACTGAAATGAATGAAATGATTATAATGATTAAGATGATACCAATGAAATGAGGAAATGATAATGTTAATGATGTAAAGTGGAATTTGTTAAATGATAATTTTTAATAATAATGAATAACTAATGATATGGAATGATAACAAAATGATAAATGAAAATGAAATGCAAATGGAATATTGATAAAATGATAATGGAAATGCAACTAATATGAAATGATGAAATGATATGAAACTTATATGAAATGATAATAAATGATAAGGATAATGCCATGATAAGATGATAATGAAAATGCAATGATGAGATGATAATGCTAATGAAAATGCAATGATAAGATGATAATGCTACAAATGTTTGCATTGTCCTCCACAAATAGTCCAAAGAAATATGATAGCGGTTGACCGTTCGAAAACTCTCGACGCAAATCCAATATGCAGTTATGACCTAAAATGAAAATGCCACTAAATGAAACCGACCATTTTGTTGAGCCTTTTAGTGAGCCTGCTTAAATCATCATAGAGCATTTGAAAATGTTGAAAGTGTGTACAAGCATCAGAGGGGAAATTAGCACCAATGATGACCTGAGTACAAATTTCATGATTTTTGATATAGCAAGTGAATACAAGCATCTAGGTATAATTGAACCAAGATGACCTGAGTATTTCTTGCATAAACAGACAAAGACTAACCATTATCTGATGCAAATTTGGAACTGTCATCAATGATAAACTTTGGAAATCATGTCTCGCGACATACTTGCAACAGATAAATGATTAACCTCAAGACAACAGACAAAGAAAAATCATCCTCTTTCCTTGCCACTCTAGTTCAGTACATCATCGAGTGTGCTCCAGAGAAATGATGTCGAAAAATAAACAACCATTGTTCAACAAATGAAATACTGTGATTCCAAACATTATTTCAGATTAGAGATCATCCAGATATGAGTCATGGTAAGGTATGCAACTGAAAGCCACTATGATATGGATCAATGGTTGGTTGTTTTGTTTTACGTGATTGGTTTCGATGTCATTGTCTTACTGTTTTGGGAAGATCTGAAAGTTGATTGCCCCCAGTATGTCCATATTTTCCCTTGGTATCAATACAACTTGCTGAAATGAATATGTTCAATAATCAAACCATGGTAAGATGTTATCGCTCAAGGCAAATGATGGCATGGTGCTGGCGTGACCCTAAGATGATGGAAAAAAAGATGCATGAAAATGAAGGCTAAGCAGCAAGTGCAGAACATGAACTAATAGATGGAGAGCTACAAATAGCGTCTGTTTGCCAGATTTTCACTATTTTTTTTTATTGTCATTTTTCTTGGTTTTTCTTCAGGACTTTTTCTGATTTTTTTTGGATTTCTTCAAGACTTTTTCTGATTTTTTTGGATTTCTTCAGGACTTTTTCTGATGATGATAACCACCTTAGACATAATACTTTTTCAGATGCATGCTGTTGATAGGATCATCAAATAGGTCCCCTTCTGGTGTTGATAGTTTGTAGGCTCCTGAACCATAGACTGCGATAACCACATAAGGACCTAGCCAATTTGGCTCAAACTTTCCTTTCTTCTCTCTGTCTTGTTGATTGCGTGGATTCTCTTTCAGAACAAGATCACCCACTTGAAAGGTACGCAGCTTTACTTTGTGGTTGTAGCTGCGAGACATCATTTGTTGATATGCTTTTAGATGATTAGCTGCTCTTTGTCTCTTCTCATCTAGGAGTTCCAGTTCTTGGAGTCGGGAAACTCGGTATTCATCATCTGTTGTAAGGCCTTTCAATGATACTCTAAGTGAGGGAATCTCCATTTCTAAGGGCAATATGGCCTCTGCTCCATAGACAAGAGCAAATGGTGTTGCTCTTGTTGGTGTGTGGACACTGGTTCGGTAGGCCCATAGAGCAAGATTGAGTTGAACGTGCCAATCCTTTCCTGAAGTATTCATAGTCTTCTTCAAGATTTTCAATATTGTTTTATTTGAGGCCTCTGCTTGGCCATTCCCTTATGGATAGTAAGGTGTTGAGTATCTATGCTGTATGTGAAATCTCTCACAAAGTTCATCAACATCCTGATTTTTAAATGGACGTCCATTATCTGTAATAATGGAGTTGGGAATGCCATACCGACAAATGATATAGTTGAGTATGAATGATGATATTTGTTTGCCAGTGACTTTAGTAAGAGGGACTGCCTCAATCCACTTGGTAAAATACTCTGTTGCTGTGATGATGAATTTATGCTCATTTGATGAAGAAGGATGAATCTTTCCCACTAGATCTAAACCCCATTGAGAAAATGGCCAGGTTGGTGTGAATGGTTGAAGTTCTTGTGTAGGGGCATGAATGAGATTCCCATGAATTTGACATTTTGAACATGTTTTCACAAAAGTGAATGATTCCCTCTCCATTGTAGGCCAATAGAAACCCATTCTAATTAATTTCTTAGATAAGGTCAGTCCACTTGAATGAGTACCACAGATGCCACCATGAACTTCTTGTAAAGCTTTGTTAGATTCCTCACGTTCAAGACATCGGAGTAAAGTACCATCAAGACCATGGTGATAAAGGGTGTCAGCGATGAGGGTATAGCGAGCGGATTGGCAGATAAAGTTGCATTTTTGGTTACAGGATAAATCGGGTGGTAAGATGTCATCTTTGAGATAGGCATAAAATTTTTCGTACCAAGGCGAATCAGATCCTACCAAGTGACAAATGATTTGGCTTTCAGGGGTATCATATGTAGGCGTAAATGATTGTTCCACCAGAAATTCATAACGATTTTGAGTTTCTGGGAGTTGTAACAATGATGCGATTGTGGCCATGGCGTCAACTGCTTTGTTATCAATCCTTGGAATTTGTGTAAATTTAATGTCCACAAAGTATTTATTGAAATCATCAACCATCTTTTTATATGGTAATAGTTTCTCATCTTTAGTTTGATAGTCATCATTGATTTGATAGATGACTAGCTGTGAGTCACCATACACCTGTAATTCTGTTATTCTCCATTCCAGTGCTATTTTGAGTCTAGTGATCAATGCTTCATATTCAGCTATATTGTTAGTACATGGAAATATTAGCCTATATGATCGAGGAATGGTATGTCCTTGAGGAGTGACAAAAAGTATGCCTACCCCCGATCCATGTTGAGTGAAAGAACCATCAAAATATAATGCCCATGTTTGTTTAGATTCCACAGTGAAAACATCAGCATCTAGAAATTCGATGTGCAAGGGATGATCTGCTTGTAGTGGTGCTTCAGCTAATTGATCAGCTATAACTTGTCCTTTGATGGCCTTGAGATCAACATAATGTATGTCAAACTCACTTAGAATCATTACCCACTTTGCTAACCTTCCTGTCAATGATGCTTTGCTTAACAAATACTTAAGTGGATCAATTTTTGAAACCAGATTGATCGTATGGGTTAGCATGTAGTGCCAAAACTTCTGTGAAGCAAAAACTACTGTCAGACAAGTCTTCTCAATAGAAGTTTAGTTGAGCTCATAACTTGTTAGTGTTCTGCTGATGTAGTAGATTGCACGATCCTTTCCTGTAGTGTCTTCTTGTGCTAGTAGTGCCCCCAGGGATGTTTCTGTTGCATCAATGTATAAGATGAGTGGTTTGTCTAGATTTGGTGATACGAGAACTGGTGGAGTCATTAGATATTCTTTGATTTTTTGAAAATCCAATTCAAATTTGTCATCCCACTTGAAAGGAACATTTTATGCAGTAGATGTGTGAAAGGTAAACTTTTGTCGGCCAATTGTGCAATGAACCTCCATATAGATTGAAGTCGTCCTTGCAGTGATCTTAACTGACTGATGTTCTTTGGTGGAGGCATTTCCATAATTGCTTGAACTTTTGCTGGATCTACTTCAATTCCCTTTTCTGAAACAATGTACCCCAAGAGTTTTCCAGATTTGACCCCAAAAACACATTTCTTAGGGTTAAGATGAACTTTGAATTTTTCTAATCTTGCAAATATTTTGGAAAATACTTCAAGATGTCCTTCTCTGGTGTATGATTTTTCCAGTATGTCATCCACATAATCTTCCATGAAGACATGCATCATGTCATGAAAAATTGTAGTCATGGCTCTTTGGTAGGTAGCCCCAGCATTCTTCAGACCGAAAGGCATGACGTTCCAACAATAAGTTCCCCATGGACACGTGAAAGTTGTTTTCTCTTGATCTTCAGGTGCAATCTTGATTTGGTTATATCCAGAAAAACCATCCATTAATGAATACATGGCATGGCCAGCTGTCAGATCAACTATGGTGTCAATATTTGGTAATGGGAAGTCATCCTTAGGACATGCTTTATTGAGATCTCTAAAATTTGTACATATTCTGACAGTTTTATCTGGTTTGGATACAGGTACGATGTTGGAGATCCATTCTACATAGTCGATCGGTCTGATGAAGCCCACATCAAGAAGTTTTCTCAGTTCTTCTTTAACTAATAATGCAACATGAGGGTGCATTTTTCTGAGTTTTTGTTTTACCGGCTTGGCCCCTGGTTTAATATACAAATGATGCATGATAAGATCAGGATCAAGACCAGGCATGTCAGCATAAGACCACACAAAATTGACCTGATTTTCTTTCAGGAATTTCATGAATTCAGCATAATTTCCACACAAAATTGACCTGATTTTCTTTCAGGAATTTCATGAATTATGGTATTTCTTTTTCAGTCATTGATGCAACTAACTATAAAATTCTTGGTTTGTCTGAAGTCTCAAGATCGACAGCATTTGTAGGCTCAATCAGAATAGGTGATCGTTCATGGTAGTGCTCCGGAAGAGTGTCAAGATTCCCATCGTCTGGTGCCTCAAAGAGGTTTTCACCATCAGATACGCTCTTTATTTTATCTTTTGTTTGATCTAATACTGCCAGATTCTGGTTTTCACCATTAGATCTTTCTTTTTTGTTTTTACTTTTGCAGCTGGGAGACTTGACACTCTCCTGATCAAAAACTTTATGTCGAAAATCGCTGGTGGAACAATCATTTGTATCTTCTGCGGAAAGGAAGTTTACAATAGCTTCATCACTTGGAAACATGGGTATGTTAATAGATTCAGTAAAATCCCAATCAATGAGGTCAGGATGGATTAAAGGTAGAGGATCGTCAGGTTGTGTGAGATCGGCTATGGTTAAGGTCATAACAGAGTGGTCTGTAGGATCCGAGGTATGAGGTGGATCAATGATGATACTGTCCTCATGATAGTCTTGTTCGTTTAGATCTGATTCAGTATCACTAGAATCATAGTCGATTTGTGGTTCAGATTCTTGTGGTTGGGACCCTGAACCTTGTCCTTCAATTAGAGTTGGGGCATATTGGTGTATTACATCAACCTCTTTGTCCCTCCAGAACTCATCATTGTAAATGGTGTCCCATTCATATTCAGCAGAGTCTGTGTCAGAATTGTTGTCTAGGAAGTTCTGAATTGTTGTTAAACATGCCTCTTGTGAATCTGAGCCTTCTTGCAATGTGAAGACAGTGCCATGTTTGGATTTTCTTTCTTTAGAGTGAGTATCATAACCCAATCCAGTTTTCTCTTTTGCAGTGAGTCCACGGAGGTGAATGGGTTCAACTACTCCTTCCTTCCTTTTTCTGATAGGTCCTTCATCATAACCCATCTTCTGCATGATTGAATATCCTTTTCTATATTTGGCTGTGGGTAATTTGATATTAGAGACTGCTTCATCTTCATCTTTATAGAGCCAATTTAGAATTTCCATATCCTCAGGATTTTCCATGGGGAATTTTTCTTTGATGAATTGCCCCTTAAATTTTGTGATTGGTTCTACTGGTGTTCGCTTTGTTGTTGATGTTGCTGATATTTGATGTTCCCTGATAGATGGTTGTCCATGTGATCGAGGTGATGTAGGTAAATTGGCAAGGCAAAGAGAGTATTCTCCAACACCGTGATCCTTGAATTTCAGCTTTTTGTCAAAACTATTGGTCAATTGACTAATTTGTGTGTCAATTTTTAGAGAAGTACTGGCATGAGCTTCTCGATTATTAGGGACCAAAGTATCTTGACTAACTTTTATGTTGGCACAAGTTTGAATGTTGGAATTATCAGCAGGTATTGTGATTTCCTGTCCATCATAAGGAAATTTGAGACATTGATGATATGTTGATGGGACAGCTTGCATTTCGTGGATCCAAGGATGACCCAACAAGATGTTATATGCAAGATCACGGTCTAGTACTTGACAAAAAGTATTCTTTATAACAGGGCCCACTCTGATCGGCAAATACGATTAGACCTTTGGATGCTCTTTCTTCATCATCATAAGCCTTTATGGTAGTCTTTCTTCTGAAATCAATGGAGTCCTTAGAAAATCCTAAGGCTTTGACCAACTTCAAGGTACAAATGTTCAAACCAGCACCTCCATCTATTAGAACTCCATCTGATGTGAAACTTGTGAACCATGACTTCTAAGTACAAAGAAGAGTTATGGGATGAGTTATGGAAACATCATCCTTATCAGAGAATGAAAGACAAGTAGGGGAGGACAAATTCCCTACCATGGCTTGAAATTGATTTACATCCAATTGAGTTGATACATTCATTTCAACTAGGGTCGTCCAATTCTTTATGGATGGAGAAATATTGACGAAATAGAACACATGTTAATAAGACATTAAATCGAAAAATTGAAAAGAAACAGACACAAACCGTAATCGTGAGTCTCAAAACCACTCCCCCCTTCTAATCAGTTTTTTTTTTCCAGAGAGGATCACAAACAAACGACCAAAATGAAAGAATGAATGATTTGAAAACTAAGCTAGATGATGCAAATGCTAAATCATGGATTACGAGACAAAATCAAATAAATGCTGGTTGAGTGTATGTATACAAATGAGTATTCGAAGTGTAACCAAAGCTTGGATTTGTGCGGAATTTATAGAGTTTTCGAACAGATATGATTGGCTAAATCGATCGATGGTCCGGATTAAGCTTGTTTCGAACGAACGACGGAGATTTTGAAAGTGGAAGAGAAGGATGGAAGGTTTCCCTTTTCTTCAATTTTGTCATTGAGTTTCGAAGGGAAACTTCCATTTCGAAAGATGAGTTAAAAATTTGGAAGGGTGAGTTAGCATGAGTTAGAAATTAAATAAATATAAATTTATTTAATTTAGAAGTAAAAATGAAAACTCTTCATAATTAAATAAATCATATTTAATTCGCTTTAAAATGAAATGTAGTGAGGTGGAAAATATTAAATAAAATATTTAATATTTTAAATTCAATATGGATGGAAAATATTCCATTATTCAAATATTAAAATATTTAAACTTTTAAAATTAAATGATAATTAAATATAAATAAATTATAAAAATTATTTAATTTAACGTTTTGAGGGTAGAATGTTAGTAATTAAATAAAATTATTTATTTAATTTAAGGTAGAAGAATTTAGAAGCTGAACGATATAAATAAATAATTAAATTTATTTATATGTAGATGACATTAGAGGAATTAATTAAATAAATCATATTTAATTAATTAACAAGCTTAATCATGACCATTTTTAGACATATACATTATTCAATTACACCCCCTTGTTAACAATTAAGATGTGGATGCAAATACCATCTTGGAACAAAACATACCCCAAAATCCATTACACAAGTAAGTTCCTCTCACTTTCCATCGTGACCCATCATCATCATCCTTCCGCGCAACACCTCTCCTCACAAATTCGCAAGAGGAAGGAGACATGTTCAGACCAGGGGGCATTTTCGAGACCACAACATTTTTGCAAGAACTCGCACCCATCACATTTTCACCCCTCCCACCATTACCATCATCATCCACACCGCTCCTTGGTTTGGCGCTCCCACCTTTACCAAGTATCAATGAAAACAACATCCCAAACATCAATAAAAAATCACGCAAAACTTGTCATCGATATCGCAACAGATGAAAATGACGCAAGCAAATGCAACATCATCAACCACCCTCCTAACATCTCAAAGCATGGTTTCTCAAGGACCAACTACCAACATGACAACACCATCCACCACTCAAATCACCAACACGACATCACCACTCACCACCTTCACAAACACCATTCTGAATCCACCACCACTCCCACCACCACCAACTTCCACCACATCAAGCCAATACAAAGCGACATTGCAAGCTGCTTTTCAAAGGGGATTCCAACAAGTGCAAAAATAAAAATCGGTACAACTAGCCACTCAACAAGCCGCTCAAGTTGCCAAAGCTTCCCAAGCAGCCCAAGCTGCATTACAAGCACAACAAGCCACACAAGCCCAAGCGTTATTGTAACAACAACAACAACAAGCTGCTGAAGCCGCACAAGCTGCTCAAGCCACACAAGTTGCTCAAGCAGCCCAAGCTACATTGCAAGCACAAAAGGCTGCTCAAGCACAAATTCTATTACAACAACAAACAACACAAGCATAAGCTCAAGCTTAGGAAAATTCCCAATATCAAGCACATGCACAACTTCTTGCACAAAAAAAAGTAGTACAAATGCAAGCATATCAACAAGCAATAAAGCAATATCGAGAGCAACAAGAAGCAACCCAATTGGTAGCCCAACAACAAGCACAACAAAAATCACAACAACAAGCACAAATCTTAGCGCAACAACAACAAGATCAACAACAGGCGTTGTTCATACAATAACAGGTAGAAGCCTACCTAGCTCGACAAAACATACAGATACCATTGAACAACACATCAAACAACCCACCCATCCAACCCACAATTGAAACACCTCAAAACACCTTCATCCCACCCCCTGATCCACAAAATGACGTAACAACACAAATCAGGTTGCTCTCACAACAAGTGCTTGATCTTCAATTAGGGAAAACAACAAAAACACCAAGCAACTTGTGCCTCTATCCATTTGATAGAAGCCTAGTGATGAAACCATTCCCCAAGGGATTTGAGATCCCCAAGTTTGAAAAATATCATGGGATGGGAAACCCTGAAGATCACATCAAGGAATTCCAAGTTCATTTCATGGAAGTCGCATACAACGATACTTATCTGATGTGGCAATTTCCTAGGAGTTTGGCTAGCCACATTATGGAATGGTTCTCTCACCTACCTTTCGGCATTAGGACATTCCAAAAAATTATAGATGCATTCATAAAAAACTATGCATGCAACATTGCCATGGATGTTAGTCTAGAGGAACTTTTAGCTCTGAAACAAGGAAAGGGTGAATCATTCGCCTCATTCCTACAACGATGGCGATCCAAGGCCAATCAGAGCAAGTGAACCATGCTCGAAGAACAACAAGTTTGCACCATCATAGCCAACCTTGAAGGCCTCTTGGAATTCCATCTCAAGGTTCAAGGGATCACCACATATGATCAGTTGATCTCCAAGGTGCTTAGGATCGAACAAGCCCTTATGACTCAACCCACGGGATCAACTTCATACCTCAAACAACAAAACAACCACCCACCCTCCAATTACAACGATAAACCTCGCACATGGGCAAGGAAAAAAAATGTTACTAATGATGGTGTCATCGATGCTAAGGTGGTCATTAGTGCCCCTCACCAAAATACACCCGCACCACAAATTTAGATCCAACACCAAAACAATCATCACCCAATAAAACAACCAAAAAAAAATACGACAATCAATAATCTCAATGATCAAAGGGGACCACCCCAACACAACAAGAGTTATCCCAAGTGAAAGTACACCACTTTAGGGGAACCACTTGAAGACATAATGAAGAAGCTGATAGACGAAAAACTCATCAAGGCTCCTACCTTTGAGAATTACCAAGAATCAGATGTGAAACCTCCTTGGTATAATGAGAATCAACTCTATGAGTTCCATAAAATCAAAGGCCATACCATGAACAGTTGCATGAGATTAAAAAACATAATTCAAGATCTCATCGATAAAATAATTATAAATGTGGAACAACCAACAGGAAACCAAGATCTTAAGATATACATGAATCCGATCCCTAATCATGGCAATAAAGGGAATACTAATAACAAAGTTAGGGGGAAAGGCACCCACACAAACATAAATCATGTGTACGAAACATTTGTTGCATCCCTAGATGAAAACTGCATGGTCATCACCATCAAGGGCACCTATGCCAAAGATTGTGGAGTCATCACAAGAGGCGGAAAAGTTACCATCACAGGATCATCCCAGCCAAACAGAGCCCTTGCATCTAGATCTATTCCCAATGGCTACAATGTCCTAGATCAACTCAAGAGAATGCCAACGCAAATATCCATCATGGAGTTGCTAAAAATATCATCAAATCATAAGAAAATTCTTGAGGAAGCACTGGCTTCATCCATTGTCCCCGCAGATCTTGATGCAAAATAATTCCAAGCTATGGTTAGAAATATCATTACGCCAAATCTCCTCACATTCTCTGACCAGGATTTCCCCGCTCAACCATCTCACAACCGTGCACTCCACTTGGAAGCCATCGTACACAAGAGCAAAGTAAAAAGGGTCTTGGTGGATGGAGGTGCGGGCTTGAATACATGTTCTCTTAGTCTCATCAAACAATTTAAAATATCAGAGGATTCTATCGACAAAGGAAAGAGTATCACAATAAGAGCATATGACGATCAAGAAAGAGTGTCATAGAGCATAATCAAACTCCCTATTCAAGTAGGGCCTGCCATCATGGAAACCACTTGTCAGGTCTTGGACCTTGACTTGCTATATAACATTCTCCTAGGACACCCATGGATTCATGCGATGAAAGCAGTAGCATCAACTTTCCATCAATGTGTTAAATTTACACATAAGGGACAAGAAGTTACTATCCATGGATATCCCGAACCCTTCTCTTATTGCAAAAGCCTTGAAGAAAAGTACTATAAAATCCCCCAAGTACCAAAAAATGATGAGGGTCCATCTACACCATACATCGATCCCGCTACTCTCACATCCACTTCTGTGACAGAGACACCCACCAATCCCACCATCCCCACCATCTCTGACATTAAGGTCATTATCCAAGATAACGGTTGTGGAAACTACAAGCCCCCTAATAATGATTTTGTGGTAGGAGAGTTACCACAATCTCCTAGATCATGGGGATGTCTATAAATAAATGAAGCCTCCACATCCCAAACGTCTCTTGGAAACTATCCCACCTTTACAAGATGGGGAGATCTTGGATGAGAAGTTATTAAGGCAGATCCATTTCATATGCTATACCAAGATGAAAGACCAGTAGCTGATTTACCAATGGATGACAAAAGCAAGGGTCTGCAAATGATGCTCGCAATGGGCTATGACAGAAATAAAAGACTTGGACAAAATGACAATGGGCTTATAATACCTATCATGCTAGAGACACGACTGATAACAAACCTTGGCCTTGGATGTACCCCTCTGAGTATAACCATATGTGGCCAAAGTTTTCCAGTTAGAACGGTTAATAATCCACCTCAGCCAACCCCAACAGAACTACGCTTACCAGTATCTACAGGTAGAGTCATAGATAACTTTACATTTGATATAACCGACGTCTGTAGTAGTAGTGATGACGAGGATACCACGAACAACTTACCTAGGCTATTTGAGGATACCACTCTTTGCATGATTAGCACCCTATCTTTTGAATCAGACCATCAAAATCATGAGATCCACCTAGTATATCCCCAAGTCATCGACTACGACCAACGAGGACCACCAGTTCTTGATACATTCAAAAATGATGAGGCGCGCTCAAAATTCATGGGACTGCGGGATAACATTCTAGATGGGGATCATAAAGCAGGGTTCATAATCAAGCTAGATACACACTCCTATTATGGGGAAATGATTGAATGCCTCAATCGCAAAAGTGAAAAATTAAGAATAATATCCAAGTCTTTGAGTGAAAACCACACTGTGGCACTCTTTGACTAGAAAAAAGTAAAAAGAAAGGACACATCCAACGGTGAAAACCTCTCTGAGGTGCCCAAGGATGGGGGATTCAATCTTCCTTTAAGAGCTCTTCATCAAGAAAAATTAGCAGTCTTGGCAGAAATATGCAATCCGGTCAACCTAGGAACAAAGGCAATCCTGCTCATCACATTCTATGTGGAATCACTACTATCAGAAGAAAAAGAACTCCTACCAGCCTTCCTAAGAGAAAGACAGATAAAATTCGCATGAAGTTATGCTGACATGCTAGGACTTGATCCAGAGACTGTGGTTCACCATTTAGCAGTATATCCAGAAGCAAAGATTGTTAAATAAAAACTTCAAAAAATGCACCCTCAGATCGCTTTATTAGTCAAAATGGAGCTAACATGCAGGATTCATCCGACCGATAGATTATCCAGAATGGGTATCAAACTTAGTACTTGTTTCAAAACCCAATGGGAACATCAGAATCTACACAGACTTTAGAGACTTGAATAAGGCATGTTGAAAAGATGACTTCTCGCTTGCAAACATTGATATGATAGTAGACATGACAGCCAGACATGAAATGTTGTCACTAATGGACAGATTCTCAGGGTATAATAAGATCATGATAGCTAAAGAGGACCAACATAAAACAACTTTCACTTGTCCATGGGGGACATATTATTGGAACATGATGCCATTCGGTTTAAAGAATTCAGGAGCAACATATCAAAGGGCCATGACATTGATATTCCACGACATGATCCATAAGACAGTTGAAGACTATGTTGATGACATTTTAGTGAAATCTAGAAAAAGAAAAGATCACATAGCAACCCTAAGTTCCATCTTTGACAGACTAGAAGAGTACAAGGTCAGATTAAACCCAAAGAAGTGCTTCTTCAGCGTACAATTAGGAAAATTGCTAGGATATATAGTGTCAATGCGAGGTATCGAGGTGGATCCAACAAAGGTAAAAGCAATCCTCGAAATGGAGGCACCAAAAAAATTAAAGCAACTAAGAGGTCTCCAAGGTAGGCTCCAATCCATTTGAAGATTCATAGCACAATTGGCAGAAAAACATAACCCATATTCTCACCTACTCCACAAGGGAGTAGCATACAAATGGGATAAAAAATGTGAAGAGGCATTCAACAAAATCAAAGAATATCTGCTGACACCACTAGTCTTAATGCCACCAATCCCAAGAAAACCATTGATTCTATATGTGTTAGCAGCAACAGTAGCCCTTGGAGCTCTCCTAGCTCAGCATGATGAAAATGGAATAGAAAGGGCTATCTATTACATCAACAGAACAATGGTTGGGCATGAGCTAAACTATTCATTCATCGAGAAAGCATGGCTCACAGTAGTGTTTGCATCACATAAATTCAGACATTACATGTTGGCACACAAAATAAAACTCATCACAAAAATTGATCCTCTCAAGTACTTATTATAAAAGGCAATGCTCACAAGAAGAATGGAAAAATGGGTGATGATACTGTCAGAGTATGACATTGAGTATGTGGAGCAGAAAGCAATCAAAGGCCAAGTCATCGTAGATCAACTTGTAGAAGCACCAATCTATTTAGATAACCCTCTCATCTCAGAGTTTCCAGATGAATCTATTTTCAATCTCAACGTAGCTGACCACTGGAAACTATACTTTGATGGCTCATACATGCAACATGGATTAGGAGCCGGTGTCTTCTTTATCACCCCACAAGGGGATTGCATACCAAGGTCCTATAAGTTGGCATTTCCCTGCACCAATAACATTGTAGAATACGAGGCTTTAACCATAGGTCTTAGAATAGCAGGGCGGTGGAACATTATAGCTCTCAGAGTATACAAAGACTCCCAATTGATAATAAATCAAGTGAATGATGAATATCAGACCAAGGACGACAAGCTCACTCCATACAAGAAATTGGTGGACTCTCAAAGAATCCTTCATTGAAATAAAATTTGAGCAGATTCCTAGAACCAACAACAAAGTAGCAGATGCCATGGAAACAATTGGATCCTTTCTTGACATCCCCCACAACGTTCCAAAATATGAATTCCTGATTCAACAGCTTCTCGTACTCACATTCGAGGTACTAGAATCAAAATATGTGTGCAAAATCATTGGTCCTGGCGATCCTTGGTATCATGACATTTACACATACCTTCGAATAGGAGTCATACCCACTGATTTACCCTCAAACCTAAAATGAACCTTTGTCAAAAAGGCATCCATATTTTTCATCCTAGGAGATAATCTATATCATAGAAGCATAGAAGGAACCTTACTACGCTGCTTAAATGCTGAGGAGGCATTAACCACTCTAACTGAAGTACATAAGGGTATCTGTGGTTCACACTCAAGTGGAATGACCATAGCCAATAAATTGTTGAGGATGGGGTATTATTGGCCCACAATGGAAAGAGAGGCACATGACTATGCCAGAAGGTGTTTGCAATGTCAGCAACATGGGGACCTCATACATGCTCCAACTCAAGAGCTTCATCCTATCATCACACCATGGAACTTTTTGTAGTGGGGACTTGATCTCGTTGGAAAAATCATACCCACTTCATCTAACGACCACAAATTCATCATAACTACAACATAGTACTTTACTAAGTGGGTGGAAGCTATACCCATGACATACATAATTGGGAAGAAGATTTCAAAGTTCATCCTGAACTATCTCATTTGCCGATATGGTGTTCCAAAAGCCATTATCTTAGATAATGGAACACCATTTAAGAATCAGGAGGTTTATGACTTATGCAAAAAATTCAAAATCCAACATCGCTTCTCCACCCCATACTATCCCCAAGGAAATGGCCAAGCAGAAGCTACAAACAAAACCATTCTGAAAATCCTCAAGAAAACAGTCAATGACATAGGTCATGACTGGCATCTATAGCTTAATCCCGCCCTCTGGGCCTATTCAACTAGCATCCACACACCCATTGGCTCCACCCCTTTCTCCCTGGTCTACGAATCAGAAGCAATACTCCCCATTGAGATCGAGATCCCATCACTCAGGATATCACTGCAAAACCTCATCACTAATGAAGACTACCGAGTGTCAAGATTGAATGAGCTAGAGCTACTAGATGAGTGATGAATAGATGCTTTGAATCATTTTCAAGTCTATCATAATAGACTCAAACGAAGCTACAATAAGAAAATCAGAAGCAGGACGTTCCAAGTCAGAGAACTAGTATTAAAGGAGAATAAGAAGAATGTCCCAAACCCAAGTAGCAAAGGAAAATTTGAACCTAATTGGTTGGGACCATTCGTTATCACAACAAGTTACAAGTTAGGGGAATATCAGTTATCAACACTCAAAGGGGAACCTCTGCAAGAGCCCATGAATAGCTCTCACTTCAAAAAGTTTTATGCCTAAATATTTCAAGGTATAGAACCAAAAATCCAAAAAATTAGAAAATGACCTAAAAAATGGTTACCTTGGTGAAAACCTGGAAAATAGGCATCTTGGTGAGAACAAAAAAAATTAAAAAAGCAAAAAATCCAAAACAATCAGAAAAGGGATTGAAAATAGTAAAGAGAAAAAATCGTCCTCTAGTGAAAACCACTATGGTGGCACTTTGGACAAGTACCTTGGTGAAAACCTGGCAAACAAGCGCCTTGTGTAAATAAGCATGTTCCATCCACCAGGATCTTTATGGCTTGTTTGGCATCATCCATCCATTGCACTTCCATCATCCATCACATTCGAATTTGCATCCATCCCTCATCCACCCGCATCCACACCATAGCTTGGTCTTGTTTTCGTATCATGATCTCTCCTAGTATTACTTGGTCCATCCTCAAGGTTAGTTTGTCTTGCCTTTATCATAGTAGTCTATTACATCATGCTGGGGGAATGTTCTCATCGGATAGGATTCATGTATATTCTTAAAATCCTCAAATCCTCAAATCCAAAAATATTAGAAAATCAGAAAATCCAAAACATCAAAACATCAGAAAATCCAAAAACATTCAAAAATCATCAAAAGCCAAAAAAATAGTTGTCTTGTCAAACTACATCATCTTTGAGCTTGAACTTAGGCAAGGTTGATCTTTGATCATCCCCTGATACATTAGGTCAATCCAATAGGAGTCCGTCATAATAAACTGACATTTCATCATGTATATCATCGTCTGTAAATCGGTCAAGCTTGTCAGTCGAACTACGTTGTCTCTGCGTGTATAACGTAGGCAAGGCTAATCTGTTGGTCAGCCCCCGAGGCCCCTAGGATACATCTTTAGGTTAGTCTCTTGGTCAAAATATCAGAAAACTCCAAAACATTCAGAAAATCAAAAAATTAAAACATTTGTAAAATCTCAAAAATACCAAAATTAGCCTCAAAACATCTCAAAAAGATAAAAAAAATCCAAATATTTGAAAAAATTCATCCATCTCATCTCGCTTGCACCTACAATAACATCACTCATAATAAATTATCATCATCCTCAATCTTTGGTAAGACAATAAGAAACAAGCCTACCAGGTTGAAAGTGAAAACTCAAATCATCAAGTCTTAGGTCTAAGTCAGTGCATAAACAAGTTGGTCAACTCTAGGTATCAATAACTCATCATCCAATTGGTCCCATATCAATCATTTGAAAGAATGCTTTGGATAAATGAAATGACGTGCCACCATCCACTAACATGTCCTAGGATGAATTCTTCCTACAATGGGCATTATCTTTTGGCAATAGTTTCGGTTCTTATCCTTAGAAAACACATCCCCTTTTGGTTAGTGGTATTGAAGAACATCAGCTTGTTTGTTTACTTTGTCTTTATCTTTTGACTTATCTTATTGCGCTCATTCCAAGGACTTCTTGATGATATCCTAATAGAGGATTTAGAGAAATAGGAATGGGGCAACAATCATTATCTTTTTGTCTGCTATGCTTGTTGGATGTTCTTGTAATATAACCTTGGTGAATACTTGCTTTGATTAGGTATGTATGGAGGAGGTCTTGGACAACTTTTTGACTATTGCATTGATAGGTTTACCTTTCTGTGTTTTAGTCCGAGGTGTTTGAAACTTTTAAAGTGCATCCTACCAAGGTTTCCGTATGTCAGATGTGAAAAAGGATACTCCTATTTGCTTGTTAAGTCAAAGTCCATCACACTAGGTACCACACCATCCTGGTTTTTTATACCTTGATGCATCATACCATGTGTGTTATCAAACATAAGGAAATTGGCCCTTTGAAAATCCTAATTCCTCTGAAATCATCATCATCATCATCATCATCATTTGCATTTTTATCATCTTGTGTCTTGTTGAAATGACTTCTTCTCTTCTTGCTCACCGCACTAACAAAGTACTATGACAGTTGATCATCGCCATCATCATCATCATTGATCCTACATCCACAAATCATTAGCATATTGCATCAACATAACATATAGGAAACACATGCATTGCATTTCCATCATCATATAAACATGTTATTATAAGCATTCTTTATATATAAGCACATCCATTTTATTGTATTTCATCCATTACATTGCATCACATTGCATTTATCACATAAATCCTCGCATAACACTCATTTACATAAGCATTTCATAATCATTTTAACATTACCACCTATTGCATAATCATAAACAATAGGTATATAAGAATTATAAATAATTCATTTGCATACATACTTGCATAAGATCATAACATCATCTCACACATAACATTCATGTTACATTACGCATCATCATACCACTTTGCATTAACATATCATTGCATCATATTAAATGCATCACATACATTACATTATCATTTAATATGTTTAGGATAATAATATTTGTTATTCTACGCATCTTAAAAAACCATCTCATTTGCATAAAACCATCTCATTTGCATCATATCATGACCATCACATTTACAGTGCATTGTATCGTCCACTAATCATCCATGTCATTTCATAAATAGCATCATAAATCATTCCACGTAAGCATAAACATACAAAATTCATTACATACAAAGCGTACATCCATCCATAATCATTTCATATATAAAACAAGATTCATATATCATTTCGTGCATACACCATAGATCATTTCCATATCATTTTTCATATTAAATTTCATATCACATATCACATCACCATTTGCATCAACATAAAATAGATCATCATACAAACAACATCATTGCACATCACATAAATACATTTGCATATCATAGGTTAACATAATATAAATCTGTTAGTCATAATCAATACATCATATAGCATCATATAACATCATTGCACAAATAAAATCATCCATCCATGCATAAATAAATGGTACACATCGCATCACATCAAAATCATCGTCGGCTCATATATATATTATCAATAATGTAACTGTCATAGTACAAATAAATCAGATCACTGTACATGTATGTCAATCAATACAAAAGGCCCATCGGGCTATCAAAAAGGAGCCCATAAGGCATAAAAAGTATCGTATCATCTCGATCAAGGTTTGTCCCCATGTATGCTACCCTCACCCTTGTCACCGTGACCCTCTACTGGTCTATGGCTAGTCCTCTCCGAGTACTCTGGGACCCATCCTACTCTGGGTATGGCCTCATGATAGTGCCTCCAATAGTACTCGGCCTCTTGGAAGACATCCCTGTAGGACCGAACAAACACTGTACCCTAGGAAGAGGAGGCTGCCATACTCTCTAGCTGCTACCTCTGACCTAGCTCTATGGCTTCCTGTAAATCTGCAACTTGTCTCTACTGAATGACTTGATCCCTCTTGGCCCTGAGCTACTCTCTCTCGGCCCTAGCCTGATCTATCTCGGTTGTAACAGTCTGGACCTAAGCCTATAACTGCACAATCAACACATCCCGAGGATCCACCTATCCTGCCGGCTATGCTCGTGGCTATACCTGAGGTTGATCCTCAACCCATGGTGGTACACCTGGTGGCACCTGCTACTAATCTAACATTAGTACATCTCCCTGCCTTGGCTGAACTAGAGGCACAACTGACTCGTCCTATTGAGCATTAGCCCTCCGTCCTCGTCCTCCTCCTCTGCCTCTCACTCTCCATTGATCTGGGACTGCTCCTGGAATAGTCAATCGCAGGGGAGGCTGAAACCAATCCCTGTATGCCTGTGTCATGCTTGGATCTATAGGCCCCTGATCGTAGGCCCATGGTCGAGCCACCAACTACCTAAAACTGTCAACCGCCTTTGAGACAGGAATATACCACCCCCATGACACCTGTGTCATGGTGCGGGCAAAGACGGCTATATAATCATCATCAGGGTGATCCTGGGGCTCACCAAACTAACGTTGCACGCACCCGAGCAAGTACCTCTTGATCATCGTGTGCTCCCGCCCCTGCATAAAGTGGTCCTGGTTGGAAAAGAACAACTGCTCAGCATCATTAGCCCATTCAGGCCGAACAAGGTACGGTCACCATGTGAACACCTACATATCATTGAGGACCCTCCTCCAATAGGGGATCCCGTGCTCACCTATGTGTGTGAAGGGCACACCACCTTTGTAACACCACACGAGGGGATTGTCAGCCCATATCAGAACTGAAACAACGCATGGATGTAGCACATCAATGTGCTCCCACACCTAGATGTGAAGAAGTGTCATGCTTGCTCTGAGTGCTCTGCCATCCATGTACACGTACTCGTGCAAATCTCTGTATAAAGAAGCTAGAAGCACCGACCCCCAAGCAAAATGAACCGACCTATCTCAAACCATACACTCCCAACAATATCCCCAGCTAGGACTGAAGTATCAACCTCATCTATCAAGGGAAATGAGACCCAAAATGACCACTGCAAAAACTAGGTGGAAGGGAGGTGCTAGGATCCTGTGCTGCTCAAGCTCTATCTGCCCCTCGCAAAAAACAATGTCCTCTGTGGCAAACATCACACCCCTCGTACATTTCAAAAATCACTCGTTGACTATGAATCAACAATCTAAAAATATGCCAAACGTCCTCTAAGGTGACAGTGGCCTCGCTAGTGGGAAGATGAAATGAAGAGGTCTCACTGTGCCATCTCTTGGCTAGCACTGACAACATCCCTAAGTGAGTGTGAATGGGCGTTGCATAAGTGATATACCATAACTCCGCGACCCAGAGTCGATCCTGATCCTTGTCGTTCAGGTCCCGCAAATAGCCGAACAGGTCCTGCGACTTGTGCTATCGAGAGTAGAGCTCCCTCGCCGCGTCCTGCATCAAGGAAGGTCACCATGTTAAAATTTTTGAAAAATTCTTCACCGGGCGTTCAAAAAACCTCTCTAGTGGTGCAATCCATGAAGGCGTCGTAGTTTGATTTCTAATCAAACTCTAATGCTAGGGCATAAAAGAACAAAATGGCACCGCCGCAGTGCACTTTTCCTTCCAGTGACACACTTTGAGCAAATGTAGGACCACCGCATCACAGTTTCCAAAACACCCCACCAACCCTGAGCTCAACGTCATAGTTTGGAGTCTATTTTCAAACTCCAACCTGCATCGCTATGGTGCTATTTGACACCGAGTGGCGCAGTTTTATTTCTAAGCGGCGCTATATAGCGCCACTGCAGAAAGACCGACTTTGAAAGCATTAAATGAAGGCTAGAAATGAAAAGTGAAGCTCAAGTAAGAGTCACTTACCAGTGCCGCAATGCTAGGTGGCCGCTGGTATGTCCGAACTCAATAAAAAATGTGCAAGGGAAGCTATCATTGCACCATATCATCAAGATGTCAGAGCTCAAATCTCAAGGTTGCTAATGGAAGTGTGTGAAAGTGACTTGAAAGTGACCCTTTGGGCCCCTTTTAAGCTTGAAAATTAGGGTTTTTTCACCCTGATTGGCTGTCCTGCTAGGGTTTTGGACCTCTGAACCTATTTTTGTCTAGTTGAGGCCTGTTTTACATTGTTTTATTGCATTTAGACACATTTTTGGCCTCTTGAAGCCTTTTTGGACATGTCGAGCACTTTGTCCTCTTTTTTTGTGAGATCACCCAAAAATTGAAATTTTCATCCAATCTCTCGAGGGGACAATATAATGGCATGTTTTCTGTCACCAGGCAGTAGTGGGGCAAGATTTTTCTGAATAACGAATTTTTTTCAACTTTGATTGAGATCGTTTATTCTTTGAACCAACACAACATGTGCATTGCTTCAAAGAGGGGCAAAATGTAGACACGTAAAATATACCGATTGACATTGTGCATCTGATCTCGACCTACTAACATCGTTTCATCCTGAATCATCCCTTGGTCTAACCATTTAATCAAATTCCCTTATTTGATTAAATTCATCAATATTCCTCCCTTAATTAAATAAACCAGTTATTTAATTAAGTCTCTCTCTTTTGTTAATTAAATCAATCAATCCGATCTAATTATCCCTATTTAATTAAATAGTCAATTTTGATTAATTAAATCTCTAAATCTATCTATTAAATTAAATAAATTAAAACCTTATTTGATTTAATCTAACACCATCTCTTTTAATTAAATAAATAAAAATCCTTATTTAATTATTCTCTTATCATATTCCTCTCTTATTTGATTTAAATAAATCCATAAATTTGAGTCAAATAGGTCACATCATCTAATCTCTCATTAAATTAACTAACCTTTGATTAATTTAATTCTAAATCATGTCCCATCCTCTAGATTTTGCAAGTTGCACATGAAAATAGATTTAATTCATTTATTAAATCTCTATTTTCCTCACAAGGCATCTTTTGGAATATTCTCCAAGTTTGAATTCAAAAATTCCAAGTGGACATGTACATCCATCAAGGCAATAACTCCATCTTACATGTCCTTTGCCTTGAGCCAAGTGGAATTTATTGCATTTTCCCTTCCCTCTTGCAAGTCATTTCAACAAATTTGAAATTCAAAAATATGCATTTATTGGCAATCCTCAAAACCACATCCTCCATCCACTCATAGATTGACAAGTGGCATCTTGCCATTGGATGAATGTTAGTCCCACAATGCTCAAATTTGGACATTCATCCATCTTGGCATTCTATAAATAAAGAGCTCATATCCTCATTTTATCATCCACAAATTATGCAAAGTTATTATGCTAAAATATTTAGCCATTTCCATAAAATATCATTGAATCATAGCTAGGTTATGCAGGTTTTTAGCTTGGAAGCATTCATCCTTCATCAACAAAGTGGATCAATCATCAACACATCTTCAACATATCAATCTTACATCATAGGAATTGGGAAAGGGCCAATTTTCACATCAAATTAGCACCAATTCCCCCATGGGATCATGAGTTTGCAAATTTAAATTAGGATTCAATCTATTTTGCTATTTTTATTGTGTTCTTCATTGTTTATTTTCTTAATTTGAGTTTTGTAAATGGATTTCATGGGGAATTCTTGTTCATGCTTGAAATCTCTAACGTAATGTGTTTGTTCTCATTGTTTTGCAGGTATTTGGATTGGGGTTCACACAAAACCTCTTGAAAATACCCCTCAAGTAGCATCACCTCAAATCATGATTACAAACTCCGATGATCAAGCCACGTTAAAGCCACCTCATGCACCCAATAATCCATGCCACCCAACACTATGTCAGCCTCTCCACACATGTAATTGTTGAGTGGCACCCACCCAACTGCCCATGTTATAACACAACTTTTTTTTATTGAAAGGATAAAACTATAATTTTAAAATATATTTGTAACATCAATATCTAGTGCATGGATATTTTTTCATAACTTTTTGTTGCATATTTTATTTTTAATTAATTTTTATGTCAGAGTAATTATAATTTGGACATAGGTGTATGTCATAACACATAACTTATTTGTTATACATTAGTTTTTTTTGTTGAAAGAAGGACATCAATACCTAAGGCACACATATTTTTTATATTTTTTTCTCCATTTTTCTCTTTTTATTTAACAAATACTTTGATGTTTGATGAAAACTTACATTCACAAGATATAAAATATAAATATAATAATAAAATTAAAAATATTTAAAATTATACTTTTTGGAAAGCTTATAATAAGGGATGCATAATTACAAAAAAAAATTCTACATGAATTTATTTGATCCCTCAAAATGCAAATAAAAAAGTAGTTTTTTTGTTAGCACTTTGATAGGTGTGAAGGAGACTACATTGTGGGTATGATTTCAAATTAGAGGGGCTCTATCTAAGGGGGTTTGATCTAAAGGGTCTTATCTAACCTTATTCAATTGAAACCCTTTATATGGAACCTCTCAAGGCTTAAATCATTACTTTTTCTAAAAAAAAATGATTTCAAGAAAAAATAGGACATCCCAAGTTTGGGGCCCATTATTGTGGGATGACCCTCTAGGTGTAGTGTAGATTTGTACTCACTCAATTGTGGCTAGTCTTAGTTAAGTAGTGTAGGTAATCATGCCTTTTAATTTTAATACATTATTTTGGTTACTAGTGAATTCTCTAATTTTTTGAAGGAACAAAACCAATTTTTAAAATTCTTCTTATGAGTAGTCTAGTCACCACATTTTTCCATCTATTTATTTTTGTGACCCATGGTCATGCTTGAGTTATTGTTTGAATTGAGCTAATTTTGTGTTTTATTGTTTGAATTGATAATTCTTCCTCTTTGAAATTATTTTATTATTATGGTAACTAAACTAACATATTTAAATTGTTGGTCATGTATCTTGTAAATGTTTCCCTCTATCAAATTCACGATGAACCCTTAATATAATGTATAAGGAAGTAGATTGTGGAGAAAATACTAGTCCTTAATGTTTGTGCTAATTATAATTATGTTGAGTTTAAAGTTACTTGCTCCATGTGGAATGAAAGTGGGTGATTTATGTAGTATTTTGGAAAATAATGAAATTATTTGTATGCATGTGGATCTTCTAGCTATAGGTAGCTCATGAATTGATGTGAATGTTATTTATGTTTGACATTAAATGATGTCTGTTAAAATCTATATGTGGGTTTGATTTATAGTCTCTTTCTATATAATCTTGAGAATGATTTGTGTGAATTCCTTGTACAAATTTTTCTTTTCTCTATTTTCTAGTATATGGTTGAGTGTTAACTTATTCCATTAGTTATCCTTATTATTTATTGTCTCATTCTTATTTTTTATGGTCATATGACCATGTTTCCTAGCACTCAAATAATAGATAAATGTTTTATAAGGTGTTGTAAACACTAAAGCCATATTATAAGATAAAATGAAGATGCACATCATATAATTTAATGTGGTTTCATAGCTAATATTATCTTTGACATAGTATAGGGCATGATGGTGAGTTAGTAAGTGCTTTGGAACATATTTTTTATATTTTATATATTTTTTATCTATATATTCTCTTGTTATTGTTTAAACCTTAAGGTGGTCATAGCTGATAATCCTTATGGTATATATCATTTTTTTCTCATATATTTGGTGTTTAATCACCTCCTTGGATATATCCTTGTGAGTTTTTGGTTCCTAAACCTCACCTATTGATATTGTTGATACTCTTCAAAGGTTGTTTCCTATATTATTTCCTCTAACAATCTATATGTTTATCTTAGTTTGGTTTTGAGAAGCTAGTGTGTTGATACACTTTCCTAGAGTGTACCTAAGGAGGACCTTATAGGGTGAGACCATGTTTATAAGTGAAATTTTCTTGGTGAGCATGGAGGTGAGGTAGTGTTTCATCTATCCTTGTGGGATGGTTTTTCTATGGATTTTAATTTGTAGCTTTGAGGATTAAGGTCTTGGTCTTAGAGAGAGCATAGTAAGTGAAACCTTGTGTTTGATAATCACATGGAGAGTTTATTTTTCAAGGTTATGTGCATTTGGCTAAGTGAATGGCTAGATGGATTTCCTAGCAATGGTAGTTGTCCTTATTTTTTTTCAATCAGTTGGTATATGTGGTGAGATCTTAAACTTAATCATAGTGATTTCTTGAGGATGGAGTGTGGTGGTCTTTCAAGTGGTTGCATACTAGAGGTTGGTAACCACCTAGCTTGTGAACCTTTAGACATTTTTGTGTTATTATTTTGAGGCCTAGACTTGTTGAGGAGTCTAGATATTGTGAGATCTAATTTGTGGGTATGTGGATCATCATGGAAAAACAAGCCCTTAAGTGGCAAAAATTTAGAAAAATCGAGTTAGGAAACTTGATGTAATTTAAATTTATCTATATTATTTCAAAAATATGCAAGAATAGAATCTGTAGAAAATTGAATGTAGTTTATAAACTACTAGGTTTGTTTAAAAAAAAAATCTATTTATGAAAATTTGAAATTTCAAATAGTACTTAAATTTCGTGGAAAAACTAAGAAGTAGGTGTTTGTCCTAACCACAATAAAATGATAATATTTTTATAATATTCTAGATATAAGTAGAAGACTCATGTCCTGATGTGATATTTTTTTGTAATTTTTTCAAGTAAATAATTAATTATGAATTTTTATTAGAACTTTTAGAAAATATAAAACTCTGTGACCACCTTAACAAAATTCAATTTTTTTTTTTTAATCCTATATATTATGTGACATGTTTTGATTAAAAATTTGATACCGCTTGAAAGCTATAGATGTTTTCAATCACTATCAATCGACTTTAGTCATAATTTGAATAGAAAATGAATAATAATTACTTATTAAATTCAAAGTAAAGCATAATTTACATTGGTGGAAAGATGAGAATCTCCTTTAAAAACCCTTTTCATTTCATCAATTTTGGGTTAAAAAAAAGTCATCAGCCACATACCCATCATATTGCCACTTTTTGGCCCATCATGATCCTGCACATACCCATGTTTAAAGGATCAAGTATTGAGTGTACATTATCATTTATTTGTGCAAGCTTCTAGTAGTAATAGTAATATTAGCGGGATAGGATTTAATTCTAACCTATGTTTTTCCTTGATATGTCTTGGCTTTGGATTTTTTTCATGACCATGCATCAAGGGATGCATAGGTCGTGTGTGTACTTATTTCCTTGAGTATTTAGCATTATTTCATCTTCACCATTATCATTGATAATTATTGTTGTAAGTGTTTTTTCTATTGCATTAGGATGCATGTATGTTAGTGTGCCAAGTTTATTGCGAGGACATGATGTATTTCATTACTTTTGTATTCCTTGAGATGTACATGTTATGCTATCTAGTTATCATAGTGGTTTATTCCATAGATATCAATATATGTCATTTTTTATGATTTATATGATGTTGAACCCCATTGGATTATTTTCAAGTGCTTTGACTATTATATATTAAGTAGTTATTCTTGACATGTACATTGAGTAGGTACAAGTACATGGTTATATATCCACCTAATTATGCATTTTTGAGTTATTCACCAACAATAGTTAATAAGAGATGTCACTTTGGGCTTATACATTTGGTAGCCACTAATGCACTTAGTTGTGTGCTAGATGTTTTCCATTATGGTTTTAGATCCAAATTGGTGGTGATTCTAGATTCTGTGTTGTGGAAAACCAATTAATATATAATTTTTAATTTGGTTTAGTTTTTGTTTGCATGTGATTATATTTTTTGGATTAAATATTGTTTGAATTACACCTAATGCATCAAAAATTAAGAAATTGGGAAATAAAATAAAAGGATAATAAAATTTTAAATACATTAGAGATAAAATTTAAAACATTGCAATTAACTAAAATTATTATTCAAAAAAAATCCTTCGATTTTAGAAAATTGATTAAAATAATTGAATTTAATTGGAAAGGATTAAATAGTATTATTTTTTTTTTCTTTAGAAAATAAAATATCTTAGGAATTTTAATTATTTGAGAAATTTGTTTCTGATAGAAAAAAAAAGAAATAAAAAAAAGTGAAAATGAAAATAGAAATGAATAGGCATAAAAGAAAATACTTAGTCTTTTATTTCCATTCTTGGTTTTTTTTAAATTTCTCCCCCTCTCAAACCCTCTATTTTCAAAAAATGGAAAATAGGTGGAATTTGTTGTGAATGGGTTTCTTTGGATTGGAATAGGATTGGGAAGGAAGGATTGAATTTTTTGTTAAATTGCATCTTAGATTGGATTCACAATGTGGATAAAAGTGGAAGCATTATTATTTGAGTGTAAAATTAAGGTAATTTTCCTCTTTTTTCTTTATTTGGGAGCTCATTTAATTTTTTTTTTCTGTGTTTACCCTTAAGGAAGAAGAAGGATTCCATTCCAATTTCAATTCATGCATTTTAATTGAGTGGTTTGAATATTTTATTTTATTTGAAAAATGTCCAATTTTTGCTCTCATTGGGATCATATATCTTTTCCATTTAAAGGTTCTCTCCATTTGCCACATCATTGAAAAGTTGATAGAAATATAGTACATTGGATGCTTCCAAATCCAGGGTTCCATAAGATTAATTTTGATGGTGTCTCAAGAGGAAACCTTGGCCTTTCAGGTGTAGGGTCTTGTATTCACAATTGTCAAGGTTTATTAATAGTAGCCAAAGCAATCAATTTTCTAATTGGTACTAACAATATAGTAGAGGCACAAGCTCTTTTGCATGGCTTGAAATTAGAAAAAAAATGGTTTTCAATGGATCCATATTGAAGGAGACTCGTTACTAATTATCAATGCTTGTAAGGAAAGTAGAATACAAAATTGGAGGCTGCATTATGTTCTTAACAAAGTTTGGTTATTGATGTCTACATTTAGAGAAATCCAAATATTCCACACCTATAGGGAAGGAAACAAATTGGTAGATACTTTGGAAAACATGGGGTGTGATCAAGTTGAGGTTGAATGCCTTGGAGATACTACTAATGTTAGTAAATATCCTCAATTGGAAGCAATAGTTTGGGAAGAGAGAAAATGGGCATATTAGTTTATCAACGAGCAAACAATTCTCTATTTTGTCATTGACTACCTACTGGAGGTTTGTTATGCCTTGCATAACCCCCCCCCCCCCATTTTATTTTGGAACAAAATGGGTCCCCCTGGTTCTATTCTTTTTTTCCTTTTTTTTCTGCCTTGGGCATTTTTCTTTGTTCTGTCAGGTGTGGAACTGAGACCAAAATTGAGCTTGGAAATTAGGTCCAGGGTCTGGTCTTGTTCCGTTCCTGGTTCCGATCCCAACGAATCCTTTGTTTTCCTCCTAAGTCTATCTTTTGTTCTAGCAGACCTAGAACCGGAACTGGAACCAAACCCTAAAACTTTCAAAAGTTTCAGGTTCAGGTTTCGTTCCGATCTTGGTTTCGTGTCTCTGGTTCTATTGCTTTTTATTCCTTTTGTTTTTGTTGTGGGGTGTTTTCCCCCTTTCCTTTTTCTTCCTACGTCTGTCTTCGTCATCTTTTTTGGATGTTGTCTGAGGCAGGACCAGAACGGAATCCAGACCTGAAACTTTCAAAAGTTTCAAGGGGTCAGATTTGGTTCCGGTCCTGGTTCCGACTGTTTCGTTTCTTCGTTTGGTTTCGATCCTGGTTCTGATTTCTTTTTGGCTCCACCCCCCAGTTTTGAAGGAGGGTGTCATTTCTGGTTCAGATTTGGTTCCGCCTCCAATAGAGTTGGGTTTCTTTTTGCTATGCATCTGTAAGTAATGTACTTTTCATGCTTTGAAGACTAATGGAGGCAATTTTTTTGCAAGATTGAATTATGTACATGATGATATTTCTCAAGGAGCTCAGTTGGAGGGCATACCTCAATAACATTTGGCCCAAAATTCTTCAATGAAGAGAGTCAGCAAGACCTTCCAGATATCTTGTTGATAAGTGGTAGTTCTATTCATTTTGAAGTGTCCTAGTCAGCCAGACAGTTTAATCGCCTTAGGTTTTCAGATGTCTCACCAACTGATTGCACATAGGGTTAGCGTCACCAAAAGATTTGTGCTCAGTGAAAGGTCTTTCCGACTCATGAAGCTCAACGAAGGAGGAGATTTTGGTATGATGTCTCGAAAAAAGAAGAAAGTCTTGCCGACATGAGATAATATCAGCATAATGTCTTGCCGACTGGAGAAAGTCCCACCAAAGAGGGCCATCATCGACATAATATTTTGCCTTCGGTATGATGTTTGGCTGACTGCGAAGAGTCTCGGCAAAACATAGTGTCTTTGGCGAAAGGTCTCGTCGACAAGTGGTGGTCTCCCCAACAGGAAAGGAAGTAGTATTGGTGAAAGAAAGGTGCTCACTGTGAGATCCTGCTGACCCGATGGGGTCTCGCTGACAAGTGGTGGTCTCGCTGACCCAGTGGTGTGTCAGCGAAAGAGGCGTAGTTTCAGTGTAAGGTCTGGGCGACTACAGAGAGTCTCGCCAAAACAGAATGAGCTCAGGGAGAAAAGAGGAGCTTGACATGATATCTCATCAATAGGGTGGACTCTTGCTGAGATGAAACGTCGTCGGCGAAAGATTGGAACTCGGTGAAAAATCCCAGCGATCGAGGGATGTCTCCCCAACAAGAATAAAATCTCCCCAGAAGAAGTTTCGAGCTCACCAAGAGATATAGGCTTCGATGCAAAGTCTTGCTGATAGACGAAAGTCATGCTGAAAGTTGTTCACAAGGTCAAGATCAGGGAGACTCCGAGCGAAAGATTAGAGCTCGACGTGATGTCCTGCTAACAAGTGAGGTCTTAGAGATGGAAAAGGATATCGGTATGACTAATGGAACCCGCTATGACTTCTTGCCGATGAATGTTTGTCTTGCCGATGGAGCAACTCAATGAACAGTGGTGTGAAGATCTAACAACAAGCCTGATGCTGCGTCCAGAAGATGGTCAATGTACAAAAAGTTCTAGAGTAGGAAGAAGGCCGAAGGAAAGAAAGAACCACAAGTCTTATTGATAGTTGTGGTGTCTATTGACAGAGGTGCATCCGCATTAATGAAAATTCTTTAGAGAATTCAAGGCAACCCTTCAAGGGAGTTTGAAGATGGACACGGGGACCAAAAGTTAATGTTGTAGCTGCAAAAGATCTGAGATCACCCCCAGAACAATCCTTCACCAACATGGACAGCGGGGATTTACATTGAATGCACAATCAACTTTATTCAAAAGATCTAAGGGCTGACCCTCCTACAACCAAAAAATATTTCGTAAACCCTAAAATAGGGGCCAATGCATTCATTTTGGATACACTCTGTATATATGGAATTTTGATTCTTTGTAAAGGGTAGAAGGTTAGAAAGTTTAAAAAGTTAGAAAAATTTAATAGAAGGAAAGAAGAAAAAATAGAGTAAACAGGTCTAGATATAGATTTTTGAAGATTAGGAATTTTCTGAAGGATAGAGGAGACAGAGCTGCATCCCGATTCTTTGTAATGGGAGCTTCTTTTGTCTTCTTAGTTAGGAGTGAGATTCAGTAGAAGCTAGTAATGTATCTTTCCATTTTTTTTAGTGTATATGGAAATGATTTGGAGTCATGGATTCTCTATACACTAGTGATTGTGCCAAGTTTATAAATGTTGCTTATCTGTTTCACTAATAGTAGAAGCAACCAAATTTAAATATACTTCATATTGTGTTCTTGAATGGTGTTTATCTTCAGTTAATCATTTGGTTTGAAAATCTTTCAAGGAGTGAAGTCTTATTTTGTGTTTTGTTTAAATAGTGATTTTCAATCTGCTGTTGAAATTAGCACTGCGAATGAATGAAACTGTGTGTTAATCACAAGTTAATTTTATTCTGCAGTTTTAGTTAGGAATTCCTTAAAAGGTAACAAGTCTGGTTAAGTTGGATGAATTATCATTCTCTTTGGTTCCAAAGATTTGATCTATCTTTTTCTATTTCTTTAAAAACCCCAGTTAAAGTAGGTTTACATTCATGCTTGATCTTAGAACAATCCAAAAGCTCAACACCAGTAGGCCCCTTGAACATTACTATTACATTGACCATTGAGCAACATCAACACAGTTGAGAACCAACTACAAAGACCTTGGGAGCTAATATATCCATGTGTTTTCTTTCTCTTTCAGGAGAAACAAAATAGCAATATTATGTTTGCATGTTGTTGTGTCATTAAGACCTATCAACAGATATGGCACTAGGAGGGCCTAGAAGGGAAAGGTGAATAATATTGGGTTTTTGTCACCAGAAAGGTCCTGTAGAGTTCTTTGATCAGCTGAAAATCCACCACCTTTGATAGAACTTAAGACCCCAATAAGACACAAGAGTCATAAGATTGGCTCAATCATCATAACACCCTTGTCATCCCCCTCACTCCACCAGGATTTTCACCTATACCCCAGTGGGTACCCATCAATCCACCACCCAATCCATCTCAAGTGCCACCATAGCTAGTTCGACCCATCCAACAACTGGCTTAACCACTACCACTGATACCAATGGCATTTTTTTAGAATAATCCCTCTCCATTAGGGACCATTCCGGGAGGTTTTCATGATATGCATAAGAATCCTAAGAAATTATGTCCCAAATACATGCATGGCGAATCAAGGAGTTCTGAAGAGCACATACAAGCTTTTAAGGATGCTTGTACCAGAGCTTAGATATCTCACCATGTTGTAGTTTGTAGGTTGTTCCCTTATTCCTTAGGAGACATGGCATATAACTGGTATCTCAATCTTCTGCAAGGTTCCATTCTGACCTAGACTCACCTGGAGAACACTTTCATTAATCAGTTCAGGGTTTATGTGGATCCAACCCTTTTGTCCCACCAATTCGCTACCATCAGGAAGGAACTAGGTGAATCCTTACCTTTATTCAATACCAGGTTCCAACGAATGTATAGGAGACTGCAAGATCCCTATCTAGTTACTGAAAATAGTGCCATTCAAGCATACTTTAGGGTTATAGACCCTTTACTTGGCTTGTTCCTACAAAGGACTTATCAACCTACAGACATTGATTCCCTATCTAAAGTCTATCATCTAGCTATCAAGTTGCAACAAAAAATTAGTTCTCAACAAGGAAGTTTGGGAGGCGGTTTTCCTTCAATAGGGTATCAGATGCATAGCCCAACCCCTTTATTCAATTTTGTCCTAGGGATGTCTTCTTCCCATCATGGGCCTATGTCTGAATTGAAAACTCAACCACCTATTCCATTCTTTGCTAATGGAACTCTTGACTTCTTCCAACAACCATAGGTTCCTCAAAGTTCCCATGGTCATCATAACCAAATTGGAACACCAAATCATGGTGGTCAGCCACTTGTTGGTAAGAGTGTGGAAAGTGAAAAGATAGTTTAACTCATGAATGAGGTAGATACCTTGAAGAAAACACTATCCCAAGTTACAAATGAAATGGCTCAGCTTAGACTGAAACCTTCCCAAAACCAAGGTAATTATCCTAATCAGAGCAATAAGAATCAGGGTAATTATCAGAATCATAACAATTACAACCAAAGGGGTTATCAGGGCGAAAACTCCTCTAACCAAGGCTATCAAAATCAAAATAGAGGATACAAACAGAGACCAAATAGCAACTAACAATGGAATATAGGGCCCAACAATGGTGGAGTTTCCCATAATTATCAAGCTAGTGAGGATAGGTCACATACTGCAAATGTGGCTGACCTCAATTTTATGACTAACTGGTGCAGGCTGCATGATACTACAACCCATTCTGAGGTAAAATACCCTGAAATGGAGAAAGTTGTCAAGATGGAACAGGAAGATGCCCAAACTTTCTAAGGGAATCCTCACAAAGGAGGCTCAGTAGATACAACAATGACTTATGACCTCTTTGAGGAGGAACCTTCATTCCCAAGGCAAGAGGAGAATGAACTAGAGGAAGATTCATATGATGCCCAAGCCTTTCAGACAAAGGGAGGACACTTCCTGAGAAATAAAGATAAGGGTCCATTCACTACATCAACACCACCTAATCACATGGCGCCTCTGAATCAAAGTGCTGACAACAACCCTCCACCAAAAGGTCTGCCTAATTTCCATAACACAGGTAATCCACTTGGAATTGTCAAAAATAACACAAGTTATAACACAGGATTTGATATTGTTTCTGAGATGCAAAAGCAAAAAACCTCTTTATCATATTTTGACATCCTAAAGTGGTGCCTTGCTCAATGAGAGATAGTGTTGAAAGCTTTGGAACAAGCTGATAAATCAAAAGGGAAAAAAAAGGTGGCACCTGCTACAAACATGAACACAACCTTGTACAAAAGCAAGGTAGGTACTCCACCATTTCTTTTGAGTTTAAGAATTTGTGGGATGAACCTACATAATTGTCTGTTAGATTCAGGGGCTTCAGGCAATGTTATGCCATTTTCCATATGCAAGAAGTTGGGATTGAACCCTATTCAAACAAACAAGAAGGTCATCCAACTTGAAAAAACTAAGGTTAATGTAGTGGGAGAGTTGAGAAACATACATGTGCAAGTAGGGTTAGACCCTAGGGTTCAAACCAACATAGACATTCAAATAGCAGACATTCCTGAGACCTATGGTATGCTGTTGAGTAGAGATTTGATGAAAGGTATAGGGGGATATCTCTCCCTCGACTTTTCACATATGTAGTTACCATGGAGGGGAATTCCCACGTAGATTAGGATTGAAAGTGAACCCCACCTCAAGCATATCATCACTGAATATGATTTCCCCAATGAGGTAGCCTATTTCGAAACTGGGATAGGGCTTTACAAAAGAGATGAAATTTTAACCTTTTCTGTTCTTGATCCTAAAGAACTGCCAATACCAAAATTCCTTGATCCTATGATTAATGAAAACCAACAAGCATTGATCAAGAAGTTGCAACAAGATCAACTGGTCTTAGGGGAAGATATCAATCTACAAAGTCTCCTACTCCCCAATTGGTGCAGGGTGCATTACTAAAATCATTCTGAATTGACTTGCCAACCCTGCATTAACATTTTCAATCATGTTTCCCAAGCCAAGGAAGCTAGCTTAAGTCACCCTGAGATCATTGTAGATCACTTCCCATTTGAAACCAAAGAAGCAATAATGTTAATCAAGGATAAGGTACCTCCAAATGAAGTTCCTTCTCAAATTGAATTTATCCTGGCTACAATACCAGAACCACCCCAAGGTTTGTTTGATACCCCCGCACTCACAAGTATGTCGAAACCTGGGGAATTAATTAAAGATGCAAGCAATTTTTTAGGAGGATAGCCACGAATTATATGATATATCTGTGCACGAATTGGAAATTACACATGATGTACCTGTTGAACACCCGTTTCCTATATCTGATGCAAAAGATCAAGTAGCCCCACCTATGGCTCATTCTATCCAAATGCCCACAATAACCCCCCAAGGACTGACCCCAACTCACGATCAGCTATGGACCCTCATGTTTGATGGATCTAAGTCCAAAATAGGTTGTGGTGTTGGAATTGAATTAATCATCTCGAAAGGAAAAACTTTCTTTGCTTCTTATAGGTTGCAGTTTGGATGCACTAACAATGTAGCAGAATATGAAGCTCTAACTTGGGGGTTGATGTTCACACATAAGAAGAAAGTCATAGCCTTGATGGTCAAAGGAGATTCAAAAAAATTTATCAATCAAGTGCGCAGCCAATACACATGTCACAATAGAAGGCTAACAACCTATCGAAATCGGGTATGTAACCTAATTGAAGATTTTGATGCTTTTGGGATTAGTTTGATCCCTAGAGAAGAAAATCAAATAGCTGATTCATTAGTTGTTTCTGTAAGCACCTTGGAACCTATGCAAGGATCCAAGCTCAAGAGATTCTCAGTGGAATTGATTTCCACCCCTGTAGTTCCCAATAATGTCAGGAACTTTCAAGTATTTGATGATGATCGACATATTCTTGCTTTTCTAGCAAGCTCAGATGTTTTCGAAGGATAGATCATTGATGAGTCCAATAGGGATCAAGGAGATTGAAACCCTAAAGATTGTGATACAGAAGGGGTCCTCAATTTAAGAAGTAACAACATCCCCAAGGGAATGGTGGCCCTAGAAAGAATCTTTTATTTAGACCCCAGGGCTCAAGAGAAGAGATCAGCTGAAGATAAAGGAGGTGAATATGAAATTGTTAATGTAACTGATTCTGGCCCTGAAAGGAATGTCTACATAGGGAAAACCCACCCTGAAGCAATCGAAAAAGACATATGATGGCACTGAAGAAAGATATTGCTATAATAGCCTGGGGATATGAATACCTAAAGAAATTTAATGCTTCTGTAATGACTCATACTATTCCTTTGAAGCCTAAAGTTAAGCCATTTCGACATAAACAATGCCCTGTCAATGCATTGATTGAACCATTGATCTTCAAAGAAGTTCAAAAATTGCTTTCTGCAAGGATAATCTTCCCTATACGCCATTCAACATTGGTAGCTAACTTAGTTCCAGTCCGTAAGAAAAACGGAGAGATCAGGCTATGTGTAGACTTCAGAAATCTGAATAGAGCTTCATAAAAAGATAACTACCCACTTCCTTCTCTGGATGAAGTCTTGCACACTATCAATGAATCTTAGATGATATAATTCTTGGATGGTTACTCTAGATACAATCAGGTAATGGTTAACTGTGAAGATAGAATGAAGACAACTTCACTACAAAGTGGGAAACATTTGCATACAGAAGGATGCCATTCAATCTGATAAACGCTAGAGAAAATTTTCAATGCGCCATGGACATAGAATTCAAGGATCTAATTGGTAAGTGCATTATTATTTACATGGATGACCTGACAGTGTTCTCCAAGGATAGACTGAACCATGTTGCATACTTGGCTAGGGTTCTTGAACAATGTATCTGGTATGGCGTCTCTCTGAATCCTAAAAAGTGTGTGTTTGGAGTTTCTGAAGGGAAGCTCTTGGGACACATAATATCAGAAAGAGGGATATCGATCAATCCAGACTGAGTTGAGTCCATTCTGAAGATAGCTATGCCAAGAAGTAAGAAAGGGATGAAATATTTCTTTGGAAAGATCAACTTTGTGAGAAAATTCATCACAGGTTTTGCAAAAATCATAAAACCACTAAATGAAATGATGAAGAAAGACGCCAAGATAGAGTGGAGTGATGAAGTGAAGGCCACATTTTCACAGGTCAGCTAATCCATTTCAAAAGCTCCAATCCTCACCAGCCCTGACTACTTGAGGCCATTCTATATTTACTCTTTTTCCTCTGAGCATTCCTGTGCAGCTGTCTTAACTCAACAAAGAGAAGAGGGAGAGAAGAGACCAATCACCTTCATGAGCTCTCCATTCAAAAATGCTGAAGTTAAGTACCCACCTCTTGAAAAGAAAGCTTTTGCGCTAGTTAGGGCTGTCAAAAAGTTTAAGCACTACATTCTTTGAAGCCAAATCATTGTTGTAGTTCCTGACGCTACTGTGAAATCTCTACTTATGCAGACCGAGCTGGGAGAAAGAAGAGGGAAATGGATGGCCATCTTGCAAGAGTTTGATCTAGAGATACACCCTATGAAACTTGTCAAAGGCATAGGCTTGTCTAAATCCATGGCGAATGCTGGTGAGAACATTATTTGCCAGCAATACACTACTCGTTCCTTTTCCAATGACTCGTGGTATGCTGATATCATCAGTTTCATCCTCAACAATTGATATCCAGAGGGAATGAATACGACCCAGAGGAGAGCGCTGAGAATGAAGAGCTCTCATTATATGCTCAAAGGAGGATTGCTATACAGGAAGAATTTTGAGGGAGTATACCTATGATGCCTTGATCAGCAAGAGGCTAAATGCGTGATTACTGAATTCCATGGGAAACATGGCACAGGTCATGGGTCTACAGATTCATTAGCACATCAGATCCTCAGATTTGGTTATTACTGGTCATGTGTGTTCAAAGATGTCCATCAACATGTAATAATATGTCACATATGTCAGATTTCTACATCAAAGGAACGCCATCCAGCCATGCTGTTGTAGCCTATCTACAAGGTAAGGCCATTTGCCCAGTGGGCACTAGATTTTATTGGGGTAATTAACCCAAACTCTTCTGTAGGACACAAATTTATTTTGACTACCACTGATTACTACACAAGATGGACAGAGGTTGTACCTTACAAAAATAGCAAAACAGAGGTAGTGATTAGGTTCCTCACCGAATGCATGACCACTAGGTTTGGAGTACCCTTCGCATTGGTATGTGACAATGACTCTTCCTTTTCTTCTGCTGAGTTCATTTCATGGGCATATGATCACAAAATTGTCTTCAAATATTCTTCAAACTATTACCCACAAGGCAATGGAGTTGCAGAATCAACCAATAAGAATCTTTTAGGGGTATTTAAAAAATTGTTAGAAAACAACCCTAGGGACTGGCATACCCAGCTGGGATTTGCATTATGGGCAGATAGGACTAGGATCAAGGTTGCTTTAAAAACTTCACCATTTAAACTAGTGTATGGACAAGAGCCTGTGTTCCCTATTCATTTACAAATACCTATCATTGAGTTCATGCAAAAATTCTACTCTAGTGATGATAGGATAGAAGTAAGATTAGCTGCCCTATTAAAATTAGAAGAGTAGAGGGATGCCACCTTGCAATAATTCTTTAAACAATAGGATGTTGTCAAATGTTGGTTTGAAAAAAGAGCCAAAATCAAGGCCTTCAGGATATCAGACCTTGTTTTGTTATGGGATAAAGCTAGTGAAAATAAGGGCAATCACCAGAAATTTGATAAGCTCTGGTTAGGTCCTTATCAAATTGCAGAGATCCTAGAAGAAAATTATTTTCGGCTGATTAGTTTAATAGGAGGACCTGTTCCATTGCCTGTCAATGGATAGTTTCTTAAACATTACTTTGAGTCGTAAAGCTTGGTAATTTTCTATTCTGCATGTAAATAGTTCACTATTCTTTATGTAAAATAATTTGTTTGTTTCATGTTTATAAATAATTTGCTTTTTTGTTTGTAAATAGTTTTATTTTTTGTTTGTTTGTTCTTCTTGTTCTTTTGTTTCCTTTGTTGTTTGGTTTTTGTCTTGTTTTGTTCTTTGGGGGCTTCTCTGTTCTTTCCATTTTGAAAGGGTTGTCTGTTATTTGAAGCATACTTTGGTTATTAGGAGAGAAGTGGTTTAGATATTTTCAGGTTTTATGATTGGGTGATTTTGTCCTAAAATTTTGCTTTATGCCCATTGTCAATAAGAGTTGTGGAAAGTCTCAAAAACAAGGTGCAAAGTAAATGACCTTCATTAGCTCCTCTGAATCTGTCACAAATTTTCAAGATCATCTTCCTTTGTAATGGTATATTTGTCCTAGGATGATAGTGTTGTAAGATTTGAGTGAAAAATCCAATCTTCCAAGCGCTGTTATGAGGTCCATGGTAGTATTCAACCCAGAGCAGATGTTAAACATCTGACATATTGAGAAAAAACTGAATGAAATATCTAGAACTCTATAAAAAAAAGAAAAGGAGAGAACTATTTAAAGAGAAAAGAGGACTCAATATGAATGGGTGATTCCAGTATCGCTACCGGGGCTATGGACGCCTGACTGGCAGTAGAGCAATGTTGAGAGAAAACTAGAGGTATCTCTGTCAGGGCTATGGACGCCTGACTAGCAGCGAAGCAATGCCCAGGATGTCATTGCACAACAATTAAAGGGAATCAACTCATGTAGCTTAAATCTTGCACATTGATGTTCGAAAGATGAAGAGAACTTTATAAAAGAGTGATGCACAATCAAGCACACACATAGATTTAGGGGTAGCCATTGCTGATTTACATTTGAGATTCTAGCTCAGCCTTGGTTGCTAAAACAGACCCAACTGGAGTTGTGATGTTCATAAACCAGGAGTTTTGGGTAGCTAAATCCTTCAGTTTCTTGAAAATGGTTAAACCAGCTTCCCAGCCGAGTCACCATTTGTTATGCCTTGCATAACTCCCCCCCCATTTTATTTTGGAACAAAATTGGTCCCCCTGGTTCTATTCCTTTTTTCCCTTTCTTTTCTGCCTTGGGCATTTTTCTTTGTTCTGTTAGGTGCAGAATCAGGACCAAAATCGAGCTTGGAAATTAGGTCCAAGGTCTGGTCTTGTTCCATTCCCAGTTCCAATCCCGAAAGCTCCTTTGTTTTCCTCCTAAGTCTGTCTTTTGTTCTGGCAGACCTGAAACCAGAATTGGAACCGAACCCTGAAACTTTCAAAAGTTTTAGGTTCGGGTTCTGTTCAGATCCCGGTTTCGTGTCTCTGGTTTTGTTGCTTTTTATTCCTTTTGTTTTTATCGTGGGGTGTTTTCCCCCTCTCCTTTTTCTTCCTTCGTTTGTCTTCGTAGTCTTTTTTGGATGTTGTCGGAGGTGGGACCGGAACGAAATTCGGACCTGAAAACTTTTAAAAGTTTCAGGGGGTTGGATTTGGTTCTAGTCCCGGTTCCGCCTGGTTCAGGTCAGATTTGGTTCTGGTCCCAGTTCCGCCTGTTTCGTTTCTTTGTTTGGTTTCGGTCCCATATCCGCGTTGTTGGTTTGTTTTGTCCCAGTTCTGATTTCTTTTTGTCCCCGCCCCCCCAATTTTGAAGGAGGGTGTCGTTTCTAGTTCGGATTTGGTTCTGCCTTCGCTAGAGTTGGGTTTCATTTTTCTATGCATCTATACGTAATGTAATTTTCATGCTTTGAAGACTAATGGAGGCATTTTTTTTGCAAGATTGAATTATGCACATGATGATATTTCTCAAGGAGCTCAGTTGGAGGGCATACCTCAATCACATTTGGCCCGAAATTCCTCAATGAAGAGAGTTGGCAAAACCTTCCAGATATCTTGCTGAAAAGCAGTAGTTCTATTTATTTTGAAGTGTCCTAGTCGTCCAGACAGTTTAATCACCTTACGTTTTTAGATGGCGCATCGACCGATTGCACACAGGGTTAGCGTCGTCGAAAGATTTGTGCTCAGTGAAAGGTCTTGCCGACTCATGAAGCTCGGCGAAGGAGGAGATTTTGGTATGATGTCTCAGAAAAAGAATAAAGTCTCACCAACATGAGATAATATTGGCATAACATCTTGCCAACTAGAGAAAGTCCCACTGAAGAGGGTCATCATCGGCATAATGTTTTTCCTTTGGTATGATGTTTGGCCGACTGTGAAGAGTCTCGGCGAAACAGAGTGTCTTCGGTGAAAGGTCTCACCGACAAGTGGTGGTCTCCCCGAAAGGAAAGGAAGCAACATCGGCTAAATAAAGGTGCTTGCCATGAGGTCCTGCCAACCTGATGGGGTCTCGCCGACAAGTGGTGGTCTCGCTGACCCAGTGGTGTGTCGATGAAAGCGGTGTAGTTTCGGTGTAAGGTCTGGGTGACTACAGAGAGTCTCGCCAAAACAAAATGAGCTTGGGGAGAAAAGAGGAGCTTGACATGATGTCTAACCGACAGGGTGGACTCTTGCTGAGATGAAACAACGTTGGCGAAAGATTGGAACTCGGTGAAAAATCTTGGTGACCGAGCGATGTCACCCCAACAAGAATAAAATCTCCCTGGAAGAAGGTTCAAGCTCACCAAGAGATATAGGCTTCGGTGCGAAGTCTTTCCGAAAGACGAAAGTCACGCCGAAAGTTGTTAACAAGGTCGTGATCGGGGAGAATCCGAGTGAAATATTAGAGCTCGGTGTGATGTCCTACCGACAAGTGAGGACTTAGCAATGGAAAAGGATATCGGTATGACTAATGGAACCCGCTATGACTTCTTGCCGATGAATGCTTGTCTTGCCGATGGAGCAGCTCAATGAACAATGGTGTGGAGATCTAACGGCAAGCCTAATGCTGTGTCCAGAAGATGGTCAATGTACAAAAAGGTCTAGAGAAGGAAGAAGGCCGAAGGAAAGAGAGAACCATGAGTCTTAGGGACAGTTGTGGTGTCTACTAACAGAGGTGCATTTGCATTAATGAAAATGCTTTAGAGCATTCAAGGCAACCCTTCAAGGGAGTTTGAAGATGGACATGGGGACCAAAAGTTAATGTTGTAGCTACAAAAGATCTGAGATCACCCTCGAAACAATCCTTCACGAACATGGACAGCGGGGATTCACATTGAATGCACAATCAACTTTATTCTAAAGATCTAAGGGCTGACCCTCCTACAACCAACAGATATTTTGTAAACCCTAAAATAGGGGCCAACACATTCTTTTTGGATACATTCTGTATTTATGGAATTTTGATTCTTTGTAAAGGGTAGAAGGTTAGAAAGTTTAAAAATTTAGAAAAAGTTAATAGAAGGAAAGAAGAAAAAATAGAGTAAACAGGTCTAGAATAGATTTTTCAAGAGTAGGAATTTTCTGAAAGATAGAGGAGATAGAGCTGCATCCTAATTCTTTGTAATGGGAGCTTCTTTTGTCTTCTTAGTTAGGAGTTAGATTTAGTAGAAGCCAATAATGTATCTTTCCAGTTTTCTTAGTGTAGATGTAAACGATTTGGAGTCATGGATTCTCTGTACACTAGTGATTGTGCTAGGTTTATAATTGTTGCTTATTTGTTTCAATAACAGTAGAAGCAACCAAATTTAAATCTACTTCATATTGTGTTCTTGAATGGTGTTTATCTTCAGTTAATCATTTGATTTGAAAATCTTTCAAGGAGTGAAGTCTTATTTTGTGTTTTGTTTAAATAGTGATTTTCAATCTACTATTGAAATTAGCACTGTGAATGAATGAAACTATGTGTTAATCACAAGTTAATTTTATTCTGCAGTTTTATTTAGGAATTCCTTGAAAGGTAACAAGTCTGGTTAAGTTGGATGAATTATCATTCTCTTTGGTTCCAAAGATTTGATCCATCTTTTTCTATTTCTTTAAAAAACCCAGTTAAAGTAGGTTTAAATTCATGCTTGATCTTAGAACAATCCAGAAGCTTAACACCAGTAGGCCCCTTGAACATTACTGTTACATTGACCATTGAGAAACATCAGCACAGTTGAGAACCAACTACAAATACCTTGGGAGCTAAGATATCCATGTGTTTTCTTTCTCTTTAAGGAGAAACAAAATAACAATATTTTGTTTGCACGTTGTTGTGTCATTAAGACCTGACAACAAGGTCACCAATCACAGACTTGTTATCACTTATGTGATTGTAGTCATTTCATGATCAACCCATTTACCTATCCTTTTGGTTAGCATTTTTGGTGTGTCCTCATAAATATCTGATGGTGTGCATTCAATGATTGTACATCCAACAACTATCAAGGAGACCTCTTGATATCAGAGTGAGTAATTTGAAGTCCCTCCATTAAATCTTAATCAAAGAGACTTCAACATATCAGCATGAGTTACTTCAAAGTCCCTTTGATACTTTGAAGTTCTCAAAGGTGAAGATCAATGGTGGAGATTAAGCCGGTGATGATCAGATGGTGCACAGTGTATGAAGTGGGTTTGAGCTCTGTAAGCAGACATGTGGTGATATATCGCTTCACATTGTTGTTCTAAAGTAGATCTAAGAGACACTAAGATATCAAACTAAATAGATTTTAAGTCCCTTTGACACATCAATAGCTTAATAAATGGTGAAGATTGATTGACGGATTTCACAATTGAAGATTGTGTATGTTCATCGAGAGAAAGGTAGATATCGATGAGATGGAATGATCGATCTCTTTGATGCAATGATGGTTACTTTTGGTGGGACCCAATAGGGAGGTGATGATGGTAAATGTTGATGTGTGAGGACATTTGGTGAAGGATGATTGCATGATATTTCAATTCACATCCTTGTTTTGAATTGTGTGGTGATGAGGTGGATGACAAATGGCGATAACCCACCAGCCTGCCAAGATTTTGGTGGCCCGTGCCTTTTACCAGTGGTATAGTGGGCAATGGTGGTGATCGAACAATAGAGATTGAATGATGCTAATTGAAGAGACCTTCAGAAATTGGAGAGAGTTATTTTATGTCTCTTTGATATTCCAAAAAGTAGAAAAAGCATGCAATAAATGCTAGAGATGAAACTAAGTTTGATCGATAGTGGAGAATGCTTGAAGCTTATCGAAGAGACCACCATATATTGGAGGGAGAGACTTTTAAGTCTCTTCGATGTAATGAAAAATAGAAGTGGCATGCAATTGTCAGTGCAGGTTGTTTCCAACAAGAGGAGTCTTTAAATAATGGTGAGGTGCATGTGGCACCAAGAAGGTGTAGAGCTTTCCAAAGAATGTTAATGGATCACTAGCCTTGAAATTACAATTTTTCCATACTGGTGAACAACTGGGAGTTGCCTTTCATGGAGACCCTCAAGGATGCAGAGCTTCATTTAATTTTCAAGGGGCATTGCACTCAATTTATGTAATCCATGAAAAGGGTTATAGGATTTGAAATCCTCGAGCCAAAGGCAAGGCATCTACTATTTTCTTCTCAACTTTTATCTATATTCATCTCAATTTTTCTTGATTTGCTCCAATGTTTTCAGTCAGTAGAGTACATCACAAACAAAGTTGCCAAGGGTGTATATTTACCAGATGATACTCTATTAAAGGCATGTCAAGATTATGATTTGTGTAAGGGGTAGAGATATGTAGGAGGTCTATTTTCTCATCATTTTTTGTTGCATGGAAATTCTTTTGCTACTGTCTATCATGCAATTAAGAAGTACTTGGAGATGCATAATTCAAAAAATTTGCAAACAGTGTTAAATAGATATGCAGGGGAGGTTGATTTTGAGTTAACAGAAAATATAAGAACTAGAGTAAATGTAATTATGGTCTTCTCACACATGACCATAATCCCCAATGCTAGCTCAACCAGTGGACATGGATGTAGATAGTGTTTCCCCTCACCGTCCTAATACTATGGGTTTCAATCTAAATGCTTTGCCACTAGTACAATCTGATGTGGGGAATTCACATAAACATTAGGATGAAAATAATGTTCAAGTAGACTAGATGGAGGAATGAAGTCTACTCCTTCAGAATTTACATACAAATTTTTTCTCATTTTTGTGTTCTCTAAATTCTCTAATAATGTAATGAAATGATCGAATTAGCCTTGTTTTGTTTTTTTCTTAGCCCAAAAGCATTGTTAGAAACCAAGATCAGACATGCAAACCAAACAACCTTCCAGAAGAGAAAAATAGAAAAAACAAAGCTGTTGCAAAAAGATGTGCAAATAATATTATTCAGGAATTCATAATTACATGAGATGATTTGCTTTATAAAAGAAAAGTATGCATAACCCTAATCTTATCTTGAGCAAAAATATAGCTCAACAAGATAAGGATGAGAATAATTAACCTAGGAATTAAAATATTACCTAAGTAAAGTTATGCAAGTGTAATTAAACATTAATTAAACTAACACCCCCATAAGTGCAACTTAGGGAGACTAACAAAGCATGCACCTAAAACTAAGATGAATACAAGAAAGCATGAATGGGTCCCAACAACAAGGAATGATCAGGTACCCATGTACAAATGCAATAATGAGGTAGAGAAGGAAAACCCAGTGGGACAATACCCCCCTACAAAGAGATGAATGCTGCAAAGAAGCACTGGAAAAACGTTGTGGAGTAACACTATAACCACAATCTGACAAGCAAGGAAAGATACTTCTATCTACAAGAAACCAAAGTAGAATAATAATAATGTGAGAAAAAAATCGATGCCATGGAGCACTGGAAACATCACAAACTAGAACAACCCTGGAATCTGTGAAGCAACAGTAGATGAAATGATGACATAATTTGGAAACCGTGTATCTCGATGTCAATGCCAAACTGTGACTAAAACTCTTCCATGGGAACAAGTACCATAAAGACTCTGGAACATTAACCATAAAAACATGGCCCTCAACCTGAGATGGATCTGAACCAATGCAGATCAAGTACCATAAACTCCCAATCCGAAGTGTGAACCAATGTGAATTTGATATGTGTCAAGAAAGAGCAAGATGTGGCCAAAAGAAACTAAGAAAACAAATATAACCCATGTGAGCTATCAACAAATCAAGATGGAGATGGAGATCAAAGTGCATTTACACTCTAATCACATTATTATGCAAGAAACCCCCCTGATGGAACTTTATCTCATTTCATTTATTACTGTTGGTGTAATTAAAAGTATTGTACCTTGTCCTAGGTCATAATTACACCTTAGTTAAGTTTACTTAGGGACCAGATAGGAGGTAGTTCGAGAATTTCCACTTTTGGTGGACTTATCATGTTATTACTTTATCGCATCCACCTTTCGTGGACACATCATGTGATTACATCTCCACCTTTTGTGGGTGATCCATCATTTGTGGTGATTATCAAATTATCACTTTTCCACTTTAGGTGGAGTGATAAATTTTCATAGTTGTCTCATGTTATAAGATTACAACACTTGTCATAATCTTATGCCCTTCTATGTTCTCACCTTGGCTATATAACCAAGGGGTCTCTGTCATTTGAAAACAACAATCATATCATTGACATTGAATACAGTTTATTCTTGTCATATTCTATTCTCTCTTTTGTGCTTTCCATTTGGTCTCTAGATCTTGGCAGCCAAAGCCAATTCTAACATGGTATTAGAGCGGGTTTAGTGCCATTGGAGAGTCTTTTTCTGAAGAGAGATTTTAGATTTGGGGGTGTTCCATTTGTGGTTCTTCATTGTAGGTTCGTATTAGAGCTTCCTGGTGCAAATCTAAGCTCACCATTGTGTCCGGAAGGTTCGAGATAGTCGATTTTTCCTTTTGTTTTGTCCAAATCAGACATTCGAGGCCAAATCTATGAGGGTTTGAAGCTGAAGTGTGGTTGCTAGATCCAGAAGGTAGCTGTAATTTTGGAGCATTTATGGTCAAATCCGACCCTGCCATCATGTCCATAAGGGCCAAAAACCCTAAGATCGATTGTCAATTTGTCAAATTCGGAGCAAGTCATCTGGTCAGGCAAAAAAATTTTGCTCAACGAGCCGTATGACCCCCAGATCATCATAATTGCGCAGTTGGTACGATTTTCTACAAAATATTATTTAAAAATCAGTTGATAGGTAGTTTTTGAAATTTTTTGTGGAAAATTTTAAAAATGCTGATCAAATTTTATAATTGAAAATCTTGTATTAAAATATCAAACAAAAAAAGGGGTGGATTTTTGTTTTTTGCGAACATAGTACTTGTGTTAGCAAGGTACCAGTACCTACTGTAGTGTACAGGTACCACAGGCCCATCAGCTGCCACATGGCCTTATAGCCATGGCCCCACACCGGTAGGTGGCCGGACATCATACCGGCTGGTCATCAAAAATAACTAGTGTTTTAATCATCAACCAACGATAGTAGAAAATTTGGCATAAAATCCGACGAAGGCATATTCCAGAGAATAGATGAATATTCCGTCAGACCTGAAGAATAGTCTGGCACAGTGGTGATGACATCTTTGATGGGATGCAGGCCATAAAATTTAACATTGTGAGTTGCTGACATCAGCCATGCATCAACACTACGTCATTAGTTTTCAAAAAAATTCTACCTCCTTTTCGTTGAGCTTCTTGATTTTGGAGATGAACTTCAAATGGCGATATCTTGCTCATTATGACTCCTTTTTCAGTGATTTTTTTTTTATTTGGGCTAATTTTTCATGCTCTACATAGTGGTACAATAATTTTTTGGTTTTGGTGTCTTTTTTTCCATAATTTTTAGATTCTCACAGGGTTTGTTGCTTCATCCTCATTTTGGGAACTTTGGGAGCTCATATCTTGCTCCTACGGTAACATTTTTGGGTGCAATTTTTTTTGAAAGTGCATGATTTTTCATGTACTTCTCAATGGTATAATCAGATTTATCTCATTTTGTACCAAATATTGTACTTGATTATGTGGCCTATTTTGGCATCTGCTTGTACCAAGATCAAAGACCACTTCGCCATTTTTGGAAAGTGGAAATTGTAAACGCACTAAATATAAAGTGCCAAATCAGATATTACTTGGGGGGGTTTCTTGATTAAGTAACTTGGGGGGTAGTCTTGCAGTGATTGTTTGCATTCTTTTGCTTGATTTGTGTTCTTGCAATGGGAAATCTTAAATTGAACCCCTAAATCCACATAATTATGGTACATGGAGAAAATTAGTATGGAACTATCTCATGATGAAAGGTCTAATAGGTCATCTAAAGGACACAATTCAAAAACCTACTGATGCTAAAGAATTGGCAAGGTGGGAGATTGATCATGAGAAAACACTTGGATGCATATGTTCATTAGTCTCATTTGATTTGCAATTTCATATTGAATCATGCAATACACCTAATGATTTGATGAATCTTGATCCAAAATGTTTTGACCACATCCAAGACTACATCTCCAAAATCAAGCAACTAAGAACACAGTTGAAAGAATGTAGTATTGAAAAAGAGGATTTACAATTGATTCTGAATGTGTTATCCAAGCTTGGTCTTGAGTATTTAGTGTTTGTTTCTGGCTTTCATACCCATTGACTTTCTATGGGAGCATCATATGTTGATCCTAAGTTTGATGACTTTGCAAATCTCCTAATCCAAGAGGAAGTTAAGTTAATTAGGAAGTTAAGTTAATGAACATGGGTCTAATAAAGTCTTCCAAGTCACAAGCATTGGTGGCTAATGAGTCTAAGGTATAGAAAGAATCAAGGAATCTTGATAAGAAACAAAGGAAGAAAAAGAACAAGCCACATAAAGAATCAAAATCCTCATCCTCAAAAGGAGAAACATCAAAGAAGGAGAGACCTTTTTGTGCATATTGCAAGAAGAATGGACATGAAGAAAATTATTGTTATAAGAAGGATATTGATGAGTTGAAAAATATTCTCAAAAGGAATCAGATTGATTTTCCTTCTAGAATATCTGAATCTTCTTCTCCTTCCACTTCAAAACAGTCTAAACAAGATAAAGGTCAAGAATCTACATCAGGATATAAAGGACAAGCTCTTTGTGCTCTTTTAGGTCCAAGATCAAGGAGATGGCTTCTAGATTCAGGAGCATCACATCATATGGCATCTTCGTAGACTATATTCTCTTCATTTTGGCCTTGTAGTATGTCTCCTATATTGATGGGAAACAATACATACATGAGTGTAACAGGGAAGGGATCTATTAGCATTGGGGACAACACTTTTCAAGATTTCTTATGTGTTCCTCATTTGATGAATAATATTCTTTCCATTTATAGATTACACATGGTGGAGATGGGAGAACTATGGAGTTCACACCTGATTCTGTCATCATTTGAGACTTGGAGACTAGAGAGATCATTACTACTGGGGTGGTTGATCATTCATCTCGGTTGTATACCTTTGCATAGTTTGCTTCTGATGGTGAAATTGTTCCTTCGACTATTGATCATATGAACCGTGATTTAGAGGAGAAATTTGGATTTTTGAACTTGGGAGTTCTTACATCAGATCCAATTCTTGATCCATGCATTTCATCTCCTCCATCTACTGTTGTACTTGATGATGCTTGTGTTGCTACAATTTTGGCTCCTAGTTATTCAGTGTAGTAGGATATACATAGTCTTCTAGATATAGCTACTTTGGGTGGCTTCCTGACAGGTATTTCAAACTTGTTTGTGGAGTCTCATCTTGCAGATTTGGGAGACATCATCGATGGCATTCATCTTCTCTTTGATGAAGATGCTCTTTCTTCATTTGTTGTGAGGGAACACCTTGACCCTCTTGTTCATTCTCTACATGATCATTCTTCACAGATTGGCATGAGTGTGGATACTTTTAGACAACATTTGGAAGAGGTTTCTTTTTCTTTAGAAGGGATATCTTTTTCTTTGGATCATGTTCTACATTCTTCTCTACTAGATGTTGGGTTGTCTTCTTTAGCAGTGTGGCCTAGAACGCCTGTTTGGAGTGTTTCGGCTTTCAACATCGACATGGAGACATTTGAGCATGCTTCAAAGACATCATATATCATCCATATTCCTAGCATCTTGCACACATCCATGGTTTTTTTTTCTTCCTAAGGGGAGGAACGTTGTTCGACGAGATTGGATCATCTTCAACATTCAATGTCAAGCTTCTAACATCATTGCAGGAGACTCAACATTGAGGGGGGGCTACCTTATCTCTCTTCTACTTCTCTCTTATAGGGGGGTCTTTTTCCTCACATGGGGTTTTTACCTTCTCATACATCTTTGAGAGCATTTCTATTTTGTATTTCATCTCTCTTTTGGAGAGGAGTTTTGTCCCACTGGTTTTTTCTCCTTTTCTCCATTTGTGAGAGATTGAATTCATTTCTTTTGCATTGTACATGGGTACCTAACATGGCCTAGTAGTCGAGACCCATCTTTGCATCTTTATGTCATTTGCATAATAATTTTCCACTCCCTAAGTTGCACTTAAGGGGGGGTGTTGGTGTAATTAAAAGTGTTGTACCTTGTCCTAGGTCATAATTACACCTTAGTTAAGTTTACTTAGGGACCACATAAGAGGTAGTTGGAGAATTTCCATTTTTGGTGGAATTATCATGTTATTACTTTATCACATCCACCTTTCATGGACACATCATGTGATTACATCTTCATCTTTTGTGGGTGATCCACCATTTGTGGTGATTATCACATTATCACTTTTCCACTTTTGGCGGAGCGATAACTTTTCATAGTTGTCTCATGTCATAAGATTATGACACTTGTCATAATATTATGCCCTTCTATGTTCTCACCTTGGCTATATAACCAAGGGGTCTCTCTCATTTGAAAACAACAATCATATCATTGACATTGAATACAGTTTATTCTTATCATATTCTATTCTCTCTCTTTTGTGCTTTCCATTTAGTCTCTAGATCTTGGCAACCATAGCCAATTCTAACAATTACAATACCCAATGATTTCAAAAGGAGATAATGCTAAACATGCATAAAAAAAAGACCTTATATCTATTTAGAGGACTGAACCAACTTTCCAATGCCGCAAGGATGGTGAAAAATGTATAAGTGAGTCAAAAGATGTCTCCCAGAGTGAAAATAGTAACATGCAACTTTTGAGGCTGAAAAAGGAATAAAAAAAGAAAACCAAAAAATCACACCTACACCATTGCATAGAGCTTGGAACCATCTTTCCGACGATATCTTGTTCGCAAAAAAATAATGCCGTATGCAAAAGTCATACCTGATTCCATGAATGTACTCCAAAACTTCCCAATAAGGTCCTCTACAGCCCTTAGGGGCTAAAAAAAAATTCGGCCCCTAGTCCTATGACCGACCAGGGGGCTAAAACTACAAGGTGCTAGGCGCGGCCCCCGGTCACCAATGTGACCACACAGAGTGTTGAAAGGCCGGCGGGGGCTGGCACTCGGGCGCCTAGATGCCGATAGAACCTTAGGCTAGTGCTAGGGGCTAAGGAGCTAGGTCATGTTAGTGTAATTAATTAATTATTACACTAGCATAAGTTAACTTAGGTCTTGCATTTAATTAATTAAGTCCCAGGTTACATTATTGGATAAATCATTTAATAAATGGGCTAATATTCCCTTCCTAGTTTGTGGGATAAGATTCCTTCTAGAACTTATCTCATCATTTAAAATCATCTAGATAGGGCTCACATGTTGTCACATGTTAGATTATAACACTTGGAAACATCTCATGCATCTTACGTTTTTATTCTTGCCTATATAATCAGGCATGTTATTCATTTGTAACATATCATTTTCATCATATCAATATAGTCTTTAATCAACAGTCCATTGTTGCAACACTTCTCTTTGTGGTTGATTATCTTTCATGGCTAAAGTCCTTCATTGAAGATTCTGGAGCTTCACGGGCTATGCATCCATAATCTCAACATGGTATTAGAGCTAGTCCATTGAAACATCAACCCTTGATCCAGGAAGTTGGAGTGCAAGATTCTTGCAGGCTTGGAGTTTTTATATTGCAAGCTAGTTGGTTCTACCCGGGAGCCAAGCTGATTTCTGGTGTAGATTAGGCTCTCTCTGACCTCTCCATTGTGTCAAGAAGGCCTCAAAACCCATAGATTGCATGTTCATTTTTCAAAATCAGAGTAGTTTCAACCGGGAGCCTTTGAGGTACAATCTAGGGTTTGCATTTTTTGTACAAATCCGTACACATTTGCAGGAAAAAATCTTCCCTCTCAGTCCTCCATCAAGGCAATTTTTTTTAGAAAAATAAAAAAAATATTTGGCTACTTTGGGAGAATTTTTTCTATAGTATTGAAAATTTCATTGTAGTAATCGACCTACAATAATATTACAGGGTCAACATAATATATTTCTTCTGCGCATATTGTTTTGGGGTTAATTTTTTTTTCCGCCAGCATTCATATTTTTATTGGCATTTATTTTTAATTTTTGAATTGCAAATAAATTGCAATATTCAAAAATTAGTGGTCACCGGTCATCGGTCTGTAGACTCCGACAGGCATGCGTCACCTCTGCGTCATCATCTATCGGCCAACGATCCTGTCGACCGAGCTCCTGTGTCATCCGACCGTCATCGCTCTGACCGATTGCCCGTCTGTTTCCTGGAGTTTGTTCCTGGCCACTAGCGACTGTCGTTCACCATCAACCCCACCGATCACCGATCGTCGTTGAATTTTTTGACCACTGACTGAAGTCTGAATCCCCTTTGCCGACATGCTTGGTTCTATCTGTGACCGGGGCTAACTCCATTCTCTGGGCGGTGCATCCTCCACTGGCCGTGCCACCAGGTCTCGCCACCCTGCAGCCGCTCCACCGCCGCCCATCCAACGACGCTCATTTTTTTTTGCCAACACTCTATCCCCGTGGTCATATCAACGACTGCAGGCTTATTTTTTTTGCCCCGGGTGCTATATTTTTGCACCTTGTTAGCCAACACAAATCCAATCAGGCAAAAATCTTCTGGAGGCCGTATCTTCTACATACGATATCAAAAATTCGCAAACGATATATGGTTGGAAAGCTCTTGGAATCTACTTTTTAGTGGTGCACTCTATTTTTCAAGATTCTGATGTCATAAAAAATTCAATTCAACTGAAGTCAACCCTCCATTTTGGACTCAGCAGCCAATATCTTCGCATCAGATTGTCGAATTTCGGTGATTCCAGTGGCATTCAAGAGATATTTCAGTGCTTTTTCTCATTAGTCCACTCAATTTATTTGGTTTCAACTCTAGGTATCTTTTATTGGTTTTTTTCAATTTGGTGCACTTTCCCGATTCCTGAGACATTTTGAAGCTTGAAGAAGAATTTATTGATCTCGGAGGAATTTTTTTAGTTGCATATCTATTTGGAAGTCTTTATTTGCTGTTGAAGGTTAGTGTCTTTTTTTTTTGTGGAGAAAGTTCATTATGGGGCTTGCATATTATTCTCCTTTGACTATGTTGCACAAGGGTAACTATAAGTAATGGTGAGATGGGATCAACCACCATCTCTGATCACTTGATCTATTGCCACATCTGTATGCTATAGTTCCTCATCCGAGTGAAGGTGTTCAAAAATTTTCTTTGAGTTGCAGTAGGTACACTATCTTGGAGATCATTGCTATGCAAGTTGATTATGATGTTTTGAGATCTATTGATCATTGTGATTGTCCTCATATTCTTTGGACTAAGCTTTGGGAGATCTATGGAGATTTAGACACTCCACCATTCCCCGATGGTCATGATTTAGAATGTCATTCTTCAGATCAAGTACCCCATGATGATATTGTTTTGCAAGAAGTTGATTTCCTTGATCTTTCTAAAGAGGTTGACAAGGTTCCTTTCGATGCTTCTTCTTCATCAGAGATAGTTGGTATCCTTTCACATTCTATGATTCCTTGACCAGAATCATTGATTGAGGATTCCACTATCATCTTTCATCAGGACACATTCCATTTTCTAGACTTGACATCACAGGATGGCTTCGTTTTAGGCATCACTAACTTGGCTACTTCTACAGGTTTGGAGGAAATTATTGAGGGGATATCACTCCTCTATTTAGATTTGGCTTTGGAGAGTTGTTTTGAGTCTCCTCATTCCTTTGTCTCGACCTTGATTGGGGATCTAGAGACCATCTTGGAGGCACTTGGTTTCTCTTCAGAGATTTCATATCTGAGACTTCTTCCCTATCATCCCATTCAAGACTTGAAGTTTCTTCAACATCTACCATTAAATTTGCTTCAGAATTCCTTCAGTGGTTTTGAGGACACTTCATTTAGGGGGGGCTATCAATTCTCCATCATATACATCACATCCATCATATCCATCACACCATCTTTCGATATTGTTGAACATCAGTTTCTGCATCGTCCTGGTTTGTCACCCTCTTCATTGATTGTGACATCTTCATCAGGTAAGGAGACACATGAGCAGTGTTCAGAGACATCATCGACATCTACCTACATCCTTCCTTCCTTCAATTCCTATCTGGAATGGGAAGCATCACTACACTTGCACTTAGTTTTGTTTCTTCCGAAAGGGAGACAAGTTGTTTGTTGACATTGGATCTTGTTTTGTCTTCAAACACTTACCATTTCTGTAGGTGATCTCATTTTATGGGGGGGGGGGCTATATAGTCTCTCTCTATTCTATCCATGTGATGGATGGTGTACTTGGGGGGTATTTGGGAGTCCTCGATCCTTCCCATTCTCACTTTTTTTCTTTTTCATCTCCTTTTTGCAGAGGGGTTTTGTTCCCACTGGGTTTTCCCCTTTTCTCCAGTTGTGGGAGATTTTCTGCATCTTCATGTACATGGGTACCTAACATGGCCTCATGGATGGGACCCATCATCGATCATTGCTACATAATCATTACATTTTCCTCCCTAAGTTGAACTTATTGGGGGTGTTAGTGTAATTAATTAATTATTACACTAGTATAAGTTAACTTAGGTCTTGCATTTAATTAATTAAGTCCTAGGTTGCATTATTAGATAAATCATTTAATAAATGGGATAATATTCCCTTCCTAGTTTGTGGGATAATATTCCTTTTAGAACTTATCTCATCATTTAATAATCATCTAGATAGGGCTCACATGTTGTCACATGTTAGATTATAACACTTGGTAGCATCTCATGCATCTTAGGTTTTTATTCTTGCCTATATAATCAGGCATGTTGTTCATTTGTAACATATAATTTGCATCATATCAATATAGAGTCTTTAATCATCATTCCATTGTTGCAACACTTCTCTTTGTGGTTGATTATCTTTCATGGCTAAATTCCTTCATTGAAGATTCCAGAGCTTCAGGGGCTGTGCATCCATAATATCAATAGGTCGGTGGTGCTGGAGTGGCCACCGCCGGTGGTGGGAGGGTGGCTCGCCCTTTTACACTAGCCATGTTTTTCAAAACACGTATTTTTAAAAAAAAATCACTTTTTTTCAAAACGGTGCATCGAAAAATGTGCTTGGGTCGTATGACCCTCAGATATTTTTTTTCCACCCTAGTCGACTGTGTCCAAAATGGAAAAAATTTATATGAAGATAGGGGTCTTGGGGAGCTGCAAATCCAACGGTGAGGTTCATTTTAGCCCAAAGTACTCTGAAAATTAGGCAACCCCCAGATCTCTTAGAAAAATCACCAAACTTAAAACCCTCATAGATATCTTCAACAATGAAAAAAATCAGTGAAATAAAAGTCATTTATGACCTTTTCTAGTGTTATGAATCCAATGGAAAACCCTAATTTGATCCAAGACGCTGCATGAATATGCTCAAGGAATGAAACCCTCAAGGAACCCCGAACATCTCTGCAATTATTTTCTCAAAAAAATTGAGAAGGGGTTGCAAATAAAGGCTCTAATACCATGTTAGAAACCAAGATCAGACATGCAAACCAAAAAACATTCCACAAAAGAGAAAAATAGAAAAAGAAAAGCTATTGCAAAAAGATGTGCAAATAATATTATTCAGGAATTCATAATTACATGAGATGATTTTCTTTATAAAAGCAAAGTATGCATAACCCTAATCTTATCTTGAGCAACAAGATAGCTCAACAAGATAAGGATGATAATAATTAACCTAGGAATTAAAATATTACTTAAGTAAAGTTATGCAAGTGTAATTAAACATTAATTACACTAACACCCCCCATAAATGCAACTTAGGGAGACTAACAAAGCGTGCACCTAAAACTAAGATGAATGCAAGAAAGCATGAATGGGTCCTGACAACAAGGCATGATCAGGTACCCATGTACAAATGCAATAATGAGGTAGAGAAGGAAAACCCAGTGGGAAAAAACCCCCTACAATGAGATGAATGCTGCAAAGAAGCATTGGAAGAACACTGGAACCACAATCCGACAAGCAAGGAAAGATACTTCTGTCTATAAGAAACCAAAGCATAATCATAATAATGTGACAATAGACCAGATGCCACAAAACACTATAAAACTCACAAACTGGAACAACCCTGGAATCTGTGAAGCAACAGTAGATAAAATGATGACATAATTTGGAAACCGTGTATCTTGATGTCGATGCCAAATTGTGACAAAAACTCTTCCATGGGAACAAGTACCATAAAGACTCTAGAACATTAACCATAAAAACATGGCCCTCAAACTGAGATGGATCTGAACCAATACGGATCAAGAACCATAATCTCCCAATCTGAAGTGTGAATCGATGTGAATTTGATATGTGTCAAGCAAGAGCAAGATGTGGCCAAAAGAAACTAAGAAACCAGATATAACCCATGTGAGCTATTAACAAATCAAGATGGAGATGGAGATCAAAGTGCATGCACACTCTAAACAAATTATTATGCAAGAAACCCCTTTGATGGAACTTTATCTCAGTTCATTTATTACAATACCCAATGATTGCAAAAGGAGAGAATGCTAAACATGCATAAAAATAGAATAAAAAAGACCTTAGATATGTGTAGAGGACTTAACCAACTTTCCAACGCCACAAGAATGGCGAAAAATGGATAAGCGAGTCAAAAGATATGTCTCCCAGAGTGAAAACAACAACATATGACTTATGAGGCTGAAAAAGGCATCAAAAAATCAAAACCAAAAAATAACACCTACACCATTGCATAGAGCTTGGAACCAACTTTTTGATGATATCTTGTTCGCAAAAAAAAATGCCGTATGCAAAAGTTATGCCTGATTCTGTGAATGTGCTCCAAAATTTCCCAATAAGGTCCTCTGCATCGCTTAGGGGCTAAAAAAAATCCAGCCGCTGGTCCTATGACCAACCAGGGGGCTAAAACTGCAAGGTGCTGGGCACGGCCCATGGTCACCAATGTGACCATGTAAAGTGTTGAAAGACCGGCGAGGGCTGGCACTCGGGCACTTGGACGCTGATAGAACCTTAGGCTGGCGCTAGGGGCTAAGGAGCTAGGTCGGTGGTGCTAGAGCGGCCAGCGCTAGTGGCGGGAAGGTGGCCGGTGGCTGTCGGGTGGAAGGAGGGCGGTGTGCCCTTTTACACTGGCCACGTTTTTCAATACATATTTTTTAATTTTTTTTTATATTTATTTTAAATATTTTTTCGAAAACGGTGCATCAGAAAATGTGCCTAGAGGTTGTACGACCCTTAGACAAAATGTTTTTCCTCCCCAGTCGACTGTGTCCAAAATGGACAAATTTTATATGACATTAGGGGTTTTGGGGTGCTGCAAATCCAACGACAAGGTTTGTTTTGGCCCAAAGTGCTCCAAAAATTAGGAAACCCCCAGATCTCTCAGAAAAATTATCAAACTTGAAACCCTCACAAATATCTTCAACGATGACCAAAATCGGTGAAATAAAAGTCATTTATGACCTTTTCTAGTGCTATGAATCCAATGCAAAACCCCAATCTGATCCAAGACACTGCATGAATATGATCAAGGAATGAAACCCTCGAGGAACCCCAAACATCTTTGCAATGATTTTCTCAAAAAATATAAGAAGGGGCTGCAAATCAAGGCTTTGATACCATGTTAGAAACCAATATCAGACATGCAAACCAAAAAACCTTCCATAGAAGAGAAAAATAGAAAAAGAAAAGCTATTGCAAAAAGATGTGCAAATAATATTATTCAAGAATTCATAATTACATGAGATGATTTGATTTATAAAAGAAAAGTATGCATAACCCTAATCTTATCTTGAGCAACAAGATAAGGATTAGAATAATTAACCTAGGAATTAAAATATTACCTAATTAAAGTTATGCAAGTGTAATTAAACATTAATTAAACTAACACCCCCCATAAGTGCAACTTTGGGAGACTAACAAAGCGTGCACCTAAAACTAAGATAAATACAAGAAAGCATGAATGGGTCCTAGCAACAAGGCATGATCAAGTACCCATGTACAAATGCAATAATGAGGTAGAGAAGGAAAACCCAGTGGGACAAAACCCCCCTACAATGAGATGACTACTATAAAGAAGCACTAGAAGAATGCTGTGGAGTAACACTGGAAACACAATATGACAAGCAAGGAAAGATACTTCTGTCTACAAGAAACCAAAGTAGAATAATAATAATGCGACATCAGACCCGATGCCACAGAGCACTGAAAACCTCACAAATTGGAACAACCCTGAAATCTGTGAAGCAATAGTAGATGAAATGATGACATAATCTAGAAATCGTGTATCTCAATGTCGATGCCAAACTGTGACTAAAACTCTTCCATGGGAACAAGTACCATAAAGACTTTGGAACATTAACCATAAAAATAAGGCCCTCAACCTGAGATGGATCTGAACCAATGCAAATCAAGAACCATAAACTCCCAATCTGAAGTGTGAACTGAAGTGAATTTGATATGTGTCAAGCAAGAGCAATATGTGGCCAAAAGAAAATAAGAAACCAGATATAACCCATGCGAGTTGTCAACAAATCAAGATGGAGATGGAGATCAAAGTGCATGCACACTCTAATCAGATTATTATGCAAGAAACCCCCGTGATGGAACTTTATCTCAATTCATTTATTACAATACCCAATTATTTCAAAAGGAGAGAATGCTAAACATGAATAAAAAAAATAAAAAAAGGACCTCAAATCTATATAGAGAACTGATCCAAATTTCCAATGCCGCAAGAATGGAAAAAATGGATAAGTGAGTCAAAAGATATGTCTCCCAGAGTGAAAATAGAAACATGCAACTTCCGAGGCTGAAAAAGGAATCAAAAATGAAAAAAAAAATCTTACTACACCATTGCATAGAGCTTGGAACCAACTTTCCGATGATATCTTGTTTGCAAAAAAAAATGTCGTATGCAAAAGTTATGCTTGATTTCGTGAATGTGCTCCAAAACTACCTAATAAGGTCCCTTGTAGCCCTCATGGGCTAAAATAAATCCGGCCCCTGGTCCTATGACTTACCAGGGTGCTAAAAATGCAGGGTGTTGGGCTCGTCCCTTTGTCACCAATGTGACCATGCAGAGTTCTGAAAGGCTGGCGGGGGCTGGCACTTAGGCACCTAGATGCTGATAGAACCTTAGGCTGGCACTGGCGAATAAGGAGCCAAGTCAGTGGTGTTGGATGGGCCACCGCCGGTGGCGGGCGAGTGGCCGTTGGGAACTAGGTGGCGAGAGGGCAACTCACCCTTTTACACTGGCCACATTTTTCAAAATGCATTTTTTTATATTTATTTTGATTTTTTTTAAAATGATACATCTAAAAACGTGCTTGGGGGTCGTACGACCCTCAGAAAAATTTTGTTTTCCTCCCCAGTCGACTGTGTCCAAAATGGAAAAAATTTATATGAAAATAGGGGTTTTGGGGCGTTGCAAATCCAATGGAAAGGTTCGTTTTGGCCCAAAGTGCTCCGAAAATTAGGCAACCCCCAAATCTCTTGGAAAAATCACCGAACTTGAAATCCTCATAGATATCTTCAACAATGACCAAAATCAGTGAAATAAAAGTCATTTATGACCTTTTCTAGTGCTATGTATCCAATGGAAAACCCTGATCTGATCCAAGATGCTACATGAATATTCTCAAGGAATGAAACCCTCGAGGAACCCCAAACATCTCTACAATGGTTTTCTCAAAAAATCTGAGAAGGGGCTACAAATCAAGGCTCTGATACCATGTTAGAAACCAAGATCAAACATGCAAACCAAAAAACCTTCCACAAAAGAGAAAAACAGAAAAAGAAAAGCTATTGCAAAAAGATGTGCAAATAATATTATTCAGGAATTCATAATTACATGAGATGATTTGCTTTATAAAAGCAAAGTATGCATAACCCTAATCTTATCTTGAGCAACAAGATAGTTCAACAAGATAAGGATGATAATAATTAACCTAGGAATTAAAATATTACTTAAGTAAAGTTATGCAAGTGTAATTAAACATTAATTACACTAACACCCCCCCATAAGTGCAACTTAGGGAGACTAACAAAGCATGCACCTAAAACTAAGATGAATGTAAAAAAGCATGAATGGGTCCCGACAACAAGGCATTATTAGGTACCCATGTACAAATGCAATAATGAGGTAGAGAAGGAAAAACCAGTGGGACAAAACCCCCCTACAATGAGATGACTGATGCAAAGAAGCACTGAAAGAACATTGTGGAGTAACACTAGAACCACAATCCGACAAGCAAGGAAAGATAATTCTGTCTATAAGAAACCAAAGCAGAATCATAATAATGCAACAACAGACCAGATGCCACAAAACACTAGAAAACTCACAAACTGGAACAACTCTAGAATCTGTTAAGCAACAGTAGATGAAATGATGACATAATCTAGAAATCGTGTATCTCGATGTCGATGCCAAACTGTGACAAAATCTTCCATGGGAACAAGTACCATAAAGACTTTGTAACATTAACCATAAAAACATGGCCCTCAAACTGAGATGGATCTGAATCAATGCCAATCAAGAACCATAATCTCCCAATCTGAAGTGTGAACCGATGTGAATTTTATATGTGTCAAGCAAGAGCAAGATGTGGCCAAAAGAAACTAAGAAACTAGATATAACCCATGTGAGTTGTTAACAAATCAAGATGGAGATGGAGATCAAAGTGCATGCACACTCTAAACAAATTATTATGCAAGAAACCCCCTTGATGGAACTTTATCTCAGTTCATTTATTACAATACCCAATGATTGCAAAAGGAGAGAATGCTAAACATGCATAAAAATAGAATTAAAAAAGACCTCAGATATGTGTAGAGGACTTAACCAACTTTCCAACGCCGCAAGAATGGGGAAAAACGGATAAGCGAGTCAAAAGATATGTCTCCCAGAGTGAAAACAACAACATGCAACTTCCGAGGCTGAAAAAGGCATCAAAAAAGAAAAACCAAAAAATAACACCTACACCATTGCATAGAGCTTGGAACCAACTTTCCGACGATATCTTGTTCGCAGAGAAACCATGTTGTATGCAAAAGTTATGCCTGATTTCGTGAATGTACTCCAAAACTACCCAATAAGGTCGTCTGCAACCCTCAGGGGCTAAAAAAAAATCCAGCCCCTGGTCCTATGACCGACCAAGGGGCTAAAACTGCAAGGTGATGGGCACGGCCCCTAGTCACCAATGTGACCACACAAAGTGCTGAAAGGCCGGCGGGGGCTAGCACTCGGGCGCCTGGACGACGATAGAACCTTAGGCTGGTGTTGGGGGCTAAGGAGTCAGGTTGGTGGTGTTGGAGCGGCCACCGCCAGTGGCGGGCGGGTGGTCGGTGGCCACCGGGTGGCGGGAGGGCGGTGCACCCTTTTACACTGGCAACATTTTTCAAAACTCATTTAAAAAAAAAAAAATATAATTTATAATTTTTTTTAAAAATGGTGCCTTGAGAAACGTGCTTGGGGGCTGTACGACCTTCAGACAAATTTTTTTCCTCCCTAATCGACTGTGTCGAAAATGGACAAATTTTATATGAAAATAGGGGTTTTTGGGCACTGCGAATCCAACAACGATGTTTGTTTTGGCCCAAAGTGCTCTAAAAATTAGGCGATCCCCAGATCTCTCAGAAAAATCACTAAACTTGAAACCCTCACATATATCTTTAATGATGACCAAAATCAGTGAAATAAAAGTCATTTATGAGCTTTTCTAGTGCTATGAATCCAATGGAAAACCTCGATTTGATCCAAGATGCTGCATGAATATGCTCAAGGAATGAAACCCTCGAGGAACCCCAAACATATCTGCAATGATTTTCTCAAAAAAATTGAGAAGGGTCTGCAAATCAAGGCTCTGATACCATGTTAGAAACCAAGAACAGACATGTAAACAAAAAAAGCTTCCACAGAAGCGAAAAATAGAAAAATCAAAGCTATTGCAAAAAGATGTGCAAATAATATTATTCAGGAATTCATAATTACATGAGATGATTTGCTTTATAAAAGCAAAGTATGCATAACCATAATCTTATCTTGAGCAACAAGATAGCTCAACAAGATAAGGATGAGAATAATTAACCTAGGAATTAAAATATTACCTAAGTAAATTTATGCAAGTGTAATTAAACATTAATTACACTAATAAGCATATTGTAAACTTTGGGTTTGTGGGTAAAATCTCGACATACTCGTATACTTTGCATTATTGGAGGAATCAGGGGATAAATATTAGCTTCTAAGCCATGAATATGAAACTCTTGTACATCTTTACTATTAATATATAATATATATAGGCCTATGGCCTTTTATCAAAAAAAATAATAATATTAAAAGTTTTTTTTGTGAATTTTTGGAACCAAAGGGTATCCTTAGAAATTTAAAATTTTAATTTTGAAATTTTAAGCATTTATTAATGGATGTTGGGACTCTTTTGGTTTTGTATTGAATTTTGAATGAAATAAAAATGTCCCCTTAATGTTTTTCAATTTAGAATCTTATGAGACCATGTATTATTTTATGCCCATAATTTGGCATTGAAATCTATGCCACCCCAAATAGTACTTTGGCATGATGAATCTAGGATTTGAGGTGTAGGGTGTAAGAAACAATGGCTATTAATGTCAATTAGAGTACAAAATATCCCAAGGATATGATGGGAAAATATTTCTATAATTAAGTGATAACTAAAGTCATTGGATAATTAAAGTAAGGCTTGATACAAGCGTAGAATTCATGTATGCTTTAGGAGAACAACTCCTCATTGGTTGGGTTCATAGCAATGCATTTTAATACATACCCAACTTTCCTTAACCATTCATTTGATATATGAAGATGTCACTCCTCTATATCCTATGATTCCTTATCCTTGATGTTGTTGGGATTGGCATCAGCCGAGAAACCCATATCTAACCATGTGTTGTGATTGGAAGAGGCCTTATTTTCACATGTCCATGTGTATGCTATATGATTCATTATTAGCATGTTTATGCCATATGATTTGGGTTATTATTCATGATCATGTTTAGTGATGCTATCCATTTAAGTATGTGTATTTATGATTTGATGTTCATATTGTTGACTTGTTATGTAGTGGATGTCAATCATGCTTTTTGGCGTATATAAATTTGATGTGGATCATGATTTTTGGTATGCCTTGATATTTTATTTCATTGGATTATATGCGTATATGATTATGGATGTTCTTTCTTATGGGATTTTTGTGAGCCATACTCCTTATTTTTAATTAGTTTTTTTCTTTTTCCCAAGTTAATTTTTCATATCATATTGGGGTGGACTGAATGGTACCATGTGGTTGGGTGGCATGAATACCACTATTGAGCATAAAATTTCTTGGAGAATTTTCCTTAAAGGAGCTTTATTTAGTGTGCAAGTATAGGTTCTCTCTCTACATTAGTTTCTCATTCTTGAAAATTGATGTAAAATATATAACTTAAGACTTTCTCTTTTGTAATTGTAATTTATTCTAATGAAATATATTATTATATGGAGTGTAAACATCCCAAATAAGTGGTGGAGGATCAATCTTCTTATACATATTTTCTTGATGTTGGTGTCAAATGTCTCTAGTACCATCCCGTATGTAATTTATCTTCTATAAAGTGTTGGTAAAATTAATTTAGAGAATATTTGGATTTGAGCTTAAAATGAAGTTGATTTATTAGAAAATATTCAATTTTTCTTTGGGTTCTGTGTTATTTTATCTCCAAAGTCTTGGGATCATGTGTGTGTGAGAACTTTCCACGGGGTGGTTTTTTTGGTTCTCCCCTTGGTTGAATGGATAGTAGGGTGTGTTTGGAAATGTTTCTACCTATTCCTTATGTTGTTGGTCTCTTTTAGTAGTCCATTTTAGTCATCTCATATTACAAGGAGTGTCTCTTTTGTTGGTTAGTATATTGGAGATTTGATAGGGTTGTCCCTCTTAGTCTCTTGATCTTTTTTATATTATTTTCATGTCCATTTATGTTGTGACCTTGTTTTTGTGAGTCATAGGGGTTATCCCTAGGAATGAGACTTGTAAATGGTTATCCATTAAATCTATATCTAAGAAAAAAAAATGACATTAGGTCTACAACATAAAAATAGAACTACAATATAGATTCTTGACACTTGTATAGTTCTTGGATGCCAATGCACATGTGAGATTCCAATGCATAGTGCTAGTGTCTTCTTGGAAGACTAGTGCCATTTATAGGAAATTGTAGCATCATAAATTATCACCCTTGATAATTTCTACACTCTATTTGGATCCCCCCTAAGTTCTTGTTCCTAATTATACTTATTTATTACCTGTTTAATTGTCATTTACAAAAAGTTGAATTAAATCTAGAAAATTAAAATTAATATTTATTTAACATATTTATAAAAATCAAAGTATGGCTAGACTTGGGCACCCCAATGCCATCATCCCCCCCTAATCAAGCTATAATTTAATATTTTATTGTTGGTATTAATATATTCATGAAATCAAAATGCTTTGTTGACTTATCAAATGGTTAAGGCAAAATATGTTAAAATTCATATAAATATGGTTGCAAGAATAGAGAAAGGAATAAAGGTATTGTCATTGATGTCAAATTGTCAAATGGTTATCTACTAGTTTTTGTTGGCTATATATGTTGAGGATATTGAGAAAATTGTATTAAAGGAAGATTATAGGTATTCATTTGTTGCTTCGGTATTTTCCCCTGTGTTTGTGCAGTTCAGATATGTTGGTCATGGTTTTTGAAGGTTGTTATATCTAGATGTTTTGTTGTTGGTTCGTTGTGAACTATGTTTATCTATGTTTTGGTTGAAGCACATGAGAAAGGTTGCTAGTCCATATTTCTCTTTGATGAATTCTTTTGACTTGTAGTTCTAGAGTTAAGATGTTTTGATTGCATTGAAGATATTTTTGGTATCTAGAAGTTTTGAGCTTAATTGTTGTATGTGTTTTACACTGGTTTGGCCTACAGTGTGTTAAGAACTATCTTTGAAGTTAATGAAGTGTTTTGGATCTATTTTTGGGTTCCCGTGAAGTGTGTGTTTGGGTTTCCCTCATTCTAATTCCACCCTAGGATGTTTGGCACCGACCTAATTTGAATTTGAAGTTGGATGGCTGAATTTGTATCTTTTTCAAGGTTTGAGATAGTATAAATACAGGATGAGCTAGTAATGAAAATCATACAAGAGAAAAGAAGGAAGTGAAAGAGTAGATGTGACATTGATGCTATTCAAAAGTGTGTGTGAGTTGTGTGTGGTAGATCAGTGTGAAGCTTAATGTTGAGCTACCAAATGTAGTGAGCAGAAGGTGAACTCTATCATTCATGCAAGTTGATCAAGTGATTGTGGTGGAATCCTTTGTTACATTGAAATTTTTGTCTCTCTATAGAAAGCATTCTTTTTCTTCTTTGTATCTTTGTGGTAGTGAGCCCTCCAGTTTGTAGCCCTATGGAAAGTGAGTCCTTATTTTAGGTAGCGAGCCTTATCTTAGGTAGCGAGCCTTGTTTTAGGTAGTGAGCCTTTTTGTAATTGGTTTTGATATTCTCTATAGTGTGAGTTAATTCTCGCTGTGGTTTTTCCCTTATTAGGTTTTCCACATAAATTTGTTGTTACTATGTTATTGTGTTGAATTTGAGTTTCTGCATTGGTATTTGATGATTAATCATTTAAGAAATTTTAAGTATTAGTTCTAGTGATTGAGTTAAAGGTTAAAATCTGTGACAACTAATTCACCTCCCCTCTTAATTTTCCTATTCAACAATTGGTATCAATGCTTGGTTCCTTGTTAAAGAGCTTAACCACTTGAGGAAGGTCTGGGATGGCTAGCAAAATGGTATTTGATTATCCAAGGTTTGATGGCACTAATTATGGTATCTAGAAAGTATTGATGGAAGAATATTTGGAGTATTAAAGATATGATGTGGAGAAAGATTATAAGAATCCTTACACTCCTCCTGCTAATGGTCTAAGTACAATTGAAGATATTAGAGCACATGAAGTGAATAATAATGTGAAGTTCATCTTGAAGAATAGTCTGGTACATTCTAAGTTGATTAAGGTTCAAAATTTGAAGACAACTAAGGAAGTTTGGGATGCTTTACAAAGAGCACATGATGGTGATGAAAGAGTTAAATAGGTGAAATTACATAATTTAGAAGCACAATTTGATCTTATACATATGTCTCAAGCTAAAAATGTTAAGGCTTATGTTTAGAGATTGGATGAAGTAGTGGCTGGAATGCGATCACTTGGCGCTACTATAGATGAAACCAGGATTGTAAAGAAGATTCTCATAACTCTTCTCAATGCTTACAATGAGAAGGTGAGTGCTATTGAGTAGAATATATATTATAAGACTTTTACTAAGGATCTTCCGTTAGGATTTTTGACATCTTATGAGATGAGGAAGCCAAATCTGAGAAATGGAGGAAAATCAGAGATTGATTTTAAAGCTACAAAAGTTGAAGATCTGGATGAAGAAAAATTTGATGAAATAGAAGCTAAATTTGTAAGAAGAATGAGAAAAGACTTTGGTAAGTATGAATATAAGTTTCCTTTTAAATGCTTTAGTTGTGGAGAAATAAGTTATTATGCTGCAAACTGTCTAGAAAGAGCTAAAAGGAATAAACAAAGATATGAGAAGGAAAAGAAAGGAAAGAAAATTAACAAAGCTTAATATGTGAATGAGAATGCTAGTATTTTAGATGAATATTTAGAATATCAAGATCTAGAAGATAATGAATTCTTTTTCTTGGTGATTAAGGATGAACCTAATACTAATTCAGAAAAATAGGTAAAGGAAAGCCCTCTGAAGAAGGAGAAAGAGATGGATAAAAAACAAAGTTACAGTTATTTCTACCCTACATGCTAAACAAGAAAATATTTTTGGGTAGTTGATAGTGGTTGCTCACATCACATGACTGGTGATAAGAGTAAGTTTTTTAATCTTGAGAAATATGATTGAGGCTTGGTTATGTTTGGAGATGATATTGGTGCTAAAATTTGTGGGATAGGTTTAGTAAGTTTTGATGGAAAGCATCACACTGATGATGTTTACTATGTTAAGGGTTTAAGGCATAATTTAATGAGCGTTGGTTAGATGTGTAGAAAAGGATATAATCTTGTGTTTAAGGATGATAAATGTGAGATCTGGAAAGGATCTTAAACATTGATTACTATAGGAAAGAAATATGAAGGGAATATTTATCAACTTAAGGGTGTTGATAGACAATACTTTATGACTTAGATAAATGATAGTTGGTTATGGCATAGGAGAATGTGTCACATGAATTTCAATAACTTGGAAAGGATTAGTGTTGTTTAGGCCATGAGAGATTTGCAGGAATTTTCAATTTGGGAAGCAAGCAATAAATCATTACAGGTCAAGGGAACAATCTACTACTAGACTATTGGATTTAGTTCATATAGATCTTTTTGGTCCTATGAGAGTGAGAAGTCTAATTGCTGAAAGGTACTTTATACTTTTTATTGATGATTATTGTAGATATACATGGGTTACATTTCTTAGAGAGAAATAACATGCATTAGATAGATTCAAGGCATTCAAGGCTATGGTTGAAAATGAAGTGAATTTGAAGATAAAATTCTTAAGATATGACAATACTGGAGAATTCGCCTTCCATGAGTTTAATATGTTTTGTGAAGTGCATGGAATAAAGAGAAAATTATCTACTTTGAGAAATCCTCAATATAATGGAGTTGTTGAAAGGAAAAATAGAATAGTTCAAGAGGCTGCTAGGTTGATAATTATTGAAGCCAGATTAATGAAAGTTTATTGGAAAGAAGCTATTCATACTATTGTTTATGTGTTCAATCAAGTTTAAGTAAGAGTAAACAATACAAAGACTCCCTATGAACTATGGCACAAAATAATTCCTATAGTTACATATTTCAAGGTATTTGGAAGCAAATGCTATATTAGAAGAGATGAGGAAACTTTGGGTAAGTTTGATGCAAGAAGTGATGAAGGCATATTTCTTGGATATTCTATTAAAAGCAAGGCATACATATGTTTCAATAAAAGACTAAGGAAGATTGTAGAGAGCTCGAATGCGAAGGTAGATGAGACAGTGCAAAACTTTATTGATATTGATGGATATGTGTCTGATGAACATGATTGTACAAGAATAGAAGAAATTGTGGAAGAACGAGATAAAGATGAGAAAAAGAATATGGATGAACAAAATGATAGAGAAGAAGATGCTCTGGTAATGACTCCTAGGACACCAAAATATGTATAGAGGAATCATTCAAAAAATTAGATTATTGGAGACAAGACAAAAGGAATATTAACTAGAAGTAAAGTTGTTGAAGTAAATTTGTGTTTATTCTCTGAGATTGAGTTGAAGACAGTAAGTGAAGCATGTAAAGATGAACATTGGAAGGAAGCAATGAAATAAATTTTGCAGATTGCAAAGAATTAGACTTGGAAACTGGTCCCAAGATCAGCAGATAAAAATATTATTGGATCAAAATGGCTTTTCAGAAATAAGTTGAATGAGAATGGAGAAGTTGTTAGAAATAAAGTGAGGCTTGTGTGTAAAGGATACTTACAAGTAGAAGACATATATTTTCAGGAGAATTTTTCCCTAGTAGTAAGAATGGAAGCTATAAGGATTTTCTTTCCATTGGCTGCTTATAAAGATTTCAAAGTCTATCAGATGGATGTTAAGTCAACATTTTTGAATGGCGAGATGGAAGAAGAAGTTTACATGGAACAACTAGAAGAATTTTAGTTAATAGATCAACTAGATATGGTGTGTATATTTAAGAAATATTTATATGGATTTAAGCAAGCTCTAGAGCTTGGTATGCAATGTTAGACATGTATTTGATTCAAAAAGGATTTAACAAAGGTATGATAGACAGTAATTTATACTTTAAGATTGAAAATGACAAAGTATTGATTGTAGTTGTATATGTTGATGACATTATCTTTGGAGGAAATGAAATGATGTGCAAGATTTTTGTGGAAGAGATGCAAAAATAATTTGAAATGTCTATGTTTGGGGAGATGAATTTCTTTCTTGGGTTGTAGATTAATCAAACAGAGAAAGGATTTTTCATTTCATGGTCTAAGTATGTAAGAGAGATGTTGAAGAAATTTGGGATGGATGGTTCCAAACTATTAAGTAATCCTATTGGGACTGGTTGCAAATTGGATAAAGATGTTGATTCACCTAAGGCTGATCAGAGCATGTATAGATCTATAACTGGTGGACTACTTTATTTGACTACTTCTAGACTGGATATTATGCATGTGGTCTGTCTTGTGGCTAGATTTCAAGAAGATCTAAAGGAAACACATGTTTCTATAGTTAAAATAATATTAAGGTATTTGAATGGAACTTTGGATTATGGATTGTGGTATCCTAAAGATATTAAATTTACACTCAGTGCTTATACAGATGCAGATTCGGTTGGATGTATAGATGAAAGAAAGAGTACAAGTGGTGGTGCATTCTTTCTTGGATGCAGATTGGTGGCATGGTTGAGTAAGAAGCAAGATTCAATTTCTTTGTCTACTACTAAAGCTAAGTATATTGCTACTGCATCTTTTTGTACACAAGTTTTATGGATGAAATAGACACTGAAAGATATCACAATGCTATATGATGATCCCATTTCTATCTTCTGTGATAATACAAGTGCAATTAACATTTCAAAGAATCATGTGATACACTCGAGGACCAAGCATATATCTATTAGATATAATTTCTTGAGAGAGGTCATGGAGAGTGAATTCAAGCTTGAGTATGTTCCGAACTAAGATATGTTCATGAAAGGAAGATTCAATGAACATATCTTTTTCCTTTTCCATTCATCAAAGGGGGAGAGAAAGCATGTGAAAAGAAGAAAAAGCTAATGAGAGAAATAAGGTAATGAAGAAGATGATCTTCTAGGGGGAGAAACAAAAGAAAAAATATTGAGAAGTATATTCATATCTAGTATGGTGTTTTTGATGTTTTTTCACATCATGTGTTGCCATCAATGAAAAAGGGGGAGATTGTTGCAAGAATAGAGAAAGGAATGAAGGTGTTTTCATTGATGCCAACTGTTCAACTGGTTATCTACTAGTTGTTGTTTGCTGTATATGTTGAAGATATTGAGAAAATTGTATTAAAGGAAGATTACAAGTATTCAATTGTTGCTTCGGTATTTGCAACAATGTTCATGCAGTTTAGATATGTTGGTCATGGTTGTTGAAGGTTGTTATATCTAGATGTTTGGATTTTGGTTCATTGTGAAGTTCAATTTGTGTTCACCAGTTGTGAACTATGTTTCTCTATGTAATGGTTGAAGTTCGGGAGAAAGGTTGCTAGTTCGGATTTCTCTTTGATGAAGTCTTTTGACTTGTAGTTCTAGAGTTAAGATTTTCCGATTGCATTGAAGATATTTTTGGTATTTGGAAGTTTTGAGCTTAATTTTTCTAAGTGTTTTACACTAGTTTGGTCATCCATGTGTTAAACACTACCTTCAAAGTTAATGAAGCATGTTGGATCTATTTTTGGGTCCCAGTGAAGTGTGTGTTTGGATCTCCCTCATTCTAATTCCACCCTAGGATGTTTGGCACTGACCTAATTTGAATTTGAAGTTGGATGGCCGACTTTGTATCTTTTTGAAAGTTGAAGGTAGTATAAATATGGGATGATCTAGTAATAAAAATATTATAAGAGAAAAGAAAGAAGATAAGTGAAAGAATAGACACGACATTGATGTTATTCAAAAAGTGTGTGTGAGTTGTGTGTGGTAGATCAGTGTGAAGCTTAATGCTGAGTTACCAAATGTAGTGAGTAGAAGATGAACTCTATCATTCATGCAAGTTGATCAAGTGACTGTGGTGGAATCCTTTGTTGCATTGAGATTTTTTTCTCTCTATAGCAAGTCTTCTTTGTCTTCTTTGTATCTCTGTGGCAGTGAGCCCTCCAGGTTGTAGCCCTGTGGATAGTGAGTCCTTATTTTAGGAAATGAGCCTTTTCGTAATTTATTTTGATATTATCTATAGTGTGAGTTAATCCTCACCGTGGTTTTTCCCTTATTGGGTTTTCCACGTAAATTTGGTGTTATTGTGTCGAATTTGAGTTTTTGCATTGGTATTTGATGATTAATTATTTAAGAAATTTTAAGTATTAGTTCTAGTGATTGAATTAAAGGTTAAAATATGTGACAATTGATTCAACCCCCCTCTTATTTTTCCTATTCAACAAATATAAGCATTTTTCTCAATTTGCACATCTAAGTCTGACTAATAAAAATTTACTTAAGAAAATTCAAATTGAAATTAAAGTTATTAAAAGAGTAGAATAAGAAACATATCTACAACACTATTTTAGATAATGCATGCCCATAACACATCAAAAAATCCATGTTTATGCATAGGAAGATGTTTTATGTTCCATGTTTGTTATTATTGTGAACACTAACATTTTTAGGATCTTCTAGCAATTATCAATTTATCCTTGTATGAGATGAGTTGAATGACTTTAGTCCAACAAGGAATATAGGTTTGAGTGGTAATTTATAGCTTTGTAATTTACCATTCATAGCTATCCAATTGTCTTTTCTTGACCTAGGTGATCCCACAATATTGGTTTACAAGTTTTGGCCAAACTGGACACTGAAATGATTTTTTCTAACTAAATCTTCACTTTCGGGCACCTATAGCGGCTAAACCGTGAGGAATTTGAAGATGATGCAAACTAGTGATTTGTGACATTTTTTTTGTAGATTCTAAATATATTTTTTTTCAAAATTTTTGGAATTAGATTGCACTTATTTTTCCATCGCCTTCAAAAACTAGTTTTTTTCAGTAAACACCATTTTTAAGGAGTGACACTCACTATATAACACAACTTTTTTTCCATGAAGGATAAAATTCTAATATTTTAGAATTTATATTTATAACTACGATATCTAGTGCTTCTAATTGGTTTCATAGTTCTTTATTGAATATTTTTTCCTTAATCAAGTTTCAAAGTCAAACCAATTACAATTCAGACATAGGCGAACTGTATAACACAACTTTTTTTGTGTGTATCAAAATTCTTTTTTTTTTGCTGGATCAAGGAATTCAATATCTGGTGCACTCATTTTTATTTTATTTTTTATAATCTTCTATTTTTCCACATGTACATAACAAAGAGCTTGATTTTCGTGAAAAACTTGCATTCACAAGAAATAAAAAATATAATAATAAAATTAAATTTATTTAAAATTATACTTTTTGGGAAGCTTATAATAAGGAATACATACTTACAAATTTTTTTTTTTTAATTGAATTCATTTGATCCCCCAAAAGTTAAATCAAAAGTGGTTTTTTATATGCATTTTGATAGGTGTAAAGGAGACTCTATTATAGGTATGGTTTAAAACTAGCTAGGTTCTATCGAAGAGGGTTTGATCTAAGGTAGGTTGATCAAACCCTTTTCAATTGGAATGCTTTAAATGGAGATTTTTAAGGGTTAAATCATTATATTTTCTAAAAATATGTGATTTTAGCAAAAAATAAAATCTCCTAGAAATTGTAAACTAGCTTTGTGGGATCACCCACCTAGGGTAAGCACTCTTTATCATTTATCATCATATTTATTTATGGAGGTGGAAACACCAAAAAGAGGTTTGACCAACACAATCCCCTATACAGTGCAACCCTTTCTTCTCTTGTCCTTTTTGTAGGTTACTAGTTTGAAGTGGATTGGAGAGGATTGAAGATTTCAAAGCATCAAACCTTAGGTAAAACATTGAAATACCTTCTTTCATTGAATTAGGGAAAAGTTGATAATTCACAAACTATCAGACTTCAAATATAAATTTTCATAGTCCAAGGACTACAAAACCTACTATACATGCACCTATTTTAAATTCAAGAATTCAAAATCCTTAGAGTAGGGCACCCAATGCCCCTTTTCAGTCAAATCAAACTCAAATTCATACCATAGGGCCCTCTATGTGCACTTCTTAGATCTTTCATTTTTTGTGTTTTTTTATGTACTTCTAGGATCTATGATTATCTCTCTTTAGAATTAAGTTACCTAATTGGAAATATCTGATGAAAAATTGAAATACTAAGAGGGGGGTGAATTATTATTCTTTGAAACCACTTAAACATTTAAATATTCATTCCATATAACATGCTCAATTTGCAATAAGAAAGGAAATAATGAAATTGACCATCAAAATCACATGACACATGAACACCAGATTTTTATGTGGAAAAACCACAGTGAGGGTTAGCTCATAATATATTATAACCAGTTATACGATATTACAAAAATGTTCATTGTAAGTGGACTCACTGTCCTAGTGGATTCATTGTCCACATAAAGAAGAAAATATAGAAGAGAGTGATGGATCATAGAAAAAATGAACTGTTAATACATCTACCACATGCTGGAATATAATTCCATTGAAGCTCAATTTACAAAATTTATACACTTCATATTGATCTACACTAACACTCTAGTTTTCTCTACACACACCTTACACTTACACAATTCACATCAACAAATTCTTATCATTACATCCATTTATAAAAAATGAACTCACATATATATATCCATCACAACCTCAAAAATCAATCAAGTCGGCCTAATTAGATATATCATGCAAAAAATTGTTGAAAGAATAAACAAGGAACCCCTTGATGTGTTATCATTGATGCCAACAATGTTTGTTGACAATTTTGTCTGATCTAGTAAAATGTCTTGCTGACACTTTGATCTGGTAATCTGGTCTAGATTCTATCATGTTATAAGATTGGATTATGTGGTTACATTATGTTGTTTAGGACTACTAAAAACATCTATGTTCAAGATTTTAGAAATTTTGGTGAAACTGGGTGAAAGTTACATATGACAAAAGCTCTAGAAACTATATTTTAACTTATACAGTACAAGATGATAAGTGTTATCTGGTTTGCATTCCTTTGGTGTTTGGTTTCAGACTCTACAATTTTGGGAGATGATTTATAGGTGTCAACACTACATATATTCTAGATGGCACATGCTTAAATACGATTACATGGATGATTGATGTTGGATGGATTGGCTTATTTTATGATTAAGTCTAATCCTTGGTTGACCTAATACTTGAAATTGTGCTATGAAGATTAATATGTATTATGAATGTTAAGAGGATCTATTTTAGATCAATATTGACCTTAACTCAAGTTTTACACATTTTTTTTGAGCATGAAGAAGTTTGTTTCCACGTATGAAGCCAACAAAGTGTTTTTGAATTGAAATAGGGATACATCTAATTAGGTCAACCTAATTGATGTATACAAATGTAATAGGGTATATATGTGGGACAGTCTTGAGTTGCATAATGATGAGAAAAAAAGTGAAGCAAGATGATGTGTGTGAAATATGATATTGTGCGAACTTACAAATTTGTATGTGTGAAATTAGAATAAGGGAAAAATTGTAGTGTATGTTGATTGATTGTTGAGCAAAGCAATACTTTATATTCAAAAATTCATTGGAACTAAATTTAGTACAAGGAAGGTGCATCTTACATTATTTTACACCTTGGCTTTGCAACCACTTTTGTCTTGTACCTATTTTTCATGCTGTGAGCCTCTTAAGGATAGTGAATCATGGCAGTGAGCCCTATAATATCTTATAATCAATTATAATATATTGAGTTAATCGTCACTATGGTTTTTCCCTTTTTGGGTTTCCATGTAAAAATCCTATTGTTCATGTGTTATGTTGTGTTTTGATTTCCTTTATGTACCCATTCATAGTTGTAGTTAAATATGTTTTGATAATTGGTTGGATTATGATAAATGGTTTAATAGAATATTGATTCACACCCCTCTTAGTATTCTGGGTGTTCAACAATTGGTATCAAAGCCTAGTTCCTTTTGAAAAGTTTAATAGATTGATGAAGATTTTGGAGTTTGAACACATGAACAATAAAAGGTATCTTATTCCTCTGGAAGAAATTTCTATAATTGAATATGAAGAAGATATATGTATGTTTGACAAAGAACTTAAAGATGCTCTTAAAGATCTTGACAAAGTTGAAAGTGAGAATTTTTTTTAAAGGAAAATCTAGGAGAAGCAAATGAATGCATCAAAAAGACAAGAGAAAAAATCAAGAAGTTCAAAGAAAGACATAGAGAAGTTAATGAACAATTGAAGAACGAAAATGAAGACATTATCAGACTAAAAGTGCAAGTGGAAGAAAATAAGAGAATCCAGAGTGTTTGAATGCTAAGATACAAAGCAAGGTTGATGAATGCACAACGATTGAACAAGAAGTGGTAACCCTAAGATTTTATCTAGAGAAAGCAAGTGCGCATGAGGAGAAATCCAAAACAAGTACTACAATGCTTGATAAATTGATTGCAATTTAGAAACCTTTTAAGGATAAAGGTGGTTTGGGACATGAAGAAGGACAAATTTCAACGAAAAATTGGACACCTAACAAGGTTAACAATCAAAAACAGGCTCAAGGAAATGGAAGACAGTTCAAGAATCAAAGAAGCAATACTGGAAGATCTCCTATCAGAAAAAAAATGCTCAAAGGTACCCATATTTCAATGATATTTTTTTTCACGCAATAAATTTGGACATAACGCTATGTTGGAACCAAAAATTTAACCAGTCCTCCCCACCTCAATATGGCCATTTAATTTTACACCATGAGCACCATCCCTCAAAAAACCACCATTTTTTCCTAATAATCCTAGAATTACCATAATAAAAATATCCCTAAACATATTCCACTAAAATATTATTCAGAATCATCTTCTCCCTAACCAATACCTTAACATGTACATCCCTGTAAGTCTGCCATTAGAAACACACTTTAGTGAGACATTTAAGGGAGAACTACACTATAGTCTCTTCGATAAGCCAATAAAACAAGCCAACAAAAAATGTCAAGTAGACTACCGCAGTTTGAATGGACATATTCCAAAGTATCTTCGATATCCTGAAAAAGGATATTTCGAAGACACTTGAGTTTTTTGAAGAGAAAAGATTCTCGTCTCTCCGATAAACTAAAATGAAAGATACCGAGGAAATATTAATATTTTAAATATGCTAAATTATTTTTTCATTTAGAAAATAGAAAAACATCTCTCAGACATAACTAATTATTATGCAATAAATGGACAACTATCAAATCCAAGACTTGGCTAACAAAGTAAAAATTTCAAGGAGAGATTAAGTTATTGGGTTGAGTAGTGTAAAAGTCTCTTCGACACTCTAAAAATGGTCGAGAATAAAATATTGAAGAGACAAGCTCGCATCGAGGAGACATAAATAAAAGTCTCTTTGAAACTCTGATAAAAAAATGGAGATGATTTTCAAAGGGACATTGACATATCAAATGGAGATGGTTGCAAGTCTCTCTGAAACTCCGATAATGAATAAAGAAAGAATATAAGAAAAGAAAACCTAGGATAAAGATTTTAGAAAGACCATATGATATCAAAGAAAAGTATTCACATGTCTCTTCAAAACTCCAAAAAAGAAAAAAGTGCACAAGCATGTTGAAGAGACAATAAGATATCAGTGAGAGTGTAAGTAAAGTTTCTTTGACATAGAAAAAAAGTATTTCTCATCTAGTTGACATGACTGGTGTGGCTTTCAAAGAGATAACTAACATTAATGCAACCATCAATTAATAATTTGGTAGGTATGACATTTATGTACCAAAGTCGATAGAAGTGTGCAAAATATTGATATATATTGCTTGTAAGATCTCAGATTCTTAATTAATTGAAGATGAAAGTTGGAGGATGTGGGATCAAGAAAAAGTGAGAAGCTCAGAGAAGGTAACAATGGTTCAGATAAGTATCCAAGACTCAATTGAACATTCTATAAAATTTTATTTGAATTGCACTAGAGTTAGGGTTTTAAAAACATGGAAGGAAGCTCACAAAACCCAAAGTAAAGAGACAAAAAATAGAGGTGATATTGCTAAACCAAGATTTAATTGAACAATGTCCCAGTTTTAGACCAAAGTTCACATGAATAGCCCAGTTAAATCCTTTAGCTGAGAAATTAGAAGATAAACAAAAGAATTTAGGAGATGTATGGACTCCACAGTGAGGATATGACATATTAATATACCATTATAGAAAGAACTATATGCATAAGCATGTGTCAAACCCATGGAATATGAATCTAGGAAAGCTCATTGTGCTGAATGTGTTTATCAATGTGGAATTAATCAAGGTATTGGCCAAAATGTATAAACCCAAAATGAGGATGATTCATTCTCATGATGGGTCACACTTTCTCACTCTCCATCACAAGAGATTATATTGCTATAGTTTTTCAATTGGATACATCTATGAAAATTCCACTAAGAATTAGAGATCTTTTGGAAGAATTCTACACTATGGACATGAGTTACAAAAGATGGAAATTTCCTTCCCATAGACCCTGGGACATAGGGGGTTAGTTCAAAAGATTCTCTAGTAATGAATGACCTCCTTTTTATGGAGATTTACTTGAAGAATATTATAAATATACATATTACTCAGCTAGACAAGTATTAGTAATAAATGTTCCTATCGAGATAACTATAGCCCCTATGATCTTAGTTGCAGATGTTTAGAACCAAGATGCTAGACATTTCAACTATGCATAATACCTAACAAAGGTTATAAACATATCACTTGCTTCCATAAAGAACAATAGTGATGTAATTAATTTTGGACAATATTCTTTGCTTATGCATATGATCTGGTATGAAGGACAATCCATGGGGATTTGGGGAGAAGAACTTAGAATTAAGGACTTGGATGAAGATGAAAACATAAGGCTAGTACAAATGTGGACTTCAATTTGGGATAGTAGATGCGGGAGGTCTCATTACTTGTACTTTGAAGAACACTTTGTGAAGCCCTTATACAAATTTTTTGGTCATCATTGTGATTATAATTTGTCCCCTAACATAAAGAGATTCCTTAGACCTAAGGAGAAAAGCCCTACAGGAAAGGTAAACCACAACTGGGGAGATTGGTACACCTATGAGGATTGCACTATGATTAGAGTGTATGGGTTTGAGGCAGCTCCATTCCTTCTTCATATAACAATTCCTTTTAGAATTGCATATTTAGAGATAGTGAGGTAGTTGGCTTATTCAAATTATATGCATCTCAAGAGTTATGAAAAGTAATTTCTCATGCCTTCAATGTTATGTTTTGGTGATTTTACTATTGTTTTTGGAAAGGGATAGGATTTTTTTGGTAGAAAGATATACTATTATGGTATGCCACAAGGAAATAAGAGGGAAAATTTTGATCTTGAACATTTCATTCACAGTTCAAAAATGATAGAAGTTGAAAATATATGATCATGAGTTCTTTTTAGATGATGTGATAAAAAAATATGATGAATATCAGGCAACAATAAGAAAGGATACATATAATAGGGTAATGATGGTAGAGGCATGGAGGAAAATCCCTAATTCACTATATGCATAAGCCTTTCATGAAATACAAGACCCTATGGAAAGAGTTGAGCAATTAATCCTACATGAAGAAGAATTGACCAAGGATGTACCTCTCATAGCCTTTGAGAAAAGAAGAGGTGCTTTTTCTAGGAAATAAGCTAAAAATATAGCACATTTAAGTCATTCATCACCACATTCAACTCTAAATTTTAGCTTCTCAGTTGGCACTCCCATTACAATTGAAGATGACATTGAAGAGGAAGATGAGGTCATGCAAGTAACTACTCCTACCATCCCACAATATGAATTACCACCAAAAAAGAGTATAGTCTCATATGAATCCTCAGATAAACTCTCTAATGATGTGAGACATCGTGCAAGTCAATATTTCATTTCAGATCATGCATTTTTTCAAACCTTGAAGTTTAATTCAGTCATTTATGAATATAAGGGGACAATGATAAGAGAAAGAATGTAAGAAATTAGCCCTGAGCAAGAAGTTGATGTCATAAAAGAATTACAAGAGAAAGTTGACAAGGAAATGAAAAATATCACCCCTAAAAGAGGATGAGAGTTGCTATAGGAGGCTAGGGTCATGCTTCTCCTAGGATGGAATACTAGTTTAGCTATAGTTTTTGATAGTTTCATGAGGAGGGAAAATACAACCTGCAACTGATAGATGAAGCTAGTGACAAGATATATATTGGCTTGGGATATAATCTAGATAATGCTACTCTATAGATTTGGTCTCTATACCCACCAAGGAAGAGGCCTGCACTTATTGATAACCCAAATCAAGTATTTGACCATCTTTTAGTGCAATGAGTGGGAGATAAAGATCCTATTGAGACAAATGAATTGAATGTCAATGTTTCTAAATTCACCAAGGTTCAAATTGAAAAAATGATAACAGATAACAAGGGGATTACTTTTGAAAATGAGAGATTAAAACAAGAGGTGATTAATTCCAGAGACAAGTTTCCTTCCTCCTCTAGCCTTTATTCTCCATTGGTAGACTATGAAAGAAAGGTACTTGAAGCTATGTTTGAAACCACATACTAGAAGAAAATTTTGAAATGGCTTAGCAAAAACATAAGGAATTAAGAAAGGAATTAAAGACTACTAAATTCAAAATGGCTTTAGGGTTAGTAAGAAAAATATTTGACAAGATGTTCAAGAAAAATGATATGGTTTGGGTTATCCACAACAAGATATTTGAAGCCTACCAATAACATAATAGATTGCACCACATAATGAAAGAAATAGAAGAACAAATAAAATCCAAGGAGAATATTAGTGAGCATGTGTTCTAGGAGTACAAAGAATTGATGAAGATGCATGATAATTTCCACACCATATTGATGAAATAATTTAGTGATTTCAACGAATCCTTGAGTATGGATTTACCAAACTTCTTTAATGATGAAGGGGAGTTGAAGGAATAAGATATATGGAAGGATGAAATTCCTCAGTATTTACCAGTGTCCCTTGATGAAATCAACGATGAAGAGAGGGTGATGGAGAAGAAAAATATACAATTGGAATGGATTTTTTCTCTCGAATATTCCATGAAAGATATCATTAGCAATTTCGATACTTATGCTAAAATAGGATATGTTGAGCACTTGTCTAAAGTTAATTTGTTTATCGCTCAAAAAAAGTGAGAAGCAGGGGTCAGAAAAGTCTCTTAATCATCTGATGCCTTACCATGGAGTATGGAGCTTGAACAGATCTTTAGTGATCACGGGTACCTAATGAAGATTAACAGATCGTGGTGCATCATAGATTGTTGCAGACTTCTTAGTTTTTTTTTTGTCTAATATAGTTGTTAATATTTTAGTTAAGAAACAACACCACTTTTTGTAAAGGCTTGAATCTTGTAGCTTCCCATATATATAAAGGAAACCAAGGCCGAATTCAAAAAGAATATTAGATTAAGATCATCATTAGAGTAGCAGTAGTATTATCATAAGTATTTCATAGTAGAGAATACTTTTGATATATAATGCACTATATTTTGAATTAATATAAATGGAGAAGAAAAATTAAACTAGTGTTCAAATTCTAGTGTCAATTATTTGTTGAATTCATTGATAAATATTATCTGGTTGTCTCCAAGGTTGATGTTTCCTCATTATTTAAATTGGTGTATCAAGTATATATTCAATTTATCAGGGCACATTTGTTGCTCTTGTGTGATTCAATAAATTTTTTCCTTCAAGTAAGGATTATATTCTCTTAATTAATCATAGTAATTTGGAATAGGTCATTTGGATCAATAAGAAGAAACTAATAATAACATTATTGCATATTTATGCCAGTTATAAACTTATAAAAGTGCCAAACAATTCGAATTGTATCTAGGAATAAGACACATGCATCATACAAATCTTGACTCCATTAACCCAATAGAATTAGGCATTGGTCATACCCATTTCATTACAAAATTTCATAAAATATTTTTCATACATTCACATTTCAAATTTCAGCACTAGGAGTAGGAGTAGCTATAAAGTTTTCATCTATTCCACATTTAATGCCTCTATGGATAGATCCCCAAATTCAAACAAGTCATACAATTCTTAAATTTGCATCAGTTATCAAGGTTCACCCACCTAGGTCTAGTAGAGTCTGAAGTGTAGGGAGTCATCTACCACATAGGTTATCTTTGTTCGTTAGCCCAAAAATGTTGTAAGTTTGATCATAGAGCCTGACATCCTCTTAGGATTTACAACTTGTATTTTTGAGATCTAACAATTTGGCGAATCTACTGGGGATGACTTGAAAAAGTCCGGTATCAAGTCATCTTGCGTTATAGTCATTAAATTTTTTTAGATCAAATCTTCAACTAGAGATTCATAATTGTGTAATTTGTAGCTCCCCATTTGAGTCACACACCTAATATATTGGCGACTCTACTGGGGACAATCTTTCCAATTCTAAATGTAGGCCTTTCATTATAGAATCATAAACATTCACATTTGTGTAATTACTCATTCACCTAATTGAATAAGAAAATTTGCTAGGATAAAACAAAACCAACCTCATTCAAACCTTACTACCAAAAATTTCCCACTTTTGAAAAAGTAGGTGGTGACTCTATCAAAATATTTGTATGAACAATAAACTAAACATCAAAATAGAAAGATTAGATAATAGACAACAAAGAATTACCATATCACCCAAAATGGATGGTAGAAGATCATTTCAAAAAGGGAGTCCAAAAATGAATAATGGTAGGTGGACAATAAAACATGGATCTCCTTCAAAATATTGCATAAATAAGAATGAAGTAGTGTATGATCAATCAAATACCATATACCGTGATAAGGGGAACACATCAGGGAAACCCTTCATAGTGCATAACAGTCCTTTACATGGGTCAGAGTTTCATAGTGATGAAGGATATCAACCAGTGCCACCCAAGTAAAACAACTTGACTAATACCATTCTCCATTTCAAGGATGATCCTCAAAATATGAGTGAATTCAATACACATGCATAAGAAGAATGAATATGAAACCAAAGAGAGTACGACTACATAATGACATTACAATAGGGAGAAGAAACCCAATATGGACTCATGAATCACTTTTCCCCCACTAAAACTCATGTTGATCATATTACCACCACCAAGATGACCAATCATGAGTTAGAACAAGATGTAGAGAGAATGAAGGGAGAACATAGGAGACAACAATTGATAAAAGAAAGAAAAGAATTAACCTAACAACTGCTTTAGATCAATATCCAACCATCAAAAAAGGGTCCAAAATATATCTCCCCACAAGTAGGTAGGGAATGCTAATCCAACTAACTCACAAGGATCATATCAAAATGTGGGTGTTCTAGCAACACCCTACAATACTGTAGGGAATCCAAATAACAATAATCATGTATGGTAGAATATCTAATCACAAACCTCACAACCAAAAAATGCTAACACCATCTCACAACCCATGAATAACACTTAGCCACCTCCTATCCAATAATATGTCCCACCCCACCAATATCATATGCCTCAACAAAATATACTTGAGGTAACACACACCCTTACTAGAATGCACAACAATATATGTCTGATTATCAAGGACCCTAGTGCCAACCAAACTAGCCTAACCAAAACCCCTACTTACAAGGGCCCCCAAATGTAACTAGACACCATCTATATCTATATCCAATTGACAATGATTCAAGGAATGCAATCCCAAAATTTTCTAGAAACAATACTATCACAGTTGAAGAACATATAAGGAATTTCAATGCATTTGTACATGACTTTGGTATAGAGTATGAAGATTTTCTCATGAGATTATTCATGATGTATTTATTTGAAGAAGCCAGGGATTGGCTTAGCAACTTGCCTGATGCTTCAATCACTTCCTCAATAGATTTCAAGAATCAATTCACAAAACAATATGGAAATCAATGTGCCCCAGACTTTTCCATACATGAATTAATGAATATCCAAAAACATCAAAATGAATTCATTTTTTATTTCAACCAAATATTTTCTAAAGTATGCAACAAAATACCACTTGGATTGAAGCCCACCAATTCTATGGCTTTGCCCATTTATTTAAAAGAATTTGACCCTAAAACTGGATATTATCTCAAAAATAGATTCCATAATAGCCTAGCAAAGCCTAGAAAGATGCCACACATATTAAGAATAATAGAAAAGCCACATGTATGATCAACAAATGAGATAACATCAAAATTCCAGAAAATCCCAACAACTTCCAAAATAGGCAGGAAAACTAGTATAGAAATGAAAGACCAAGACTACATGACATGACTTATCACACCAATTGTAAAATTTTAATAAGGACACCCCCAGACCTTTGAAGAAACATGGGAAACATGTGGTGGAGAATGGTCCATGGATTTTGACATGTAACCTACCACATGCATTATAATATTGCATAGTAGCCTAAACCATACAAGAGAATGAATGGTCTCATGAGCAGGACATAGATGATCATCCCATAAATATGCTAGGGTGGGGACCTCATCAAATTGATGATGAATACTCATATTTTGAAGAATGATTTGAGTATGATGTCAGTAACTAGAGATACATTGTCAACATGGAATAGTAAGAAGTTTTATTTGATCATGAGGATGATGAGGAAGATATTGCTTATGCATATAATGCCACACCACATTTCAAGTTGAGGACACCCACTGAAGAAGAAAAAAGTGCCATTACTTTAGATGTTGTGGAAATAATCAAAGACAACTATAATTTGAGGAACAAGAATACAAATGTCGATCACATAACACCTATAGACTTGTTCATAAAAGAAAAAAAGCATGAGGAAAAGGCCTATGATGATCAAAAGAAAGGGGAGAAAGAAAAGAACTAAAAAGCTATACCAAAATAAATTTTGAAGATGGAACAAGGGAAGGTAATAGACAATGATAAAATATAATTTGAAGAAAAGAATGCCACGTACTAAGAAGGAGAAAATAAAACAATCAATGATCACTCTTTCATTTGGCATAACACAAGCATTGTCCTAGGTCAAAATGTATGCACCATTATTAGAGATGACGTGGGTTGATGAGTACATGAATAGTGATATTAAGCTAATCTCCAACATGTCCAATAAGTAGCAAGATCAAACTGAAGCTAAAATAAATAGCATAAACAATGTTGAACAAGAAGCCACAAAAACACTAGAAGTGTATCTAGGTGATACTCTTACAAAGAACCCCTCTCAAGTAGATCCATGCTACACCACACTATTGATAAATAAAAAGCTAGTAAAAATGTTGCAAGAATGGAAAGATTGAAGGTGTTTCATTGATGCAATGTGGTCAAATGGTTATCTACTAGTGTCTATTGGTTGTATATGTCGAGGATATTAAGAAAATTGTAATGGAGATATGTTGTAAATGTTTTTTGGTTGCTCTAGTTTTTGCTCTGGATTTTCTCCTATATTTGTATGGTTTAGATATGTTGGTCTTGGTTGTTAGAAGATGCTATATCCAAATTTTTGGCTATTTCTTCATTGTATAGTGCGAGTTATGTTCACTAGTTGTGAACTATGGTTTTTTGTGTTTTCTGGTTGAGGTTTGGGAGGAATGTTGTTGGTCTAGATTTCTCTGTAATGAAGTATTATGACTTACGATTCTAGAGTTGAGTCACCTTGATTGTATTGAAGATAATTTTGGTATCTAGAAAGTTAGTGCTTAATGGTTCTATGTCTTTTACACTGGTTTGGCCGAACTTGTGTGAAATACTACTTTGGAAGTTGATGAAGCGTGTTGGATCTATTTGGGTCCCTATGAAGCATTTTTTTGGGTCGCCATCTTTCTAATTCTACCCCAGAATGTTTTGGAATTGACCTAATTTGAATTTGGATTTGGATGGCTAACTTTGGATATGTTTCAAAGTTGAAGATGGTATAAATACAGGATGAGTTAGCAGTGAAAATATACAGAGAGCTAAGAAGAGAGATAAGTGGAAAATAAAAATAGCATATTGGTGTGACATTGATTCTATCTAGTGAGTGTGTGTAATGTGAGTGTGGCACATAAGTGTGAAGCCTTAATGTTGAGTTTCTAGAATTAGTGAGCTGAAGGTGAACTTTATCATTCATGCATGTCTATGAGTGATTGTGGTGGAATCCTTTGTTGCATTGAGATTGTCTTCTATTTGTAACAAGTCTTCTTTGTATCTTTGTGGCAGTGAGCCCTTTGAGTTGTTAGTCATGTTGGATAGTGAGTCCTTATTTTGGAAGTGAGCCTTATTTCACAAGTAGTGAGCCTTTTGTAATTAGTTTTGATATTCTCTATAGTGTGAGTTAATCATCACCATGGTTTTTCCCTTATTGGGTTTTCCACATAAATTTGGTGTTGTGTTTATGTGTTGGATTTAAGTTTTTGGATTGGCATTTGATGATTAATCATTTAAGTAGTGTTAAGAATTAGTTCTAGTGATTGAATTAAATGATTAAATCTATGACAACTGATTCACTCCCCCTATTAGTTTTCCTATTCAACAAAAAAATGTATGATCAATTCAAGAGTAGCAATCAATATTATGCCTATGGCTATTATGAAGGAACTAAGCTTATGGGTGAACACTACTTATGGAAAATGTTATGCAATGGAGAATAGGTTAGTCTCAATGGTTGGAGTAATATGGGATCATGTAGAATTGAAATTGGTAGCATGCCTTGAGGAAACATACAAAATTGATATCATTGTGGTGGATACTCCTTATTATAGAATATTGTTGTGTAGATAATGGACTACTGTAGTAGGTGGAAATGTCCAACTAGACCTATCATATGTTACCATACCAATAAATGAGAAAGAGGTCAAATTGTATAGGTAACCCATATCAAAGCATGTTATAGAGAATTTTGATCCCAACCAAATGAATTATTTCTATGATATCAATCTTGGAAATTTTAGGATTGAAAAATCTCGACCAGAATTGCAAAATATAAAACTAATTAATAAAGAAGCTCAACTTGATGATAAGGGTGTATGACAGATGTACTTTGATGGGGCATGCAAAAAAGGTTGAAATTGGATTGGGTTAGTATTTATTTAACCTTATGGAAAGATGTTTAAGTACTCATTCTTGTTAACATTTGAATGTACCAACAATATAGTTGAATATGAAACATTGTTGTTAGGCTTGAACATTGCTACAATATATGGGATTAAGTTGCTAGCAATATATGGAGGTTCTTAACTAATTGTCTCTCAAGTCAGGGACAAGTAATTATCAAATAATAAAAGACTAAAACAATACAAGAATTCAATTTGAGATACCATTGGTCTATTTGATGCATTCTCAATAGATTGGATAGAAAGGTCTAATAAAATAATGAAGATTTCTTGGCTAGTATGGCTCTTAAAAGATACGATATTAAATTAGAAGGAATCACAAAATTTGAACTCAAGAAAAGGCCTACTACCCCAAATAACATATAAAACTAGCAGGTATTCAATGATGATGAGGATCTGATCAAATTCCTCCATTGTATTGATCAATACAAATCTCAAGAGATAGACTTCAATGCCTTTGTAGAGAAAGTAGATGGAAAAGAAACTGTCTTTGGGAAAGAAGTAGTATAGCTCAAGAAAAATAAAATCCCAAAATTATTTGTAGCATTAGAAAGAGTATTCGATGGACATGACAAATTCAATCTAAAGTCTACACCTGTTAAACATGAAGATGTTGAAGAGATTAACCTTGGAGCAAAACTTGCTCCTAAGAAAGTATACATTGGAAAAAGGATCAGTCCCAAAGTTAGAGAGATGCTTATAATCCTTCTCCAGAAGTATAAACATGTTTTCACTTGGTCATATGATGACCTCAAAGCATATATAGAAGATCTCCTTCAACATGAAATTCCATTAAAACCTAATGCTAAGCCATTTATACAAAAAAAACAACCCATAAATCATATGTTGGCACCAAAAATGTAGGAGGAACTTATGAAGTTAAGAGATGGAGGCATAGTCAAACCAATCAAGCATTCCTCCTGGGTATTAAATCTAGTACCTATAAGAAAGAAAAATGGGGATATAAGGTTATGTGTAGATTTCATAAATTTGAATATGGCATCACTTAAAGACAACTATCCACTACTAAATGTGGAGGAAATGTTGTAGAGAGTCATTGGTTGTGAGTTGTCATCTATGATGGATGGATTCTTAGGATATAACCAGGTGAAGGTCAAGGAGTATGAGTAGTACAAAACTACTTTCACTATGCCTTGGGGTACATATGTGTATGTGAGAATGCCTTTTGGTATCACCAATGCTAGAGTGGCATTTCAAAGGGCTATGGATGTGGCCTTTGCTAACTTGATTAATGCTATAATGGTGGTATATCAAGATGATCTAATAACATATTCCAAAAGGGTAGAAGATCATTGTGTACATCTAGAGAAAATTTTCATCAAAGCATTAGAGTATGGTATTTCTATAAATCTGAATAAATGTCACTTTGCTATCACAAAAGGTAAATTATTAGGGAATATTATTTTAAAGGATGAAGTAAAAATTGATCTAGAATGAGTGGAATCCATTGAAAAAATCCCCATCCCAAAGACTATGAAAGCCATCCAGTATTTCTTTAGAAATATTAACTTTGTTTGGCGATTTATCTCAAATTTTGTAGAGATTGTAAAACCAATATCAAAGATGTTAAAAAATGGTGCAAAGATTGACTGGATGGGAGAATCCATTGATGCCTTTGTTTCAATAAAAAAAGATATCAAAGAATCACCTATAATAAAATCCAAAAAATTTGAGAAACCCTTCCAAATATTTTCTTTTGCATCATTCCACACAATAGCAGCTGTAATGTTACAAAAGAACAATGATGGATATGAACAACCTATTTCATTCTTCAGCAAATCATTACAAGGGGCTGAATTGAAGTATGACATTACCAAGAAAAAAGCTTATGCCCTAGTAAAAGAAGTTAAGGTATTTGAGCCTTAATTAGTAGGAGTATAATTCATTGCTTATGTGCCAAATGCTGTAGTAAAAGATTTTTTTTTTTGCAAATAGAGGTAACTAGAAGGTGTCAATGGATTAACCGTATCCAAGAATTTAACATCAATATCTAGATCACTAAATTAGTAAGAGGGTAGGGGATAGCAAAGTTGATTGCTAAGTCCAATTTGGAAGCTGCATAGTTTTGCATCATGGAAGGGGAATAAAATTGGGTTTCAAGCATTGAAAACACACAGTGGTACTCTAACATTGTCTATTACCTTAAACATATGAAATTCCTAGAAGGATTGAATGGCAACCAAAGAATAACCTTAAAAATTCATGCATCAAGATATGTCTTCATGGATGGATATTTGTATTGGAAAAAAAGGGGTGGTGTGTTGTTATTGTGCTTGGATAAAACAAAAGCACATGTTATGAAATAAATGCATGATGGCATATGTGGAGGACACTTTTCAGCAAAGAATACTACACACAAGATACTAAGGGTAGGTTATTATTAGTTGAGAGTATTTAATGATACCTACAACTATGTAAGAAAGTGTGAAGCATGCCAAAAATTATCTAGAAAGATGAAATATTAGGGAGCATTTCCACTAAGACCTATGCAGGTGGAGGCCCCATTCCATCAATGGGGAATTAATCTTATAGGTGAGATTATAGAAAAATATAGTGGTGAGAATAAGTAGATCCTAGTAGCCACTGATTAATTTACAAAGTGGATAGAAGCTATACCAACAAAATATGCTACTAGTAAGGTTGTGATAAATTTCCTATTAGAAAAAATTATCACCAGATTTGGAGTCCCTATAAGGTTGATAACAGACAATGGTATGTTCTTTAGATCAAAAGAATTCAAAAGGTTTTGTGAATCATACAAAATAACAATCTCATATGCTTTTCCATATCACCCCCAAGAAAATGGGTACATTGAATCTAACAATAAGAAAATTATGAAGAAAATCAAAATAATTCTAGATAGTAATAAAAAGGCATGGGATTCTTAGTTAAGATTAGTAGTTTGGGCAGATAGGATCACAAAAAAGAAGGCTATTAGAAAGTCTCCTTTTGAACTAGTATATGGAACCCAAGCTAGAATTCCTTTGCAAAATATCTTACCAGTTTATAAATTTATCTTACAAGAGGATTTAGAATTTCCTAAGCCCATGGAAGATAGAATAGAAAAATTAGCATAATTGGATGAAGTTAGACATCTAGCACAAAAGTACAATCAGGAGTTATAGTCACAAATGAAATACTTATTTCATAAGAAAACAAAAGAGAGAAAGTTTCAAATATGAGATATGGTCCTCATGTGGAATGTTAAGGGCCAAGAAAAGGGAAAACATGGGAAACTTGAAGCCTTATGGCTTGGGCCATTTTTTGTCACTGGCAAGTGTGGGGAAGACTCATACTATCTATAAAAAATGACAGGAGAAAGTCAAGAATTTCCAATGCATGAACAATTCTTGAAGCATTTATTTTCTTAAAAAAGAAATGTTATTCCATGAACATAATTTTTAGGATTCCTTTTCTTTTTCTTTTTGTCACTTCATCCATGATCTGTGTCCCAGAGTAGCTCTGAATTCTTGCAATGACCTCACAACTATTCATTCTCAATCAGAGCCACTGTTGGAACCAAAAATTTAACCTCAAATTTAACTAGTCCTTGCCACCTTAGTATGACCATTTAATTTTATACCATGAGCACCATCCCTCAAAAAACCATCATTTTTGCCTAATAATCTCCCTGAACCTATTCCACTAAAGTATTATTCAGAATCACCTTCTCCCTAACCACTACCTTAAAATGTACATCCCTTTAAGTCCATCACTAGAAACACACTTTGGTGAGACAATGCCATTTCAAGGAGAACTACACTATAGTCTCTTCAATAAGCCGATAAAAAAAGTCAACATGAAATGTCAAGGAGACTGCCACACTTTGAATGGGCATATTTTAAAGTCTTTTCGATAGCTTGAAAAAGGATATTTCAAAGAAACTTGATTTTTTCCAAGAGAAAAGTTTTCTTGTCTCTCTGATAAACTGAAATACAAGACGCTGAGGAAATCTTAATATTTTAAATATGCTAAATTATTTTTCCATTCAAGAAATAGAAAAAAATCTCTTGGACATAACTAATGATTATGTAATAAATGGAAAACTATCAAATCCAAGACTTGGCTAACGAAGTGACAATTTCAAGGAGACATTAAGTTATTGGGCTGAGTAATGTAAAATTCTCTTCAACACTTCAAAAATAGTTGGGAATAAAATATTGAAGAGACAAGCTCGCATCGAGGAGACATAAATAAAAGTCTCTCCAAAACTCTGATAAACAAAAGGGAGATGATTTTTGAAGGGACGTTGAAATATCAAAGGGAGATGGTTGCAAGTCTCTCTGAAACTCTGATATCGAAGAAGAAAAGAATATAAGAAAAGTGGTAAAAACTAGGATAAAGTTTTCAAAAATACCATACGATATCAAAGAAAAGTAATCACATGTCTCTTCAAAACTATGAAAAAGAAACAAAGGCACAAGCATGTTAAATGGAGAACAAGATATTGACGAGAGTGAAAGTAAAGTCTCTTGAACACAACGAAAAAGTATTTTTCACCTAGCTAACATGACTGGTGTGGCTTTCGAAGCGACAACTAACATTAATGCCATCATCAATTAGCAAGTGGTAGGGAGAAAATTTATGAAACATAGTCGATAGAAGTGTGCCAAATCTTGATATATCTTGCTCGTAATATCTCAGAGTCTTAATGAATTCAAGCTGAAAATTGGAGGATGTAGGATCGAGTGATAGTGAGAAGCTTAGAGAAGGTGACACTAGTTCAAGTAAGTATCCAAGACTCAGCTAATGATTTTATCAAAGTTTGTTTGAATTGCAATACAATTAGGGTTTTAAAAACATGGAAGGAAGCTCAGAGAAACCCAAAGTAAAGAGACAAAAAATAGAGGCAAGACAACTAAACCAAGATTTAATTGAACAATGTCTTGGTTTTGGACCAAAATACAAATGAATAGCCTAGTTAAATGCTTCAGTTGAGAAATTAGAAGATAAAAACAAGAATTTATGAGATGTATGGACTCCATGGTGAGGATATGACATATTCATATACCATTATAGAAAGAAGTATAGGCATAAGCTTGTGTCAAACCCAAGGAATATGAATCTAGGAAAGATCATCGTGTTGAATGCATTTATTAGTGTGGAATTAATCATGGTATTGGCCAAAATTTATAACCCAAAAATGACGATGATTCATTTGCATGATGGGTCACACTTTCTCCCCATCACCAGATATTAAATTGCCATGGTTTTTCAATTGGCTACATCTATGTAAATGCCACTGAGAATTAGAGATATTTTGGAAGAATTCTGCACTATGGATATGAGTTACAAAAGATGGAAATTGCCTTTGCATAGACCTAAGACACAAGGCGGTTAGCTTAGAGGATACTCTAGTAATGAACAACCTCCTTTTTCTATAGATTTGTTTGAAGAATATTATCAATTTTAATATTACTTAGCTAGAAAATTATTGGGAATAAATGTTCCTACCAAGATAGCTATAGCCCGTATGAGATCTTAGTTGCAAATGTTTAGAATCAAGATGCTAGACCTTTCGGCTGTGCAAAATACCTGAAAGAGGTTATAAACACATCACTTGCTTCCATAAAGAACAATAGTGATGCAATTAAATTTAGACAATATTCTTTGCTTATGCATATTATCTTGTATGAAGGACAATCCATGGGGATTTGGGGAGAAGAACTAAGAATTAAGGACTTGGATGAAGATGAGAACATAAGGCCAATATAAATGTGGACTTCAATTTGGGACAGTAGATGCGGGAGGTCTCATTAGTTGTATTTCAAAGAAGACTTTGTGAAGCCCTTATACAAATTGTTTGGTCATCATTGTGATTATAATTTGTCCCCTGAGATATAGAGATTCCTTAGATCTAAGGAGAAAAATCCAACAGGAAAGGTAAACCACAACTATGAAGATTGGTACACCTAAGAGGATTGCACTATGATTAGAATGTATGAGTTCAATGCAGCTCCATTCCTTCTACCTAGAAAAGTTCTTGATCGAATTGCATATTTAGAGATAGTGAGGAAGCTCGATTATTCAGATTATGATGAGGGCGCAACCTGAGACTTAGAAAATAACCCACAAACAAGAGAATAATTTTATTATTCAAAAAATGGAGATTCTTACATGCAGAGGATCTCAAATCCCCAAGTTTTACAACACATGCAAGTTACAGAAAGCTACAGAACCACCCTTTTGCAATATGCGAGCTTGTCCCCAAAAAGTTACCCAAAAATTAGAAATCCTCCCATAAATAGAGCTCCTCATTAGTTTGGAGCCAAAACAACATTCAAATTTGAGTTTAGGCGGTTTATAAAAATTACAACTTGAAGTTCAAATTTCAAAAGAACATAATAATTGTATATTCTAGAAAGTTGCCAATTAAGGCCATAACTTTTGATCCACACTGATTCCTACCGAAGAAGAATTGAAAGGGATGTAGTCCTCACACCTTTGAGAAAAGAGAGGTGCTTTTCTAAGAAACAAGCTTAAAATATATTACCTTTAATTCATTCATCACACAAAGACGTTAGATGTTAGCTTCTCATTTGACACTCCCAATACAATTGAAAGAAAATAAGGGGAAAATGAGGTCATTATGTATTTTTTCTACCATTCCATAATATGAAAATGTAAGTCTGATTTGGAGCCTTCGATAAACTCTCTGATGATGTGAGACATCATGCAAGTCAAGAGTTCATTTTAGATGATTCATTTGTTCAAACCATAGAGTTTAAGTCATTCATTTATGAATACAAGGGGGCAATGATAAGAGAAAGAATGAAAGAAATTATCCCTGAGCAAGAAGATGATGTCATAAAATAATTACAAGAGGAAGTTGAAAAGGAAATAAAAAATATCACTCCTAAAAGAGGACGAGAGTTGCTATAGGAGGTTGGGGTCATGCTTCCCTAAGATGGGATATCAATTCAGCTATAGTTTTTGATAGTTTCATGAGGGGGGAAAATAAAACCTTGTAGCTAATAGATGAAGCTGGTGACAAGATTTATACTAGCTCGAGATATAATCCTGATAATTCACTTTATAGATTTTGGCTCTATACCTAGTAGGGAAGAGACCCACACTTATTGATAACCCCAATCAAGTATTTGGCCATATTTTAGTGTAGCCAGTGGGAGATACAAATCCTATTTAGATGGTTGAATTGAATGTAAATGTTGCTAAATTCACCAAGGTTCAAATTTAAAAATTGATATGAGATAACACGGGGCTTACTTCTAAAAATGAGAGACTAAAACAAGAGGTGATTAATTACATAGATAAGTTGTCTTCCTCCTATGACCTTTATTCCCCATTGGTATATTGTGAAAGAATGGTACTTGAAGCTATGTCTAAAACCATGTATTGGAAGTGAAATTATGAAATGGTTCAACAAAAACGTGAGGAATTAAGAAAAGAATTAAAGACTACTAAATTAAAAATGGCTTTAGGGTTGGTAATAAAAATATTTGACAAGATGTTCAAGAAAACTGATATGGATTGGGTTATCCAAAACAAGACATTTGTAGTGTACCAAGAACATAATAAATTACAACATGGAATGGAAGAAATAGAAGAAAAAATAAAAGCCAAGGAGAATATTTGTGAGAACGTGTTCCAAGAGTAGAAAAAATTGATGAAGATGCATGATAATTTCCACACCATACTGATGCAAGCACTTAGTGATTTCAACCAATCCTTGAGTATGGATTTACAAAACTTATTTAATGATGAAGGGGAGTTGAAGGAACAAGATATATGGAAGGATGAAATTGCTCAATATTTACCAGTGTCCCTTGATGAAATCAACGATGAAGAGAGGGTGATGGAGAAGACACATATACAATTGGAACACAAAATTTCTCTTGAATATGCCATGAAGGAGATCATTAGGAATGTTGATACTTATGCTAAAACAACATATATCGAGCACTTGTCTAAATTTTTTTTTTTTATCAATCAAACAAAGTGAGAAGAAGAGGTTAGAAAAGTCTCACAATCATCTAATTCCTTATCATGGAGTATGGACCTTGAACATATCTTTAGTGATCATGGCCCGTACCTAATGAAGATTAACAGATCGTGGTGTATCATAGATTGTCATGGACTTCTTAGTTTTTCTTATTTATGTCTAATACAGTTGTTAGTATTTTAGTTAAGAAATAATACCATTTTTTGTAAAGGTTTGAAGTTTGTAGCTTCCCATATATATAAAGGAAACTAAGGCCAAATTCAAAAAAGATATTAGATTAGGACCATCATTAGAGTAGCATCAGTATTAGCATAAATATTTTATAGTAGAGAAGACTTCTGATACATAATGTACTATCTTTTGAAGTAATATAAATGGAGAAGAAAGATTAAACTAGTGTTCAAATTTTGGTTTCAATTGTTTGTTGAATTCATTGATAAATATTATCTGGTTGTCTCCAAAGTTGATGTTTCCTCATTATTTAAACTGGCGTATCAAGTATATATTCAATTTATTAGGGTGCATTTGTTGCTCTTGTGTGATTTAGTTAATTGGATCCTTCAAGAAAGGATTAAATTCTCTTAATTAATCACACTAATCTAGAAAAGGTCATTTGGATCAATAAGAAGAACCTAATAATAACATTCTTGCACATTTATGTCAATCATAAACTTATAAAATTGCCAAATAGTTTGAACTGTATCTAGGAATAGGACACATACATCATACAAGTCTTGGCTCCATTAACCCAATAGAATTAAGCATTGGTCATACCCATTTCATTACAAAATTTCACAAAATATTTTTCATACGTTCACATTTCAAATTTCAGCTCTTGGAGTAGGAGTACCTATTAAGTTTTCATATATTCCACATTTTATGCCACTGTGGATAGATCCCCAGATTCAACCAATTCATAAAACCTACATTTTTAGACCTAACAAGTTGTAGAATGTAGAAGTAGAATGAATCTAAATGTTGGATCCTTTTCTAGACAATGTTTTGCATACAATAAATTTGGACATAGAGCTACTAAGAGCATAAGTCAGATGATGAATAGATTCAATAATGGTAGAATATTTCAAACCTTAAATGGCTACTATTTTACATGCAATGTATTTGGACATAAGGCTAACCAATGCAGATCAATAATGAATAGAAGTTAGTTTGGTTAGAAAAATGTTGTGTGCTACAATTGCAAAATGCCTAGAGACGTTTCAAGATTATGCAGAAGCAAGAATGGAAGGAAGACTAATTTGGAACAAAGGCATAATCTACTGAAGAAAGTTGATCCTATTGAATTCAAGAAAGAAATGGAGAATATTTGGAAGAAAAAGGAGGAACCTGAGAACAAGGATAAATCAAATGCATCTATATCAACATCTGGTGTAGACATTTCTTCTAAAAACTAAGCCCATGATAGGCCTAGGGGGAGAAGTAATATAAAAATTTAACAACCCCTTGGTATCATGAGGTGTCAAGTAGTGACACAAAGATGTATGGTGAAGAATGGTATGCTTAAGCTTTTAGAAAATATTTCAGTAATGTGAGATGGGGATTACTAGTGTGGGTCGATTACGCTTGATCCATGATGAATTGAAGCATAATTTAGGCACTAAACCTCAATCTCAAACAAGATCATTCAAATTGAAAGTTTAAATTAAGTATTTATTGAAACTAAAAACTAAAAACTATGAAAGCAGTTAAATAACTAATCTAACTCATTTAAAACTTATCTTGTTTTGGAATTGGTGTCGTGTTGATGTGGAACAATGATCCTTTCCCAATCCTGTGATCAGTGAGCATGTTCCAACCAATTCTATGGAAGAGAATTGATTAAACCATTATGATAAATGAATGAAAACATGATTTATGCTAAATTGATCATGATGCAAGCTAAATTAACATGATTTATGCTAAAATTGATCTAACTATGAAATTTCTAAGCTAATTCTAAGCTAAAATATTCAAACCCTAATTTATAAACATGCTAAGATGGATGCATGGAAGCAATTAATTGATGTTTTAAGCTATTATGCAACTAAAAATGAACTAAAATATGCTAAAAATGAGGAAAATATGAGTGCGAGCGTGAGCGAATTCAACAACATAAGTTCGCAATTGACAGATGGATCCATTTGTCTCCAAATAGTGACCTATTTATAGGAAATCAAATAAGAAATGAAGGGTTGAGATGAAAAAGATTAATCAACGATCAGGGATGGAGGAAATAGGAGGAATGGATCATGGATTCTCATCAACAGGTGAGACTACAAGATGGGATATAATCAAGGGCTCACATTTGTTCCAAACAAACACACCAAGAGGTCATAAGCTTAGCTTGCTTAAGAAGCCAAGTGAGATGATTGGAGGAGAGAGAATATTCTTTGGAATATTCTCATGGGTGAGAATAAAGATATTTTCCAAATTAAAAAGAAAGCTTTAATTTTGCAAAAAAGAGATAAGGAATATTCCATGGGAATATTCCCTTTTTGGAGGAAAATTAGTTTAATTGTTAATTAAACAAGGTTTAATTACACAATTAGGGGATTAGAAGAATTAAAGTGATATTCATTAAATTAAATTATTTAATGAATGGGGAAAGGTGAAATGACATTTAATTAAATAACTTAGGGTTATTTAATTAAATAAGATGACTTAGGGAATTAAATTAAATACTTTAATTTATTTAATTTAATAGGATGAAGTGTTAGTGTGAAAAGGTGGTGAATTAACCTGGTTAACTACATTAGGTTAATAGATGAAAATGATGTAATTAATTAAATAGCTAAGCTAATTCAATTAATTAAGCAAAAAGAGGATGGGTTTGAGAGGAAATGATGTTAGTATACCTGATTCAAGTGTATGATATTGTTCGAGACATTTTTCAGTGTCTATGGGTAGAAAATATGGAAATCTAAAAGATTGCACAACCTTTTAGGGTTTACAGTGTTTCAATGAAGTGCTTGCTAGCTTTTGGGAATTTGAGGCATTAAATGCGAAATTAGGGCAGATTGATAATGTATAAAGTGAAGTCCCTAGTTGATTTTTAAATCACTTTTTCACACTTGAAAGAAAGAAAAATGAATTAAGGAGTGATCAAATCGAAGCAGATTGGTTCAAACCCTAGTTCCTGTTGAGCATGAAAAAGGTATTTACTATTATCTGTTCTTTGTGGGTTTATATTAGAAGTGTTTTTACAAGAATTTGAATATATAATTGAGGTTGTAATGGCTACATCAACTGTAGTTGAGATTACTAAAATACCTTGACCAAATTTTAAGAGGTTTTCATGGAAAGTTTTTGAGAATGACCCCAACAATGCATTTTTGAAGATCCCAATTAAGGTTTTTCCCACTAAAGACATGATAATATATATACGTTGTAAATTGGAAGAGTATGATCATCGAGTGCTCAAGGATTTATAGTTAAATGAGTTAATTGGAGATGACTTTTTAGTGACACCAAAATATGGAAACCTAGTGTGAAAGAAGCTAGACATTTGGAATCGGTCTCCTAACTTTAGTAGTGATTTGGATGCAAAGTATATGAAGATAGCCCTGAGTAGAATGCATGAAAAATTCATGTGGACTGATATGCTTGGATTGATTTCAAAAGATGCAATTAAGGTTATGATTGGATTGTGTCATATTGGACCCATACCTATGTTGAAGTCTATAAATAATGATGTAGTTATGCATCTAACTAGTGCCACATTTGCTAAGAGGGCACTAACCACTAAACCAATCATCAATCCTATAGTGATGTATGCATCTATCATGATTGGTCTCAAAATCTATTTCCAAAACAAAGAAAAACTCAGTATCTATAGTTGTAATTTATGTTGCTCATGACATGATAATAAATGGGAAGGATTATGATTTGTGTAAGTTACTTTGACAACAAATTTTGGAGAACTTGCATCAAACCAAAACAAAGAAATATGCTTTCAAGTATAGAACACTGATTGTTTTCTTTCTTTTCTACTTTATGAGAGAGCTACTTGGAAGCAAGAACATTAAATGGGATAGAAGAAGACCAGTTGTACACCAAATTTTTAACTAGTTACACAACATTGGAGACTATAATGCACAGGTTGATGTGTTGACTGAATTTTTCTCTGTATTCCAAAGTAACATGTATGAGAGAGAAAGAATTCCTAATATTTTAGTGAAGTATGAAAATGACAGAACCTTTCTTGTTTCCACTGATGAATGCATAATAGAGGTGGTATAACCCAAAACAATATGGATTGAACCTATGGGATATGAAATTGATGAGAAATAGGCTAAGAGATACATAGAAATATTTTTAAGAAGCCCTAAGGATCTCTCTTTACCTAGACATGACACATATGAGGAGAAATTTACTGAAGTATACTTGGAGATCTCAACACTTGCTAGAAAAAAAAGGGTAAAAAAATAGGTTGAATAAATCTTTGCAAGGCATGGCCTCTCGAAAGAAGTTGATAGATTGAGGGAAGTTGCAGTAGAGAGGAAAGATAAAGCAGTTGAGATAGCTGGAGAGTCCTCCATACCATGTAGATTAGGAAGATAAACTTCCACCCCTACCTCTATAATGCTAAAACCTACTACCATAGTTGTGGTTAAAGGGAAGAATGTGGAGCTCAATTCTCTTCCTGTAGTTGATGTACCTGCACCCTTCAGACCAAACACCTAGACCTCAAAGAGGAAAAATGTACCTTTAGTAGCACCTCCTACTACCTCCAGAAGAAGAAAGAAACAAAAAGAATCTAGAGATTGGAACTTAAGTGATGTTTTGGAAGAATAAATTAAACTTGGTTTAGAGGAAGAACAACAATTGAAAAGAAAAAGTAGTATCTCTACCAGCAGTGAAGGTTCCTCACAAGAGGGTAATACTAAATAAAAAAGGGATAGAGTTAATGTTGTGGATCTGTCTGAAGAAGAGGTGATGTTGAGCAGGGGTGGAGATCTCTTACCAATTACAATTCAATCATTTTTGAATAATCCTTCAACCTTAAAAGCCCTAACTTGGTGTCTAACTCACAATTCACTCATATTCCCTTATAGCACATCAAATAGTGTAAATTAAAAACATATTTTAAAGAATGTCTCAAATCCATGAACCAATTACCATTTAGACTACCCTTTATGGACTTCTTCAACATATCATATTTGTGCTTAGGGTTGTTTCAGAACATCACCTCCAAAATAGGATTGCTACGCTGCCCGTAAGCCTAATTAGGCCTCTTTTTCAAAGCAAGTATATGGTAAAACTTCTCCCAATCACCAATATTCACTCTAGAGTGTTAAAAAGGTCACATGGAGTCTACAATAATTTATTTTCTCAACTAAAACATCCACACATTCATCTAGCAACAAAACCCTACCTCTACCTAACAAAACTCGCCTACTACATTTAGATATTAGACTAGGGCTTGCACAAACATGGTCCTAACTCCATCCCATACATATACAATCCTACTTAAAATAAATAAAACCCTATCTAGTGCCATTCCACTAAGTTATATAGAATTTCACTGGTGGAATGGGATTTTATTCCATGTTTTGTCTACAAACCCTCAAAATTTAGGGTTTCTAACCCATTTCTAGTAATTTTCTTGCCAAATGCTTCAAAATTTATGAAAAAACTTTGAAACAAAAAAAAAATGTTTTTAACTCATGCCACCATCAGTTCCAATTCATCTGATGTCATTTAGAGATTGTATGGAACCGTACCAATGCCTGTAGCAGCAGATTTACACAAAAAATTATAGAAAAATAGAGCTTTTATTATTGTTTGCACTATAAATCAACTTTAGAACCCTGCCTCAAAGTTTGTGATGCCTTTTTAAACTTGTTCCACCATGAAACAATGGTTCACAATTATTTTTTGAACTACATGACTGTTCACCTTCCAATTATGACAATATTGCAAAGTTGAAAGCAACTTTTGACAACATTTACAAGGAAAAAACAAAATATACTCAAACTAACCCCATAAGACCCAATACATTGAAAATGGTATATTATGACCTTGTTAAATCCAACATAACTCAAAACACCCAAAGTTCAACATTAGACCAAAATTGCACAAGTTGACTAGGTTCCCCTACACCATACACCTAGGGAGAAAAGAATCTCAGGCTCTGCCTGAGATCAACTCTTGAACAATTGTTCCATACCTATTAATGTCCTATTCTATCATCCATGTTGCATCTTCATGAGGGAGACCCTACCATTTCACAAGATATTCATTGTACACTTTATGCCTTGTTCTCTTCACCTCCTTTGTGTCCAAAATACTCTCACGCTTCAAAGGATGATTTGGTGGTAGGTCTTTGACCCGATCTTCATCTTGAACTTTAGATGTACTTGCTTCTTCACCTACAAACACAAATCCTTTGAAAGGATAAAGGTTAGATACATTAAAGATTGGAGAGATAGCAACTCCAGGAGGGAGTTCTATCTCATAGGCACTTTCACCAAATTTGTGGACCACCTTGCATGGACCAACATTTTTCATCTGTATCCTTGTGTATTTACCCTTTGGAAATATTTCCTTCCTCAAGTGTGCAAGTACTAAATCTCCCACCTTGAATTGAACATATCTTCTCCTCAAATCTACATGTTTCTTATATTTTTCAACACTTTTTTCAAGATTTCCTCTAATTTGTTGGTGTATTTCCCTCATGGCCTCTGCAAATAATTCTCCCTCAACACTCCTCTTCTCCATTCCACTTAAATCCTTGACCTCAAACACACCTCTAGGCTTCAGTCCATACACCACCTCAAATGGGATTTTCCTAATGCTTCTATTGATAGAGTCATTATAGGCATACTCAAATTTTGGAAGAACCAAGTCCCATTGTTGTCCATGCTCCTTTGTGAGACATCTAAGCAGATTTCCAAGTGGCCTATTGACTACTTCATTCTGTCCATCTATTTGTGGATGATAGGTAGTACTAAAGGTCAATTGTATTCCAATATTTCCCCAAAAGTGATCTACAAACTTTGAATCCCTATCTGACACAATAGTCAATGGTAGACCTTGAATTCTAACTATCTCTTTGAAAAATAACCCTGCAATATAAGAAGCATCACTTGTGCACTTGCATGGAATAAAATGAGCCATTTTACTAAATCTATCAACAACAACAAACACATTGTCATAACCCCTATGAGTTATTGGTAAAGCTAACACAAAATACATACTGTGAGACTCCCATGGTCTATTAGGTATTGGTAAGGGCTAGTAAAGACTTGCATTTGAACTAGAACTCTTGGCTCTTTTGCAAATTACACAACTTTCCAAAAAATTTCATACGTCCACTTGCATCTTTTTCCAATAGTAAAATTTCCTTACCTACTCCAATGTTTTATCCACCCCAAAATGACATCCTAAGCTGCCACAATTTTTCTCTTTTATCAAGTTAGTTCTCATGGAACACTTTGGAATACATAACTGAGCACCCTTGTGTTGATGATGATTTTACTGACAGCAACATGGTGAATAAATTCTTCACAGATAAACTACAAAGAGCCTATCCTTCTTGAAATATATGGAATGAAGGTAACCTAAAAGGGGATTTTGCTTTAATAGGAAAATTTTTGGCTTTAGTTCAATCCCAAGTCTTTGATAATCAGGTCTTGATTGCACAAGGTTTGCTTTTAGGTATAATGTGATATTGTTGTTAATCTCAAAGGTAATATGGTTAACTTTGGTTTCGTCAAGAATCATATATATCAAATACTAAGTTTTCAATTGGAACTTTAAGAACAAATATCATGAAATGGAAAGATTTGAAATAATATTTCATGAAAATCAACAATTTATTTGCTATCACTTAAGTAGATTTAGCATTAAGAATTCAACAATTTCATAAGAAATGAAAGATTTTGAACAATTTTCCATCCATTCACTTATTTTTTAGAACATTTTCAAAGAATTTAAACATATATTCTAAAATAAAACATGAAAATATTGAAAATTAAAATTTTCTCCCATTATTCTCCATGCATGCCCCAAAGAATTAAAAAATAGAGCAAACCACTTTATACTTCACCTAGATTGCTTCACAACTACATATAAAATGGTGCAAGCTTTTAAAGAGAGGGGTTTTAGTTTGGACACCAAGTAGGTTGTATGCACCCTTAAATGTGCAACATACAATCTTGTTCGGTTGAACTAACAAAACCAGCTACAAAAGATCCATGAGATAGGTAGCTATATAATTGGCTCTAATATTAATCAATGTCTATGTGCATAAAATTTTTTATGCCGAATGATTCAGAAAACAGGAAAAAAGAAAAAAACTCAAAGAAGTTTTAGCTCTTCTGACATCCACAAATTTTGAACTTAAAATGAAAATAAAGCAAAAAACAACCTTTTATAGGAACAAGGCCTCAAGAGTTCAAACTTAAAGTCTATCCAGAGAATCTTGAATAACAAACTAAAATGTAGCATGTGGTACATGCCAACTGCCATCAGAATATTCCAGATGAAGTCAAAGCTTTGACCTCATTAGCAATAACACTTTTCACTTCATACTCCAACTCGCTAGACTTCACAAAAATTGAAGTTATTAACAATATTCAAAATATTGGACATGGAACATCTATCAGGACTGGGAACAACTTGCAAGACTCAAAAATTGAACAAATATGCTTATAACTCCTCCAATATATGGTATCCGATATTTTATTTGATAATTCAAGACTCGGGATCTCGGATCTTTTCTTCACCTTTCTTTAACTAATATTTTTGGAAAGAATTTAACGCTTGTTGCATATGTCCTTTTTAAATCCCTTGCACCACCTTCCATGTGAGATTGATTCTAGTAAATTCTTCAAATACCTGGAGTACAATACTATTCCTTTGCACTTTGTCTATCTCATATCTGGCTATAGTAATCTTGCACTCTATAATCTCATCAATGACCTCCGAGTGAGTACCTAAATAGGGTCTATGTTTATTCTATTAATCCATTCTTTGAAGGCTTTAGCTTCTTTACCATCCTATCCTAGCATTTTGGGATCACAACCTTGAGGTGCTAACATTTCAATAAAGCCTTGATCTTTATCAAGCACTTTTCTACATTCCACAACGACTTTTTCAAATCCTTCAATGCATTTCTTCAACATGTCACCTTCCCATTTCAACTATTTTTTCCACCTTTCAAGCAACAAAATTTATTGCTCTGAAATTATATTTCCTTGTATTAATTCTTGAACATCCTTTTGCAGGAGAATTTCAATATTTCTCCTTTCATCATTAACTTGTTCCTGACAAATTCTACATTCACTTTCAAATATTTTGGACTTTTCTAACCCGTGGTATGGTTCCTTATATTTCCCTATTGCATCTAAAATAAATTATTCTCCATTTCTCACCCAGTATTCAATCCATTCTTCAAACATATTCATTTTGTGGCAAACTGCTACAATTGCATCAACCTATTCTTGTGACATTAATACTAGATGTTGGGGCAATTCAGTCTACAGTTGACTAGAAAGTGTTAGAGATTTTATAAAATTTTCTAAGGTAGCAACTCGTTCATTCAATTATCTTTTCTTCTTTTTATACTTTTGTACTCTGGAAACAATGGCATCTAGGTTCACCTTTATCTCCTACAACTCTTTCCTCCAAGACGAGTGTCCAAGATTAATACTTGTTATCTTATACTCCTTAGGTATTATTTCATGTCTATTTTTGTCAGTTGTGGGAGTAGCTATATGGATGATTCTGTCACCATTTGCATTTCTCTATATGACATGTTTTTCTCTAGCTCTACGCCTAGGTTTAGGAGTATCTACTTCCTATATGAATCTATTAAGATCCAAAGGAAATACTTCTACTTCCATTGGGAAAGCTAATTCCCTGATCAACCAATCAGGTGCATCTTCATTGTGCTCTACCTCTGCAACATTACTTTGTTATTGGTTTCCACTTGATTTATGAACCCCCTTTCTTACTTCTCTAGTCTCATCTATCATGTCCTCTGAAATAGGAATTTCCTAAAAAAATTCTAGCATAGATTCGAGATTAGTAGGATTTGGCACCATCTCCTCTATTTGAAGACTTACATTTTACTATCTATCCAGATGTTCAACTTTAGTTTCTTGGACGTTAATTTCTTCATTCTCTGCTACATCAAGGCTTTCTTCATTTATAATTTTATCACCTAAAATTTGTCTAGCTTCACCTTTCTCAATTTCAACTTCAACATGGTACTTTTCTATTTCTTTAAAGACATATGATTGTTCATTAACATTTGGAAAATTCCCAAGTGAAGGTTGGGAATCAAAAGTGTCTTCAATAATCATTTCATCAATAGGATTCTACTTTTTAGTCTCCCCTATTTCCATCTCAAGGATATCAAGATTTCCCACTTCTAAATTGAGTGGTCCTTGTATAAATTCTTCTTCTTCAACATTTATAGGAGTGGACCTTGTATTTGGAATCTCTTCTGTCATTGGCTGAACCATGAGTTTATCTTTGCATTTCTTTTCTTTTAACTTCTCCCACATGGCACCCCATTTATCCATCTATTCTTTAATTTCGGCTTTATCTACCTCAAAAATCTCTTCCAAAACCACATGAGTTCCTCCCAATGCTTATTTCATACTAGCCATGTTAACAGAAGGAGAATTAAATAGTGTTGCAACCCTTTGAGATGCAGACCTGGTCTATGTACCAACATTTTTTGTTACTCTTGTTTCTTCTTCAATAACCAGTTTAACCTTTGGTTTTACTATAGAGGAAGATGCACCCTTGGGTCTTACTTTTGAATTATCTATGCTTGATTCCACATCTTTTTTCTTATCAAATGGATTTATTGGAATTTCTTATTTTAAAACTTCAGGGGTTCTTTCTTCTATCCTTATACCAGGAGTCACCTTACTATTCTTTCTTCTCTTCTTAGTAGGCTCTCCACTCTCAAATGCAGTTTCATCTCTTTGTTTTCTTCTTTTATCATTTGAGAATGTGGGTTCAATTCCTCTTTCTCTTAAAGCTTTACAAAAATCATTTATCCAATGTTGAGTGTATAACAAAGCAGGTCTAAAGAACCCATCAATTGATGTCATTTCTTCACCTTCATAATCTGGGTCTGGGATGGGTTCATCATAAACTCTATCTTCGTTATAGGATCTATTCAACACTTGTCCATAATCCTCTTCCAACTGATCTAGGATATCATGGAGCATGAGAATATGAGCATATTTTAAAGACAATATTTGATACTTTCTTATTCTTACTCTATGCTCATCTTCTCAATTAAGCCAATAATCTTCTATGTGCTAGACATGAGCACAGTAACCAGCTATATTCTTGGAAATATTACCCTCAGGGTCATAATATATTCTTTGTAGTGGAAAATTCTCAAAATCATGTGTTCTCAATTCTTCTTCACACAAGTCAGACACTTTGATTGCATTGCACTTATAATTTCCTATCACAATAGGGAATTTGAAACAGGCATTCTTGTGAACATTATTATAAAGAGCCTGAGATGGTTTCAATTGTCTCACCAGTTATAATAAAACATTTTTTTCTAATGGATACTTGGGCAGCATGAAAGGATGTCCATCAAACCCTTCCATCCTAATGTAGGAGTAAGTAGGGAATTGAATATACCAGCTTTCCATTGGTATGATAACACTTTATGCCTCCAAGGACAATCTTTTGGTTTTGTCACCATCCATTATTCTAACTAGCTTCATGGAGAACAAATCATTAACTCTCCTATAACTCTCTTTGTGGCCATGGATAGTGATCAGGGGTAAATGAGTGTATATTAAACTATTTCCAACTTCCCTGCCCAAAGTACCGAGCTTTTTCAACCCTTGTTTCCTTTCCCTCATGGCACATGATTAAATCACATATGAAGACATATGGAAACATCTCGTCTTGTGAAATTCCATTATCTATTCATGTAATTTGTCACTAATAAAATTTCCCCATTGCATCTACATGGGATTTTCCATCATTTTGGATATTATTACAAATATCCAGGGTTCAAATTTACTAGGATCTCATCAACCAGTCGTCCTCCTTAGTAGATTTATAATATCTTGAATCTCTTGGTTGAACATAGACCTTCAAATTACTTTGGTCTGAGGTGTAATCGACTCTTGGCACCATTGGGCACTCATAATTTCTTTGTTACGAGCTTCAACACTCTGATATGTTTTAGCCTTTTCCTTGATGTCAACATTATTCATCTGGGTGTAGCAAGGAAGCCCAAATGTGTATGTAATTCCTTTCTATGAGAGGTCTACATATATTCTCCCCTCTTTTTCAACAACTCTTTTATCTTGGTTATAATAATTCATGCATTGCATAACCAATTCAGGGGCCTCCATTGCTGGCGAAAGACATCCTCTTGAAAATAATTCATTTTCTATAACATTTCTAGTACACTAAGAAGCATTTTCCTGTAGTACCTGAGTGCAATTTTCAACATTAGAAGTCCATCCCATATGAGTTTCTGTAACTACCACATTGATTGGTATGGCTTGAAAATTGCAATATTTAAATTCATCTTCTGCCCTTGCGTTAGAAGTACTCATTTTCGCTAGTGTGCTCTTCATTTTTTCAAATATGTGTCTTGTGTGAGAGTTAGGGCTAAATTTAACAAAATTTCTTACAATTTATACAACTTTCAATTCACCTTTTGGCTAAATTCAAATCAAAGAATGAACAACATTTCAATTTCTAAAGGGAAATACTATCCTTTTGAGATTTTCATGTATGAAAATAATTAAAAAAAAATTAGTTATTCAAAACATACCTATTTTTTGTTGATAAGGATAATATTCATAGAATGGAACTCCAAAACCATTGGTAGTTGTGTTCTCAGTTTCTCAAAATTTACCTCTCCTTGTACGCCAGTATTATCTCATTCTTTCAATGTCCTTTGCAAATTTATGACATGACATGAAGTGGAGTGTTACAAAAGCAACTACATGCTTAAGGTGGTGCCAAGTACATGGGAGTAGTTCGCCACCTTCATTAATTACTTATTATAATGTATTAATTCCTCAAATAAAGGTGCAATCATTACAATTTAGGGTTCAAATACGAACTCCTAGATTTCTACATGGGCTCGCTACTAGAGAAGAAAGATGTCACGATGCTCATATGTGGCACTCGAGTGTCACAATGATCATTTGCAAGACATAAGCCATTAAGGATATGTGATCAATTCACAATCACCAGGATTAGAACCTCCAATATCAACTTTTGGGAGAAATACTAGGATCTGGGACACTTACCTTTGATCCTTCAAAGAAAACTAGAATAAAAGAAAGACTGGGAACCGGGTTCAAGAGAGATTACAACATTTTAAACTAGGACCTCTGGTTTCTAAGTTCCAAATAAAAATAAACTATCGGACTCTGATACAAGGAAAGAAAAAAGGAATCACTGGGATTAACACTTCTAGTGGATGACTTACCGGACAGAGCTAGGACCAACTAAAAACATAATTCAGTTTGACACAATTGCACAACTCCAGGATTTTGGTTTCCAGTAATATATTAAACTTCGTGACAAGACCAAAACATTGAATTGGTAAAGATAAAGATAATAAAACAAGGACCAAGAAAAATTGAAAATGAGACTAGCAACTGACCAAGTTGTAGGATGATGCCAAAGCAAATGAAAGATAAAGGGAACAAGAAAAAAAAAGGGGTCCACATTTTCCTAAAGGGAAAAATGGGGCATATTGTGAGACCACACAACAACTAGTAACCAACAAAACTAAAAAAAATAATAGAAAATCAATTCTGGATCTAACATCAGTGTACCAAATTTTTTAAGTCTTCTGATTAGAAATCATTGGATCCTTATTTCGAGATTCAAATTTCACTTCGGCTAGCATGGAAGATTAAGTATTACTGAGCTCACATGTGTGCAATTGGTTATTTCCATTACATTAAACTTAGAGATAACAATTATTTGCGTTAACCTACATAATATGACAATTCCTTTTTAAGCCAACCAGGGATAGAGCCTTGCTTCCAGTCAAGCATCCATAGCCCCGACAAGGTTATCTCTGTAATTCCCCCCAAACATAGCTCTACTACTAGCTAGATGTCTATAGCCCCAGTAGAGTTATTTGGATAGCCTTAAGAGTGGATTGTTTTCAAGATATTGTAATAATAACTCATTTTTCTCTTTTGATATTTTAATGATAGCTCATTTTTCAACTTGCAGGCAATGAAGCTCGCTATTAGGTTGGGAATTATAGTGCTAGAAAAGGTAGTCTTTGAATTTTCATTCCATGAAAATAATTGTTATCCCAAATTTCAATAGAATGATTTAAATGTGTCCGTTTGTAGCTCAAGATCAACTAAATGATTCATGCTAAATAGAGTATAAAGAATGGAACAATTCTCCAAAAAAATATAAATAAAGGAATATTTCCGGTCAGGATACGAATCGAGTTTCTAGAACTGATGTTCTATTTGTTGGAAGACATAAATCATTGAGAGGGGCGGTGAATCCATGATTTATAAAAGTCACAAACTTTTTCAAAACCAATAATTTATGTTTTCCTTTGAACCAAGAGGAAAAATGACAGTATGTGAAGCAAACTTGACTTTTAAATGAAAACACCAAATGATAGTTCAAAGAAAAAAATTGACTTGTGCATGAACAATATTGTATTTGCATGAACCATGAATTAAACATAAAACATTAACACAGGTGAAAATTAACACTTTCACATGTATTAGAGGTCACTTTAAATTAGAATATTTTGTGCATAAAATTTTTACATTAACATTGGCAGATATGAAAGACTAATGATTAACAACCATTCAATGCATTTGATGACACATTAAAATCAAACAGATAAGAAAAATCACACACATAAAACCATCACATAACACATTATATGTCCTGAGTGGAAAACCCTCTTGGGGAATAAAAACCACTTGAAAAATATTTCTCTTTATTCATTTAGAGCTACAACTCTACAAAGTTCAGGAGCACCAACTCCACAAAGTTCAGTAGCACCCACTCCACAAAATTTAGGAGCACCAACTCCAGAAAATTTAGGAGCACCAACTCCACAAAATTCAGAAGCACCAACTTCATAAGATATAGGAGCACCAACTCCTTTACAATTCATAACAATTATAGTAGTCTATCAAAATCCTAGAAGTGCAATTTGCAGTCCTAGAATTTCAATAGAATACCATAAATATTTTCAATAAGAACATTGAAGAATGTTGTATGAGAATGACAACATCTTCCTTAAATACAATAATCTAAGAATCACTACAAAGATTTTCAATGCAATACAAATTTTGTACAATATGTCTTAAACATCATATTCTTCTTCCAGATTACAAAGAAAAATGCCTAAAAGCCATCTTTTCAAGATACTGTGGATAATAACCTTTGAAAGTAGTTTTGTAACTATAAACCATCTTGAATTAGGGTTTAAATGGAAAACCCTAAATAATCCTTCTTCAAAACAAACTTTTTTAACAAAACTTAACAATAGCATTTTCAAACCAATTTTATTCATTAAAAAACATTCTTAATAATTTTCTTAATCAATTGTTTCAAAGCCTATAAGTAATATAAATGCATTACCTATTAAGGTGAAAAAAAAACCACTGAAAGAATACCTAAAAAAAAACTGTCAAATGGTTTCATAACTGTCCAGCTAGTAGTCACCAGTCTTAACCAACTTTCACTATCATTTCCTTGTCCAATCACCCATATGCCTAACCACTCTCATCTGAGATCATACATAGATCTAAACTTCCATAGTATACTAGCTCAAAAGCCAAAAAAATTGCAGACACTAGAATAACCATGGTAGCTAGGGCTTCAAAAGTGAAACAACAATAATGCATTTTCCCTAATCAAGCTACAAGAGCTTTAGAAGACTTTGCAAAACAAAAAAATCATTTGAGATCCAGTACAAAACATCATGATTCCTTAGAATCCACTGCCAAAGACTTTGTAAACTATGGACACCATAATAGCATTGAATCATTTACCCAATGAGTTGTCAATGCCACATGTGCATGTGTTGTCAATGATGGATGTTGGTGTCACTTTTCCATTTGAAATACCTAGTCACAAGTAGCTGTCGAAACCAATGTAAAATGTGATTGTTATTAAATAAACCCGATACCACATCAAATAGAATAATGTTGTCACCACCATGTGATACTAAGCAAAGTCAATACCGGATCACATGTTTTTATTGTGATCAAAATGCCAATAAAAAATGCTAACCATATTAACCTTCCCGATGCCTCATGTATTCTCTAGCCATCACAAGATAATGTGACTTTTTTTAAAGCTCAATGATAATATGACTTTGTTTAAAGCCCAAAACCTTAATAAAATGAGTCCAATCAAAACCAAAAAAACCTTGTTCAAAATGACTTTCACCTTGTTCAAAATGACTTTTAATAATAAAACCTTTCTTGAATAACTTTATCAAGTAAATTGTATAATGTCAATTTCTTTGAAAATATAGATTACAATGAGATATGATAAAACACCTTAATCAAATTCCTCAAGCCTAGCATTAAAAACCAATAAAAAACTCCTTTTATTTTTCCATAAAAAACCACATTAGTACCAATATGTCACCACGAAACCTTGCACACATATTTGACACAATTCCAATTGTAACAAGATGGAAACAGAGAAAACATTATAAAAAATTATGTCTTGCTAGAAATCTATATGATTATTGTACCAGAGTGTCACAAAAATTGAAAACAAGGATCTATATGCCAAGAATATGTTTGAAACAATCAATTCCATATGATTATCAATGTAACTATTCATACCATGCCTATCCATACTACTAAGATCAACTTAGAATGCCACAAACCTGAAAGTTTTTGTATTTGTCATCAAGGACAACAACTGAGAGGGAAAAAACTCCCTATTTGTTATTAAGGGAAAAACACAACTCTCTCTCCCCCTTTTTGCATCAAAGAGAAAGGGAGGAATAATTGTGCAAGCGCATACCATCACTGGCCAATGCAACACAAAGTATCCCAAATGCCAAGGACAACAATTGAATATGTTAGTTACTCTATCACAAATGCATTGCTCCTGCACAACCACTATAATTCATTAAAATAGTAATGTATCACTGTTATGATTGTCAAGACATGTAGGTACCAAGACAATCAAGTTATTTTCCCTCTTTTACAATAATGACAAAGTACACTAGATTGGAAATCAACATGAATAGTAGGAAATAAAGATCACAACATAGAATATAGTCTACTATCACTGTCAAAAAGATAGAAGCCAATAGCCATATCAGCACACAACTCCCCCTGTAGATAGTTGTTCATATAATATATTATCACCATGTATTATGCAGCCATAATACCGTCTCTATTATCATACCAATTGTCACTATTTTTTGAATGCCACCTTGAGAATCTTTTGCTAACTTTCTTTGTGGACACTATTCCTTTATTTGGAGCCTGTTAACATCTTCAAAGATATTAATAGGAACACAAGAAATAATAATAATTTCAAGAATCATCAGCATTGGGAACAAATACCTTAAATGACAAGGATACCATTATCAATAGTGGCATACTAAAACAAAAAAAAACTCATTATGTAACTGAACACTGTAATGAAGGATTTCTGCAAAACAAAATAAGTTAGTATCACATGCATGCAATATTATCCAAACAACACAATAGAATGCAAAGGAGAAATGTGAAAGAAAGGGAATGAAACTAGAACAATCTCACCCATTTCTCTCCTCCATGACTAACTTCTATTATACCTCCTAGCTTGCTGTAATAATGGATGCCCTCAGATTTTGAGGAGCAAACTCTATATGCCTAGACCTAAACAAGACTTTGAAGGATTTATTTTAAAAGATTTATGCAAATAGAAAATGAAATCTAAGTGCAAATATTCAAATACTAATGGCTAGAATGCAAGAAATGACAATAAACAAGGAATCTAAAATGATTTTAAGAAATTCAAGATCAAGGTCCTTGAAATGAGAGCAAAATTGTCATTTTATAGAAAATGCAATTTTGCACGGACGGATGAGATGAGAGATTGAGAAAATGCCCTAGAATCAATGGTTAAGATTCAAAATGGCAACTCTCAATTAGGGTTAGGGAAAAATGCCCAAATGTGTGAATAAGATTTAATTAAATAAATTAAATCAAGAATAAATGTGACAGTTGAGATGAAATTAGCAAAAATCAGAAGATAAGAAGATGGGATTTTAGAAATTACTTGATTTGTAGAAGAATATTTCCATTTTGAATTAAAATAATTCAAAATATGGATTTTGTGAGATAATGAGTAATTGATTTTGAATTTTAAATACTAAAAGAAGAATCAGTTAACTATGTGAGACATTTTAAATAAATTGTTTTATTTAAAAATAAAGAAGTGTCACATACAACAATTAAATAATTAAAATAATTATTTAATTTAGAAGAAGTGGTTAATTAATTAAATCAATTAGCAAATCTATTTAATTAAAAGAGAGGATTTAGGAATTAGTGACATATTGAATAAATATATTAAAATATATTTATTTGATAATCAGGAGGACATTAATGACAAAGATTAATTAAATAAAATGAGAACTTTATTTAATTATGAGTTGACTTTAGATAATTAGTGACGCATTAAATAAATATGATTTATTTATTTAATAATCAAGAAGAATAGAAGACCCTGAATTAATTAAATAATTGTGAATTATTTAATTAATAGTTGAAGATGGTTAGGAACATAATTAAAGTGTCATAATTATGCTAGGACGAAAAGTGGTAAAATAGTGCTCGTAGGCCTAGGTCATTTTTAGGTGTCTACATTACCAAAGGAAAACTTGTAACACATTGTCACTTTCAACATGTAGCTGGCAGTGATCAAGTCACAACACCCACAAATAGTTGTTACCTTACACCAAGGAAATATTAGCATGTAAATATCATAAAATCAAGTACTGTGAGACTAAAAATATCAATGTACGCATCAATTGTACAACCTACAAGTCACAACTCACTATCAAAAGCACAAAGGAATATCTTGTCAAGCACCCCAAGAATGAACTGAGAATGTAATAAATACCACTGCCATACATCAATGACAAGTTGAGAATGTACAAATCACCAAAATGGATTACAACCAAACACCAAAAGTATTTTGTACCATGGGAATGAAATATGCAAGAAACCTCTCCCTATGATATAACACTATTCAATCACTGCTTCACAATTATCACTCCTTATTACTGACATGTGTCCAAGCAACAAATGTTGCTTTCATTGATGTTGTCCTATCTTAAGTAACTATCTCATGAAACTTGAAACAATTTGAATTGCCAATCTGAATCATTAAACAACTATTATACCAATCAGTATGCAATCCAAACCATAATGCAATACTAAAATGCATATAACACCATCTGGTGGAATATCAAATAGAATATCACTGAACATGTCAAAGATGAACACTGATAATACTAAGAAGAACTAGATGCAACCATGAACTGAACCAATGCATAAGGAAACAAATGGTGCAAACAGATAAGAATGATTATACACTAGTAAAATAGAAGTAGTGTATCATCGTTATACCAGTATGCATCATAAATTCACAGAAGCATACACAAGGATAGTTGAACCAGGGGTGTAGAATAGACATGAAGTCTCCCCCTAAGACCATGCATACTTTTAAAAGCATTCAAACGATACTGTTTCAAGAACCCTTCAAACCTTGCAAATCCAAAATTGTTATAACTTTCATTGTCATTTCAACAATAAGATTCTCCTCAAAACAACATTCACTGCACTGTACTTCCCTATTTCACATTGCTTCATGAAGTAGAAAATTTGCATGACTTGAAAGAAAAACATAATCTTTCTTCTCCATCTCCTGAGACATAGAGTTCTAAAAGTTTTCTTCTCATATCATAGAGCCTTCCTCTTTGTAAAGATAAAACAACTAAGTGTAGACTATACAAACAACTAATATTAGAGGCAAAAATGAATTGATTTTACCAATTCTTTGTTCATTCTCAAGAAAAATTTCTATATCTTTGTTGAAATAATCAAGACAATATAAAAGTGGCACACTAACACACAATCCTTTATGTAATATAAAAATTTCAAACTATTCAAAAAACACCAACTAAACTGCAAAGGTTTGATTGCAGTTTATACTTTCGTGATATAAGATAAAACTTTAAAGCACAACCTACAATCACAAAGATTGATTAGTGAAAAGAAATAGGAGGAAGATCATAGAGACCTCCTCAACTGATCAAGAAATTTTACACTAGTCACTTCATAGATATTTCCTGTTTGTGAATTAGCAACAACTATTTCCTGATTTCTTTTAATCTAACACAAACAAGCATAAAAGAATACAAAAATATTGATCACATATTTGTGTCACACTTAACAAATTGTGTTTTTAAACCTTCAGCATAATAAACATTTGGCAATAAAATGTTATTACCAAAAACCGTTGTGGCTTTTTTCCATAAGTTGTATGTAATCATCATTACCAAAATCACCAAATTCAAGTTCAGTAAAAATACTTCTATCCCCTGTCATATGATGAGAACAACCACTATCTAAGATCCATGTATTTTTCAACTTTAACATGTAATTCAGTTTGATTAAAAATACCTTCCAGTTCTACATTGCTCTTTTTAGGCATCCAAACCAACTTAACTTTGTTTTGCATAGTTGTCTTAGAAAGACTACTCTCTTTCTTCTTGTAGGAAGCATGTCTAGATCTGCCACACTTAAATTTTCCTCTTTGTGTGTTTGAGCTCATTTTGGATCTTACTAAAGACTTTGAAAACTCTTTAGATTTCATATTGACATCAAGACAATTACTTGAATCATCCATATAACCAAGACTTGACTTGTCTTCATAAGACCTTTGTTTATTCAAAAGATCTGTAAATTTATCAAATTCCTTTCTTAGATTGTTGATTTTAGTTTCTAAGATACAACAATTTTCTTCCTTGAATTCCAATTTCATCCTTGTGATCTTAAAGATTTCGACTTGAAGTTTTAAGTCAGTAATTTCCTTTTCAGTGATTAGAATCCTACTTGCTAGATTCTCAGTATCTTGCTCAATCTGAATTTTCTAATATACTAAGTCCTTTTTCAAGTATTGAACTTCACTTAGAGAAATTTTCAATTCATTCTCAAAACCTCACAATTCTTTATTAGAATTAAAAGTTTCTGCAAGTCTATTTTCTTGCAGTTCCATTTTATTCATTGTGACCATAAATATAGTCTCACCTTCTAGATCTATTTTATCATCTTCTAAATTAGACTTGTTGTTGATATCCTCTTGTTGTTTAACTCCACCCATAAACAAAGTCTCTTCTTCTTCATCTAAAGAGTCTTTTGTCTCACTGTTTGATTCATCTTTGATGAACAAACTCTTTTGCTTCTTGAAATTGAATTTCCTTTTAGGTTTATAGATCTTCTTCTTAAACTACTTGTTAGGTTTTTCATCATCACTGTTTTGTTCAACATAGGGACATTTAGTTGTTGGATGTCCAATTTTTCCACAATTGAAACATTTAAAGGGAAGTTTTCCTTTGTAGTCGCCTGATCCCTTTTTAAGTTTTCTAACAAAGTGAGCCTCTTTTGAATCAGAGTATTCTGACTCACTTTCTTTTTCATTTTGCTTTTTCTCAATTCTAAAAATGATTTATTTTCCTGTTGGATTGCTTTTGCTTGTTCTCATTTCAAAAGCAGTAAGAGTTCCTTGTAAATTATCTAAGGTAAGCTAGTCAAAATGTTCCTTGGTTGATTTGCAATGCATGACTTTAACAAATACATCTTTGGTTAAACCACAAAAAAGAACATGTTTAGATCTAGCATTAGTTTCATACTTCTTCTTTTCAACAGAATCTGAGGGTATTGTGGGTGGAACAATATACCCATCTAGAACTATGCTCCATACATCAAGATTAATTGAAACTAGATATGTTTCCATTTTGATTTTCCAGAACACATAGTTTGTACCTATAATGGTTTTTTCTGCCTCTGTCATTTTATTTTTAGGTTTGCATAAATTTATTCAATGTCGGGTGCACCCATCCTCAAATGAAATATCAAAAAGGTGTGCAATGTACCATGTGGTGGCTGCACAACTTTTCCATTTTATTTTCCTTTCAAGAGAAGTTTTGGGACACATGTTTTCTTGTCAGACATTTCCCTAGGAGCAATATTTACAAGCTAGGGAGTTTCCACCTTGCTGACATGCCATCTCCTTGTCACAAGTTATTTGTACCACCTATGAAGATATCTAATTGGGGAGTTTGTCTAAGCTGGCTGGCTTTTCTTTTCTTCTCTTAGTTTTTGGGATGGAAGTTTTGAGACGACACCTCGTAGTAATGTAATCAATCAATTGTGTCTGTTGTCAGGAAGTTGATCCTAGGATTTGATTGTATTTGGGTCTTATATTTGCTAAAATATCTAGAGAACATTAATGCAGTAGCTGAGGAGTTAATGCAAAGATCTTTTGCGGCCTAACCAAGAGTCTATGATTGGATTGTGTCCTATCAACCATCAACACCTGACAGTCATTACTTCTGGTTTGAGGCGGTGTTTTTTTTCTTTAGTGGCTATAAAAGGAAGGTGATGACACCAGAATAGGAGATGATTTTTTTAGAAAAGGATTTTTGTAGGAGGAAACTATTTTATTTGAAAAGAGGAATTGTTTTCCTTTTTAATTTTCTTAAAGTTTATGAACTATATTTTAGAAGCAAGTTATAGAACTACTTTATTCTAGCAAATTATAGCTATTAAGGTTTAAACTATTGTCATATTGGCATCTAGCCTTTGTTTCAAAGTTTAGTTTTAATTAAAGCACAAACTATTAAGGGGAATTTTTGAGACTGTGCATGTATGACCTTTTTCAAGCTTTCTTTTTTTATATTATTGTTTTTGAATGAAACACTATGTCTTGCAAGCTATATTCTGATAGTTTAAGTAGCATATTTCTACGCTTTATGCTTGTGCTATGGAATAGAGATTTTGAGAAAAACCAAACTATTTTAGTGGACTTTTCTATTATCTTTGAAGTTGTTTTTTTTTGTGCTATGCTATATTAGGAGACAGGGTGCTTATAATTTTTGAATATTATTATTTTAATCTAAGGATTTTTTATGTTTGATCAGACCTCAATGAACACTACCTAATAAAAGATTTGAACGCCTGCATTGTGCATGAAGTTAGCCTTTGTTGTTCATTCTCTTTCCAACAATGAAGGGTTGTGGCATTTTCGGTCCTTTATATTAGTCATAGGAATAATTTGAGTTTGAAATGTTGTAAAAGCTTCAATGTATCACCTTTCTTGTTTTATATTTACATTTCTCTTTCTCCCTCATCTCAAAACCCCAAAAGAAGATCCAGATTTCTATAAAAGACCTGCAGGTATTCAATGAGAGGAAATTTTTCCCCCACTTATTTAATTTCCTATAAGACTATCGGAGAGGCGCAAGCTTTGATGATCAACAGTTCTTTTTCTAGCATGCCTGGTGGGACCGAAGTTTTTCCAAATGCCTGATTTGGAAGTTAGAAATATTTCTTAAATTAGGCTAAGGAAGGAAACTGGAAATTTCATGCCTAGAGTCCAAACAAGAGCATCCTCGAGAGGTCATTTCTAGTTCTCCCAGTTACGTACCTCAAATCCTAGAAGGAGAAGAACTACAGGTTTTTTCTCGCCTATAAGGAGTAATAGAGCAAGAAGTGAGAGCCCCTTATCAAGAGCCTTATCCACTCCGCTTGGAGATTTAAATGTCCAGATAAGATTGCTAGTATACTCGATTCAAAGAAATATTTTCCTCATGGCTCAAGTACCTCCTCCTGTTGTTAGACACTATGCAACATGGGATAGTGGTAGTCTGTTACAACCACCCACACCCCCAAATGTATGGCCTGCCATACTGGCTAATGTCCTTAAGGCTATCCCAAGATTCTTTGGGGAGGATTTCAAAACCCCTTCTGAACACCTTCAAGATATAGTAGAGGTATGTAGGGTACACAACATATTGGAGGAGAACATCGCTTTAAGACTGCTAGCTACCTCTTTTAAGGGAAAGGCTCAAGATTGGTATCGATCTCTAGCCTCAAGTTCCATTATTTCTTGGGACTAGCTCAGGTAGTTCCTATTCGAATGATTCTCTAAAAATGGAGATTGTTCTTCACTATTGCAACAACTAATCACCATCAAGAGGGCCCCTAATGAAGCCATGATCAATTTCAATACTAGGCTCCATAAGACCTAGCAAAGGATTCTTGTGACTGCTCGACCTCAGGTCATGATGGCATTCATGTTCTACCTAAAGGCCATCAATCTAGATATCACATTTATGGTAATCTCCATTGGAGGGAACACCTTGCCTAATGCATATGAGATGGTGGTGCGTGTAGAGAATAACCTGATCGATGATAGGAAACTTCCACCTCAGCCACCAATGTCAATATTTGCAAAAATCTCTGACAGCCACCAGGAGGAAGCTAACCCAAGCACTCTCACCATGCAATTGAAGTTGGTTTCCCCACAACCTACAAACGAATACCCTACCACTCAGGCTAGCACATCGGGTCTTCTGTCAATAGTGGCAGATATCATTGATATAAAAGACCTGATGCAAAAGTTTGCTAATGAATTGGTCATTATCAAACGACAACAAGTGACACCTCCAAAAACAACCACTCAAGTATATGGTGGAGGAAAACCCCCTTTCCAATAGAATTCATACCAAGGATCTTATAAAGGAGGAGGTTAATAGGTTTTGTCAACAAATGAGATAGTATCGGTTGCTATTCCATTATAGTCAAGGAAGGGAAATATGAATAAGGAGATAGTCTCAGGCTAGAACAATTTGGTGGAGGACAAAAATATCTGGTGCTTCCTGTGCAATGATAGCCATATGCCCTGAAATTGTCCAAGGGGAAATATGCAGCAAAAGGTGGTTGAACAAAGGAGTAAGGGTATGTTCCTAAATGCAAGCGAATATGAGTCACTCGAAATGGAGAATGCTCATCTTAGGGCATAGATGCAAGGGATGTTCCTTGAACAAGAGTTGGACATTGTACTTGACCAAGTTCTTTTCTCATGGTTGGAGGAAGACAAGGCTGTATTTACAAACAAAGCTTTGACAACCAAAATTCTTCAAGTATAGTCAGATTACAATACAAGATCAAAAGGAAGGCTCATAGGAAAATATGTACAACAAGATCTACCATGTCTGCAAACACATCAAATGTCTCCCTCAGAGAAGCAGGCCTCACCTCCAATTGTCTGACCTAGTTTACAACCATATAATCAGCCCTCAAAAGCAAAGGAGGTGAATAAAGTACAAATTTTGTCCTCGATGGAACATTTTCTCCTAAAGACAAAAGAGATACTACCGTTTAAACCAAAGGTCCAAACTATCAAGACACTTAATGTGGTGGAGCAATTGAAGAAGGAACCTACCAATGTCTCATTGTGGGATGTTATATCAATTCCCAAGAAACAAACCCTACTTTAGGAAGCACTGAAGGTGGAAGGAAAAAGTGTACAAGAGAGCGTGACTCAGCTAAGCAATCAAAGTGGAAATGACAGATCCACTTTTCCCCCTCAAGCTCCAAAATCAACAACTTATACGAATAATGTGGATAGAGTTAAAGAAAAAGAGGTAAGCGAAATAAAACCCACACCTTTCTTTTTGAAACTTATAGTAGGAGATAAATTGTTGCATAATAATATGATTGATTTGGGGTCTAGCACAACCGTTATGCCCAAACAAGTGGAAAATTCCCTAAAAATCTAGTATGAGCCCCTTGAAAAGGGAATTATGAAACTTGATGGAAAGAAAGTCCTGACCGTTGGTCAGATAAGGGATCTTTCCCTGACCCTCTTCTCCTATCTGAGCTAGATGGTCACTCAGGAAGTAGTAATAATTGACATTCCACTAGTTTTCAGAATGTGCTTATCAAGAGATTTGACTGCCAAACTTGGTGGATACCTAGCACTTGAATGGTCCCACTTGATATTGCAAACCAAACATAGAGTAAAGATGAAGATTATGTATGAATCCTTGCATCCCAAACATATTGCAGACCACGCAAATCTATGCTTCAGATCTGATGGTACCCCAACTTTCCACCAAGAGAGGTATTGCGTGGAAATTCCTATAGAAGAAGGTATAGATGAGTGGATTTCAGAAGAAGAAATGTTGCTAAATCAGTTCATTGATTATGATCCATTTGGTAAATTCTGCACAATAGGGCTAAGCACCTATGTGATTTTTGATGGAAATCAGGCCTATCTAAAACTAATGAAGATTCTGAAAGAGCTTGATGATCTATCTTATATTCATGTGTGGATCGTACCCTTTGATGGTGTTAAGTGTAATGTCGGGACCAAAATACGTGCTCGATTGATATTTCTGATGGGATTGAAGTACCTCAGAGCTAATTTTTATATGTCTCCATGCTCTACTAGTGGGATTGGATATGAAGTATTGGTCCACATATTAGATCTAGCGAAACAAATAGGTGCGGGTGTGAAGCAAGCTATCAAAAATTTAGAATCGATAGAAAACCAGATCTATGGGAAAGTAACCACAACAAATACAAGACTAAGATGCCAAGTATCAGATATAAGGGACCTCATCAAAAGTGTTGAAGCTTTTGGTATGCAAGGAAATCCTTGACTTTCAGATGACACCATTTGTCTAATGTTTCTTATTAGAACACATTTAGAATCAATTTCTGACTGGACAAAGTAAAAACTCTCCATGGTTTCAAGGGATTATAGCAAGCTTAGTGTCAAAAAAAGAAAGAAATTAGTAGTTAGCATAAAGACCTCTCACATGAATAAAAGAAAGTTGAAAGAATTATGCTATAGATATGATCTCAAAGGGTATGACCTGAGTATAATCTATCCGATGTTTGGCTTAGACAAAGGGCCTAGGTCAGCCAAGCAGAAACAAAAGATAATATTCTTGAGGGAAATATTCTTGGAAATACAGGTCTCCATCAAACAAGGAATAATTTTGCTGAATAATCATTATTCCCCAACATTGATGTGACAGTTCTCCCATGGTTTAACTAGGGCAGAAATATCATCATTGATACATAAGTCCTTAAGGTACAATAAAGTCTTTATAATGGGATCTAACTGACTAGGGATGATGTTTACCACTAAGTGGAGAACGATCGTACACTCAAAAATGGAAAGTTTTGAGATAGTCCGAAGCTCGGAATTAAACATAAGTTTTATTTTAGGTAAATCTAGCCTTACCCAAGGATTCATACTAGATTTCATGAGTATTTCAATCTTGTTTTCCGTGATGAGAAAAAATAAGGTGTATTTCCAGCAAACTCCCAAGGGCATAGTCGTTATCAATCAACTAGAGAAGAAAGAAGGAAAAAATGAAGAGCGTCCCATTACGGTCCCCTCAACAAAGCAAAGGAGGAACAACGTATATAAATATATACCAAAAGGAAAAATTGATAAGATTTTAAGGAAAATAAGAGCCATGCTGGTTTGCTAAAAAAAGTCACACCTTCTAGTGCCCAAGAGTTGGTAGAATCACAAGGTTCAAATTTTGTTATCAAATACAAGGTTTTTCTGAAGACTTCATCATATTATGATGTGAAAGGGGATAGTTTAACTAAATCAACCCTTAAGAACCTAATTATGTCAATCCAATGTGTTGGATTGGCCGCTCAAAGAGATGGGCACAGTCATAGACGAGTTCCCCTGTCGATGAATCAAATTATCCCCAAATCGGCCTCAAAGTTTTTTGAGTATAAATTGGTGTGTGAAAACTTTGCAAAAACCCTGAGGCCAAAAAGAGATAGGGAAATCACCCATGGAGCTACAATTTTCCATCATCAAACAATCAAATGATGTTTTGATGAAGAAAATTCTTACCCAAAAGAAGGTTCAGTGCAAGAGTACCACAAACTTGTTGCGAAGCCAAGACGACTAAGTAATTCCAAAGTGCTACAGAAGGGACCTTTTGAAAAAAACACATGTGAAAAGGAGAAGGTGTACGGACTCAAAGAGGTTTTTTTAGATGTACTGGTGAATGGTATGTCTAAGAACCTTTTAGTAAAAATGCACAACTCTTTTAAAAATTTTAACAGCTATGTACCATATGTAAATTTTTTGTAATTATTTTGAAGCTTTTAGAATAAGGCCTAGAATAACACAAGGGAAAATAAGGGCTATACTATATTATGTTTATCGACAAAATTTACAATACAGTATGTAGCCCGAGACTCGAAAATATCATTTAAATCCCTCTTGAGAAAAACCCAAAAAGTGAGGCAAGGAAAAAAGGGATTCATGCTCAGCTTCTGTTTCTCCTTTTTTTTTCCTTCTTCTTCCTTCATTAGAAAGGTTGCAGGCAAGGGAAAAAATAGAACACGTGTGGGCCACAAGGTGTAGACCCAAGGTCTACTCATTGTGAAGTTGCACTAGGTAACTAAAATTCTTTTTCTAGGGAATCCTTGGAACTTTCTCCATGTTGTACTCCTACAGAAGGAAGGTGGCTGCTAGCTGAGAAGAGCAATGGTGCACCTCCACATCCATGGTGTGAAAGTCGGCTAGGAAAGGAAACTAGGGCACATCCACCCTAAAGTCCATGAGCCTATGGAGGTCCATAGGCCTAGAATGGCCACTTGCACTATTTCACCAAGCCCTTCTATCAGAGAGGTGTTGAACATCTTCTGGCATAGTGCAATTATCATGGGCTTGGCCACACCTAGGTCTAGCAGTGAAGCCACAAAGAAAGAGAGCACGTTACAATTGCTCTATAGCCGGTTCTTGTCGGTAAGGTAGTCAACACTGATGACCCACTTGAGCGTAGTCATGATCAGGGGGCCACAATCTTCACCAAGAACTTGATACAACTATCAGTAATCACTCCCATAAAGTAGTTCTATGATCTTTGTGGAAGGAGCTGAATATAGGTGCCTATACCAATAAGCATTGTGACAGTAGTGAAGAATGGCGGAGGAGTAGGTGGAAGGCCAACTAAGTTAGAGAACTATATGTTTGAATGAATGTAAAAAAAGGTGGTGTGGCTATATATAGAAAAGGCTAATGGATAAAATTCACCAACGGGACATTTATTTTTGGCTAGATGACAACAAATTTTTTTGAGGTAGAATAGGGCAAGGTTGGAAAATTGTACGGAGGATCTGTCAGAATTCCTTGAGAAATAAATTTGGGCATTGGGGAGTAAATTCCCTCATATGCTGATGGTTGATGGTTGTCCTTGCCATCATCAATGCCAACCTGTTCACTAATGAGAAAAGACATGGATTAAGATGCTAAGGCTCTGGCAGCGGAAGGAATGTACTAATTCCATTTCTGTGGTTTTTTCGGCTTTCCCAAGGGATACGAATCTCCCATCCACACATATTTCCCCAATGGTAGCATTTAATGAGCCATCAATAGTAGAAAACTCATAACTACATGCAAAGCCATGAAATTAATTGTGCTCAAAAGTGGGTTAATTTTAGCAAGGAAAAATGGTTTTTGTAACCAAAGAGTTTTTTATCACTTTCAAGCAATCATGGCAGAAGTATCTACCTCTAGTAGGTAGGCTGAAGTAGTAAACAAAAGACCCAGCTATGTAGATATCTTTGGGTATTACTCATTTTCTAATGCCCCAACTCCAGAAGAACAACCATTTGAATCCTACAGGAAGCTTCAACTTGATAAATGAATTTTGAGGGAGGTAGTTCAAGATATAACTGACAATGTTTACGACCCTCGGTTATCCACCAACCCTAAAAATCCTAGGGAAGGTGCTTTTCAGAGGATACTAGGCCATGAGTCTGCAGAGGGTTTTTCATTTCAACTTTGGAATAGTGGCCTGCCACATTTTGTGCTACCTATTGTTCATCCATGCCTAGAGCTGGTCGACACGTGCACAAAAGGTTTAAAAAAAATATAGACTATTGAAGGCCATGGGGTCAAGATCACCATTTCGGCCCAAGATATATGAGATATGTTGTGTATTCCTGTGGGATGGGGTGCAAACCTTTTTAATGAAGAACAAATGGATGTCCTGGGGGAAGATATGTTTAGGCAAACAAGTTTTTATGAAGATGAAATGAAGGAATGGCCACAAAGAGGACAAATTCGCTGACCTCTATCAAGAAGAAAATTCAAGAAGGATATGTGGTTTGTGTTCTCAATGTTGGCCTAGGTTTTTGGTGTCGATGATGATGAAGAGGTTAATCCCTTCCAATTTTCCCTAGACCTTGCACTCAAAAGAGAGAGAGTGTAGAGACACTATGATTTTGATGAAGTAATGGCCAAAAATATGAAGCTGTAGTTGAGAAACTATAGTATGGAGTCCAAGTTTAGGCATTCTTTCATCTTGGTTCATTTATTATTGCATCAAAATTTTGAGTGGCTAGGGAGAAATGTGCTAGTATCTAGGACAGATGAGAGAGGTTATATCCAACCAATTTATGTGTGGACACACATGTTTTCAAGAATAGGAGATTACTATCCATTTGCAGATTATTTTTTGAGACTAGTGCTACAGGATTTACTGCCTCACCCCATCAGCCATTTTTGTCAAGAAGTCATAGAATGGATAGAACATCCTTCTATCCCAATGGATTACTTCCTTGGAAAAGATTTCACCTTTTTCAAGTTTCATGGTTTCCCTAGGAAGTTTCTGACTCCCCAGATTTGGAATAGATAGAACTTTTGTCCTGGAGGCTTGCCAACAAGTATCCACTGTTGATAGGATTTATGGTGCAGGAAGGAATAAAGCAAAGCTTTTTGATCTTCCCCTTATTATTGCAAAGATTCAAGTGGTATTAAGCAAGTGAAAAGTGGAGGATAGGATCTAGAATCATTTGGTTTCTCTAGGATTGGTCCTCATTTGTGACAAGTGGAATTATAACCCAGATGGGTGTTTTAGCTTAAGGCACTAGTTTAGGTAGTATTTCCAAAGAAGTCCTACCCAAGAGAGTGCAGAAATATACATCTACTTGGTCCATATACCAAAGGAATGACCGAGATGGCTAAGTTTTTATGAGCCCCAGGCACAATACTAGAGGAATCTTCCAATCAGAAAATCTCTTAATGTGTAGTTGAGGTGTAAGGGATGGTCGGAAAGAAAGAAGGTAGACTTTTGGAGCTTCCAACAAGAGATGAGGATTCTGGGTGTTTTGTTCGATAGCTTCCAACTCAATGAAGAGTTTGAAGATGCATATGATAGGGTTCAAGCTGATTCTAACAATAGAAATCCTAAGACAAGCCACAAAATTGAAGAGGAACAAGTTCCACTCCTAATTCCTAGACCTCGGGAACCCAACAACCAAAGAAATTTGGGACCAAGGGGTCCACATGCTCCGTCCACATCCCAAGCCCAAAGAAAGGAAAGGAGACCTGAAAATCTCCAAAAATATCCTCAGCGGCTGCCGATGTCTGAATATTAGAGGACTCCCACAGAAGGAGATTGGAATGTGATGGCTCTAATCATCTGAAGCGGAGGAAAATCTAAGTCTTAAGTACCCCTAATATACCGATCCATCAGGAGGAAGAAGTGGAGTCCATCTTGTGGAATGTTTCATCGATTGTGGCTCAGGTAAGTTTTTCTCCCCCTCATCTTCCTATTTCTACATCTCTGGTACAACCCCAATCTCTTCTTGTTGAAAGAAATTCCCCATCTTTGGTTCCTAAACTAGTAGCGATAAATGCAACCCCTGCCATTGAAAATGAACCTGTTGAAACTCTTCTACACACTAAGAAGGTGTTATCCGCTTTGGCTGATGTTGTGTTGTTAGTTGCTTTGTCTAAAGCCCCCATTGAAATCGCCAAAACTACATCTTTTCCAGTTACTCTTGGCCCATCTACTTCCAGGAAGGCACCTCTCCATCAGCCCTTTTCCACTTTTTCCCCTATTGTTTCTTCCCCTACTCCTTTTGGTGTTCCCGCTTTTTCTATGATCATGTTTCCATTTTCATCTCCTCATGCTCATGTATCTGAAGTCTCCCCTACTGTCACCTTGTTTGGACTACCCCCTGGTGCCTCCATCACAACTCAGAGTGTTGATGTCCCTTAGACTCTTCACGGTCATTTTAACACCACCAAACAGGCCTGAAAAACTAGGAAGTTGAAAATGTTGTCAAAGAGTGTCAAAAGGCCTGCCACCATGAGGATTGAAGCTTGTTTTAATGAAGAGAGGAACTCCTTGCTTATCACAACAATGAGGCCTCTATTTTCCAATCCTGAAGGGAAAATGCAAATGGAGGACTGTGAAATTCATGCTATGGGTCTGGATCGAAGTGAAACTTGCCAGCGCAATAAAATGGTCCTAGCCAAATCCACACAAAAGGTGGTATATGTTGATTATGAACGACTGGACAAGAAATTAAGGAAGCGCAAGGCTGAGTTGGAAAATGTGAAAGGGATAGTGAGTTGGCTATAAAATGAGGCCTAGGCCAAAGATTCTAAATTAACCCACATGAAAAAAATTCAAGGTCAACAAGGAGACATGTCCAAGTTGCTTGCAGATACCTGAAATGAACAGGTTCATCTTCATGTCAAAAATGAAAAATTAAAGAAAGATTTGGTTGATGCCGGATCCTAAAATGTTGATGATCTATAGAGAGTCTAGATTGAGGTAGAGGAGTCAAGACAAGAAGTTGGAAGACTAAGCTCTAAGTTGGAAAATGCTCTTCGAGAGAAAGGTTAAATAGAAGAAGATACCAGAGTAAGAGAGGCTCATTGGAACCAAGAGTTAACTACTACAAGGAGGTTTGGATCCTTCTCTGTAATGAGAAGGTTAGTGGCTATGCATTGGGAGTAGATAACAGTTGGTGCTTGTGTACTGGGACCCGCCTTACAGTTCTTAAGGGACTTTCAGGAACTAAATGCAAAGTTGGTCTGATGGCTGACCATTTCATACAAACATGTTCACCCTGGGTGGCAGACTCCCATAGTTTTGTTTCCAAATTAAGTATTACCACCGATCAAGTTATTAAAAGAGTGAGAATTCCTAATCAAAGGGTTGCATCCATCAAAGCCAATGAAATTATCAACTACCACCTAATTGCAGGAAAATGCAAGGATCATCAAATGATTTTGAATGAAAGAGTCATTGAGATCAAAAAGGATTTTTCTGTCTTGGTTGGTTTCAGGTTGCCTCATCTTCTCTCCCTAGACAAAGATGCACTAAAAATGGAGCAAATCAATGAGGCAATCCAGCGTAAGATTCAGGCCACTACTAAACTTCCAAGCTCAAATGTTGTACCCACAGTGGATGATTTTGAGCATGAAATCTATCAGCTCTATTATCACCTAGGTGCAATCTCTTCCAGATAGGGCGCCATCTCTTTCAAGGATATTTTTTATCTTGAGAAAACATATAGAAAAATCCAAACCATTGTTTCACCAACCAATGCAGATTGGGAGGCCCAGGGAGCCATTTTCATCAAAGTCTAGGAACAGCCAGAGGCCTAGGTTCAAATCTTTGGAAAAGCGAAGACCCCTGTGAGTCATCAGAATTGTAAAGGTTTTATTTGCCTTAGTCATTTTATTTTTGGGTTTGCATAAATGTCTTTGGTGTTGGGTGCACTTGCACTCAAATGAAATATTGAAAAGGTGCGCAACATGCCATGTGGTCGCTATGTAGCTTTTCCCTTTTATTTTCCTTTCGGGAGGAGTTTTGAGACACATGTTTGCTTGTTGGACGTTTCCCTCAGAGCTATATTTACAAGCTCAAGAGTTCCCCCCCTGTTGACACATTATCTCCTTGTCATGGGTTATCTACACCACCTATGAAGATATCTAATTAAGGAGTTTGTCTGAACTGGCTGGCTTTGCTTTTCTTCTCTAAGTTTTTGGGATGAAATTTTTGAGATGACACCTCGCAGTAATGTAATCAATCAATTGTTTATGGTTTTAGGTAGTTTCTCCTAGGATCTAATCATATTTGGGTCTTATCTTTGCTAAAATATCTAGAGAACATTAATGTAGTAGCTAAGGAATTAATGCAGAGATCTTATACGACCTAACCAAGAGTTTGTGATCAGATTGTGTGCTATCAACCGTCAACACCTAGAAGTCATTACTTTTGGTTTGAGGTGGTGTTTTCTTTCCTCAGTGGCTATAAAAGGAAGGCGATGACACCAGAATAGGAGATGATTTTTTTAGAAAAGGATTTTTCCAGGGGGAAACTGTTTTCTCCGAAAAGAGGAATTATTTTCTTTTTTCATTTTCTTAAATTTTATGAACTATATTTTAGAAGCAAGTTATAGAACTACTTTATGCTAGAAAATTATATCTATTAAGGTTTAAAATTTTGTTGAATTGGCATCCGACCTTTGTTTCAAAGTTTAGTTTTAATTAAAGTACAAACTATTGAGGGGAATTTTTGAGACTATGCATGTATGGCCTTTTTCAAGCTTTCTTTCTTTATATTATCATTTTAGAATTAAACACTATGTCTTGCAAGCTATATTCTGATAGTTTAAATAGCATATTTCTATGCTTTATACTTGTGCTATGGAATAGCAATTTTGGAAAAAATTGAACTGTCATTGGAATTTCCATTATCTTTGAAGTTGTTATTTTTCTATACTATGTTGTATTAGGAGACATGGTTCTTATAATTTCTAAATATTATTCTTTTACTCTAAGGATTTTTTATGTTTGATCGGACCTCAATGAACACTTCCTGTGGAAAGATTTGAAAGTATGCACTATGCTTGAAGTTAGCAATTTCTATTTGTTCTCTTTCCAACAATGAAGGGTTGTGGCATTCTGTGTCCTTTATATCAATAGTAGGAATAATTTGAGTTTGAAATGTTGTAAAAGCTTCAAAATATCACCTTTCATGTTTTATATTTACATTTCTCTTTCTCCCTTATCTCAAAACCACAAAAGAAGAGTCAACTTTCTATAAAAAACCCGGAGGCATTCAGTGAGATGCAATTTGTCCCCCACTTGCTAAATTTTGCATAAGACTTTCAAAGAGGCACAAGCTTTGATGATCAATAGTACCATCAAATAGTGGAGCTCTAGTCATAGAAGTACCTTCTTGAACTTGTGACATATTTTATAGACTTCCAAAACTAGAATCAATCCTTGGTGGATTAGACCTATATGAGGACCCTATGCTCTAATACTAATTGTTGGAAGAATGAAATCACTAAGAGGGGGGGTGAATCAATGATTTATAAAAGTCACAAAATTTTTCAAAACCAAGAATTTATGTTTGCTTTTGAACCAAGAGGACAAATGACAGTATGTGAAGCAAACTTGACTTTTAAATCAAAACACCAAATGACAATTCAAAGAACAAATTTGACTTGTGCATGAATAGTATTGTATTTGCATGAACCATGATTAAACATAAAACATTAATAGAGGTGAAAATTAACACTTTCACATGTATCAGAGCTCACTGAAATCAAAACCTTTTATGCATGAAATTTTGACATAAAAATTAGCAGATATGAAAGAATGATGATTAACAACCATTCAATGCATTTGATGACATATTAAAATTAGAAAGATAAGAAAAATCACACACATAAAACCATAACATAACACATTATATGTCTTGAGTGAAAAACCTGCTTGGGGAATAAAAACCACTCAAAAATTATTTCTCCATATTCATTTAGAGCACCAACTCTACAAAGTTCAAGAGCACCAACTCCAAAAAGTTGAGGAGCACCCACTCCACAAAATTTAGGAGCACCAACTCCACAAAATTCAGGAGCACCAACTCCTTTACAATTCATAACAGTTACAGTATTCTATCAGAACTCTAGAAGTGCAATTTGTAGTCCTAGAATTTCAATAGGAGACCATAAATATTTTCAATAAGCACATTGAAGAATGTTGTATGAGAATGACAACATCTTCCTTAAATACAATACTATGAGAATCACTACAAATATTTTCAATGCAATACAAATTCTGTACAATATGTCTGAAACATCATATTCTTCTTCCAAATAACAAATAAAAATGCCTAAAAACCATCTTTTAAAGATATTGCAAATAATAACCTCTAAAAGAAATTTTGTAACTGTAAACCATCTCGGGTTAGGGTTTAAATGAAAAACCCTAAATAATCCTTCTTCAAAACAAACCTTTTTAACAAAAGTTAACAATTGCATTTTCAAACCAATTTTATTCATTAAAAAAAAATCTTAATAATCTACTTAATCAATTGTTTCAAATCCTATAAGTAACAAAAATGCATTACCTGTTTATGGTGAAAAAAAAACCATTGAAAGAATACCTCAAAAAAAACTGTCAAATGGTTTCATAACTCTCTAGCTGGTAGTCGCTAGTCTTAACTAACTTTCACTGTCGTTTCCTTGTCCAATCACCCTTATGCCTAACCATTCTCATTTGAGCTCATACAAAGAGCTAAAATTCCATAACATACTAGCTGAAAAGCCAAAAAAAATTGCAAACACCAGAATAACCATGGTGGCTAGGGCTTCAAAAGTGAAACAAAAATAATGCATTTTCCCTAATCAAGATACAAAAGCTTTAGAATACTTTACAAAACAAAATAATCATTTGAGATCTGGTACAAAACATCATGATTCCTTAGAATCTGTTGCCAAATACTTTTCAAAATACCAACACCATAATAACATCGAATCATTTACCTAATGAGCTATCAATGCCAAATGTGCATGCACTATCAATGATGGTTATCAGTGTCACTTTTCCATTTGAAATACCCAGTCACAAGTAGCTGTTGAAACCAATGTAAAATGTGATTGCTATTAATCAATAAACCTGATACCACATCAAATAGAATAATGTTGTCACCACCATGTGATACCAAGAAAAGTCAATAACTGATATCACATGTTTTTATTGTGATCAAAATGCCAATAAAAAATGCTAACCATTTTAACCTACCTAATACCTCATGTATTCTCCAGCCATCACAGGATAATGTGACTTGTTTAAAGCCTGATGATAATATGAATTTGTTTAAAGCCTGAAACCTCAATAAAATGAGTCCAGTCAAAACAAAAAACACTTTGTTCAAAATGACTTTCACCTTGTTCAAAATGACTTTTAATAATAAAATCTTTCTTAAATAAATTTCTTAAGTGACTTGTATAATGTCAATTTCTTTGACAATTTAGATTGCGATGAGATCCGATAAACCACCTTAATCAAATTCCTCAAGCCTAGCATTGAAAACCAATAAAACAATCCTTTTATTTTTCCATAAAAAACCACATTAGTACTAATATGTCACCATGAAACCTTGCACACATATTTGACACAATGCCAATTGTAACAAGATGGAAACAAAGAAAACATTATAAAACATTATGTCTTGCCAAAAATATATATGATCATTGTAATAGAGTGTCACAACAACTGAAAAGAAGAATCTATATGCCAAGAATATTTATGAAACAATCAATTCCATATGATTATCAATGTACCTGTTCATACCATGCCTGTCCATACTACCAAGATCAACTTACAATGCCACAAACCTGAGAGTTTGTGTATTTTTCATCAAGGACAACAACTGAGAGGGAAACACTATTAACATGTTCACCTTCAAAAGTTTCCAATAATTGTAAAATCCAATGATGCAACACCCAAATAAAAAGCAAAAAAAAAGAAACAAAAGGGTATTTACAAAATAACAACAAAATTAACCTAAAAATATAAAACTATTTACAAAAGACTATTTACCTATTACTTGAAATAATGCTTTAGGAACTTCCCATTGATAGGTAATGGGATATCTTTACCAATCAAAGAATTCAATCTATAAGTACTATTAGCCAAGATTTCAAAAACTTGATATGGGCTTGTCCACAACTTATCAAACTTACCATGTTCACCTTTTCATTTATGGGATTTGTTCCAATACAGGACCAAGTTAGCTATTCTAAAAGTCTTTAATCTAGCCCTTCTATCAAATCATATTTTTACCATGCATTGATGCCTAGCGAAATGATCTATAGCTTGAGTACGTTTTTCATCTAAATTCATTAATTGTAATAACTAAGCTTTGGTTTGATCATCCAATCAGATATATTCCTATGCAAACTACCAAGTAGGGATTTTCAAATTTATTGGTAGTATAGGATCTACCCCATAGACTAAATGATAAGGAAAATTCCCTAATGTGGCTTTCATCCTAGTGTGATCTACCCAAAGGGAAAATTTTAGCAAAGAATGCCATTCCCTAGTATTCTTTTCAATCAATTTTTTAATTATATCCAACAGATTTTTATTTGATGATTTAGCTAATCCATTTCCCTATGGATAATAGTTAGATGAGAATTTTAATGTTATGCCATATTCAAATGCCCAATTTGAGAATTTTAATGAAGAAAAGGTGGGGACATTATCACATACCAGTGCATATGGTACTCCAAACCTGGTAATGATATTTTCAAACCAATAATTTGATTACTACTTCTATAGTGCATTGTTTGTTGGGACATGCTTCTACCCATCTGGTGCAGTAATATGTAGCAATCAGTATAAATCTATGGCCTTCAGATGATGAGGGATTAATAGAACCAATTAAATATAGTCCCCATTGTGAAAAGAGATGCATTTCCATCATTGGCTATAGTGGTTGAATGTTGAATCTTTGTCTGATGTAGTTTGACATGTATAGCAATGTTTCACATGTTCGTATGTATCTTTGAAAATTGTTGGCCAGTAGTAACCAAATCTCAAAATTAGGTGTGCAGTAGCTAAAGGTGCTCCATGATCCATTCCAAATTTATCATGTAGTTACTGCAACACTTTGTTCACTTTTGTTCTATTCAAGCATCTTAAATAGATTCCTTCATGGTTTCTTTTGAATGGAGCTCCTCCTTTGACCATATAACTTTGTGAGTTTATCTTAAGAGCTCTTCTTTGATTCCTTTTCATATGATCTAGGGAAATTATAGCTGACTAAATAATACCATATATCATAATACTAGTCTTCTTGGTCTTTTACATCCAAAGTATATTGTTTACTTGAAATTTGTGGATCTATTTTTGCAATAGACCTAACCAAAGCTTGTCCCTGAACCAATTTAATGGGCATGATTTCTTGATAAAATTCTTGTAGGATGGTGACCCATTTGGCTCTTGTTTCTCTGAGATCACTCTGTTTTAACATCATCTTGATTGCAAAATCTGGGACAATAGCTTTGACTATACTCTTGAGGATGTAGTGTCTAAATTTGCATACCGCTTTGACCAAAGAAAAGGCTTGCTTTTCAACATCTATTTATCTCAACTATGCTTCTCTGAATGGAGTACTCTTATCTTCTTTATTCTCACATTTCTATGTCAGTACTGCTACACAAGTATGACCAGAAGCAAAAGAGTAAATATAAAAAGGTTTAACATAATCTAGAATTACCAATACCAGAGCTTCTATAATTGTAGTATTTATATTTTCAAAGGCGATCTTGGATTCATTCATCCACTCTATCTTGGCATCTTTCTTTAACATATCATTGAGTTGTTTCACTATTTCAGTGAATTTGACAATAAATTTTCAAACAAAATTAATCTTACTAAAATATGATATCAACTCTTTCTTACTTCCTGGGGGCTGTAGTTTGAGCAATGCACTCACTCTATCTGGGTCTATTCAAATACCTCATTTAGAAATGATATGTCCCAATAACTTACCTTCAGTTACCCCAAATATACACTTTTAAGGATTTAGCAAAACTTTGTAAGTTTCACACTTTTGTAATATCTCTTTGAGATCTTGAACATGATTTCTTCTATCTTTTAAAAATATTGTGAGGTCGTCCATGTAAATAATAATGAATTTTCCTATCAACTCACAAAATCCATAATCCATGGCTCTCTGGAATGTAGCTTTGATGTTTTTCAATCCAAATGGCATCCTTCTGTAAGCAAAAGTTCCCCACTTCGTGGTGAATGTTGTTTTCATCCGATCTTCCCTTGCTACCATTACTTGATTATATCCAAAGAATCCATCCAAAAAGGACATCATTTTCGAACCATTGAATATTTGTAGCACTTCTTATAGTGAGGGTAGTGGATAATTATCTTTCTCAGATGCCTTATTAAGATTCCATAAATCTACACACAACCATATGTCTCTATTCTTCTTTCTTATGGGAACCAAATTTTCCACCCAAGTAGAATGTTTAATAGGAAATATTATCTTAGCTATTAAAATTTTTTGGACTTCCTTTTGAATAAATGGTTCTAAGAGTGTGTTTACTAGTCGTTGTTTCTACCAAAAAGGCTTTTCATTAGGCTTTAATGGTATTGTGTGAGTAATAATGGAGGTATCATAAGTTTTCAAATCTTCATATGTCCAAGCTATAACTTTCCAATAATCTTTAAGTACATGAGAAATATTTATTTTCTCTTCCTCAGTACACACCTTTCCTATTAGCACATTCTTAGGATCTTCTTTAGTATGTAAATTGTATAATTCAAATTTCCCTCCGTCACTTCAGGGAAAATCTTTCTGTCTAATTATCTAATCCATGTCAAATAATTTTTATAACTCAATTATTCCTTTTGGAATATTATTATCTCTAACTTGAGCTAATTCTTCATCTTGATTTTTTCTATTAGGGCAATCTGTCTCTTCAATTATTTGTGCATTTAAAACACCAGAATTAGTGATGAATTCCAATAAATGTTGATCATCTTCAAACACCTGCAAATTAGTAACATTATCAGGAATCGAGAGTAGATGCAGTAGCTCAACTATGAATCTCTTCAGATCATATGCATCTAGAGGTTCTAGAGTATTGGCAGTAGTAGCCAAATCATTGACTCTTTAATTAAATCTTTTTGGGATATGAGTAATGTTGAATGCTTCAAAATTTTCTATTAAATCCCATACTCTGTATTGGTAATTAGAAAATCGCTTGTAATGACAAATGTACTGCCTTTGAACTTGTTTGACCACTAATTCTAAATCACCAAACACCTTAAGGATTCTAACTTTCTTCTTGATTGCAAGGATCAGGCCATGTATTAGGGCTTCATATTCTACCATGTTGTTAGCACATTGAAATTGTAATCAATATGCAACAAGAAAAGATTTACCTTACAGGTTGATGAGTTCAACTCCGATTCTAATTCCTTGTTTTGATTTGGATCCGTTAAATTTAAGAATCCAGGCTTGATCATCTGTAGCTTGTAATTTATTATTCTTCGGTGTCGTAGGAACAATCTTTTCGGTCTATGCAACATGAACTCTATCTTTATGCATTCCTGATCCAAACCTTTCTATCTTGTAATTTTTTGGATAGTACTAATTTTTTATTCTATGAATTATCTCCAGACACATCATACAACTATTTTATAAGTGTGCAACATTATGTAACTTGCACCAATCCTGCAATAACAATTTTTTTTGTGAGATTTTGATTTTATCACTCCTCTAAGCTTTTGTAACAATATTCTTCTAAAACTCATCATAAGGACTATTTTATTCTTTAGAAGAATCACAATATAATTCAATTAAAACATCTATTCTAGGAGTTAATTGATTAGGTTTTCTAGCATCACATGTAAATACTTCCTCTATTTTGACTCCTGAACTTTGAATTCTGTAAAATTTGGGTTCTACACCAACATATAGAACTTCATTTTTCTGATTATAATTTGTGATCATGTATTTCATGCTTGGTTCTCTTTCAATTCTAATCAAATTAGGAACTCCTTTCTATGGTAACCACATATGTGAAAAATAAGTAGCCATATATCCATTCAATTTTTTTTACCAATCTCTGCTTAATAACATACCATAAGTATCAGGTATCTCAACAACTTGACTGTCTATATAATATTGAATTCTAGGGTCTGACGCTAATTGCATGTGAATATTAGTCAACTCTCTGACTACATTTACTTCTGTTTTATCAAGTTGAGTAACCTTTAATGAACTTTCCAAAGTTAATCCTAGCATCTGAAATATAGACAAAGACATCACATTAGTAGATGCTCTAGAATCTACTAAACAATTATGAAGGTTTTTATTGAATATTCTCAAAGTGAGTAGGAATGGTGGAGACTCCAATTTTCCTTTCTAAAAGGCTACTTTCCCATCTACTATAGGAATGATGTTCTTATCCTTTGTCTTGGCTTGATTATCTTTAACCTGAGTGTCTTTAAACTTGCCTTCTTTTGGAAGATCTTCTAAAGTGTTTAAGAAAGTTTTTTTGATCACAAGTGTTTTGAGCAATTATGATAAAGAAAGGTTCATCTTTACCTTTTTTATTTCTTCCAATAAATAGGTAGTCAAATTGTTCTGGTCAATGGAATCTACCTTTTCATTTTTGGAAATATTTAATGAATTGTAATGAGAGGTCACCTTGGGTAACCTTGGGTTATTGTTCAATTTATCATCGGGTGGAGTATTAAAATTATTAGGCGGGATCAATGTGGTTAATGGCCTATTGAATTTACTTCCACCGTTGGTGTTACTTCTCAATTTATAATTATATCCTTTCTGATACTGTTGAAAATCATGAATTTCATCGACTTCTTCTTGAGGTTCATTTTCATCTTGAAAGGGAAAATTATACATCTCTAATATCATAGTTGAATTATCTCCCTCATATTCGTGAATGTAACTTGTGACAACAATAGTCAGTTTGACTCATTCATAACTTTCAAGGACTAAAGCAGAGTCATATCCTATTGGAACTAACTCATTTTCTTTAGGAGGATGAGAGACACACTATTCATTATAGTGTGTAGTAGCTAGAAAAATGTTTGAAGCAATTTTGAACTGTGAACAATCTACTTCACCATGAGCATTTTTATTATGATTCCTACACCAACTATTCATAGCGAGATTAGCTAAATTCACTTTGACATGGATCTTTCATTAGCAAGATCAACATTGTCTAAAGGTGTTGGCAGTCCTCCATTATTAGGTCATGTATTATAAGGTCTAGGTGGTCTAGGAGCGATATACATCCAATTTTATGGATTTTGGTTGTTACTTTGAGCATAAAAGCTTTGACTTATTAATTGCATAACCTCTATGGTTAACCTTTTGAGTTGAGCTATAATTTCTTCCATGTTTTCCTTTTCCTCTAAAATCTTGATATTTTGGTTTTCCCGAGTTTGTGAGAAAAAAAAATTCTTCTAGGGTGCAGCTCTATGATAGATGGACCAGGGTGAGGGACTAAAGATTGACTATTTCTTGGTTGAAAGAAAGTATTTTGAGGAAATGTCCCATTTTGGACCATTGAAGGATAAAAATTAGGAGCTATAGGATGACTCAAAGGGACCCCATTTATGTTCGGGGTAGGGTAGTTATTCAATCCATTTCCAAGGCATTTCATTTCTAAATTCACACTCATGGCTTCAACATAGGCTTTGGGTAAAGTAGCAGGAGGATTCTCCTTCACTTCACAAACACAACAGTTAAAGGATCTACTGATGTATAATAAATAATGATAGTAGGAAAATTATCTTCTATGTAAGGTGCTTGCAACATAGAATAATCCTTTTGAAACCTATCATTAAAATAAGTTATAGGTTCTCCTTCAAATCTCTTAATTTGAGCAAATTGATGATATAACAAGGTAGGGTCAGTAGGTGTTCTAAATCTAGCTAAGAATTGATTTCCATGTCCTACCACGATCTGATAGAATTGTGAGGCAAGTTGATATACCATTGGTAAAATTCATCTCTTAAAGTGTATGGGAACAACCTACATATGACATATTCATGTTGAATCCTGGCTCTAAAGCACGTATCTTTAAAGATACTAATATGTTCTTCTGCATCTTTATGAAGATAATATTTAGGACACAATTTATGAATATTTTTTGGTAAATCATAATACAAAACAAATTGAATTGGTGAATCTATGTTAAAGAATACCATCACTATGGAAGGCGGTGGTACAACAATAGTTAGATTTTGTAGACTCCAATTCACACTTCCAAAATTTTGAGGTCTAGATGATGTTTGATCACTAAGCTCAACTAAAGTCACATGAGGATCACCAAATCGGGATCTAGTGACTCCATGAAAATCTAGTTTATTAACAAGGCCAAAAGAAAACAATAGGCCCTCCTTCTAGTGCTAGTTCCTATTGATGACAATTTTCTTCATAGCAACATGGAAAATAAATTCTTCATAGATAAACCGCAAAGAGCCTATCCTTCTTGAAAGATATGGAATGAAGGCAACCTAAAAGGGGATTCTGCTTTAATAGGAAATAGATTGGATTCAGTTCAATCCCAAGTCTCCAGTAATTAGCTCTTGACTGCACTAGGTTCACTCTTAGGTATAATGTTATTTTTATTTTAATCTCAAAGGGAATACGGTTAACTTTGGTTTCATTAATAATCATATATATCAAATACTGAGTTCTTAATTGGAACTTTAATCACAAATATCATGAAATCGAAAGATTTGAAATAATATTTCATGAACATCAACAATTTCTTTAGTATAACTTATGTAGATTTAACATTAAGCATTAAAAAATTTCATAAGAAATGAAATATTTTCAACAAATTTCCATCCATTCACTTATTTTTTGGAACATTTTCAAAGAATTTAAACATATATTCTAAAATAAAGCATGAAAATAATGAAAATTAAAAATTTCTCTCGGTTATTCTCCATGCATGCCCCAAATAATTGATTAAAAAAAAGAAAAATAATTTATACTTCACCAGATTGCTTCACAACTACATATAAAACGATGTGAGCTCTTAAAGAGAGGGGTTTTAGTTTGGACACTGAGTAGGTTCTGTATGCACCCTTAAACAATGCAACATACAGTCTTGTTCGGCTAAACTAACAAAACCAGCTACAAAAGATTCATGAGATAGGTAGCTATCTAATTGGATCTGATATTAATCAATATCTATGTGCATACCAAGTTTTACACCAAAATGATTCAAAAAATAGGAAAAAAGAACAAAACTCAAAAAAGTTTTAGCTCTTCCGACATCCAAAAATTTTGAACTTAAAATGAAAATAAAGTATTAAACAACCTTTTATATGAACAAGGCCTCAAGAGTTCAAACTTAAAGTCTATCTAGAGAATCAGGAATAACAAATTAAAATTTAGCACGTGGCACATGCCAATTATCATCAGAATATTTCAGATGAATCCAAAGCTTTGACTTCGTTAGCAGCAACACATTTCATTTCATACTCCAGCTCGCTAGACTTTACATAAATCAAAGTTATTAGCAATCCTCAAAATACCAGATAGGGAACATGTACTGAGACCGTGAAAAACCTACAAAACTCAAAACTTGAACAAATGTGTTTATAACTCCTCTGGTATCTGGTATTCAGTTCTTTCTTTCATCATTCAAGACTCTGGCTATGTGATCTTTTCTTGCTTTCTTTAATTGATATTATTGGAAAGAATTTAAGACTTGTTGCATATGTCCTTTTGAAATCCCTTGTAGCACCTTCCATGTGAGCTTGAGTCTAGTATATTCTTCAAATACCTAGAGTACAATACAATTCCTCTACACTTTGTCTATCTCATACTTGGCTATAGTGTTCCTGCACTGTATAATCTCGTCAATGACCTCCTAAGTGAGTAGTTGAATAGGGTCTCTGTTTATTCTCTCAATCCATTCTCTGAAAGCTTTAGCTTCTTTACCATCCTGTCCTAGTGTTTGGGGATCACAACCTTGATGTGCTAACATTTCAATAAAGTCTTGATCTTTATCAAGCAATTTTCTATATTCCACGGTGACTTTTTTAAATCCTTCAATGCATTGTATTAGCATGTCACCTTCCCATTTCAACTATTTTTTCCACTTTTCAAGCAATAAAATTTCTTTCTCTTAAATTATATTTCCTTGTATTAATTCTTGAACATCCATTTGCATGAGAATTTCAATATTTTTCCTTTCATCATTAACTTGTTCCTGGAAAATTCTGCATCCATTTTCAAATCTTTTGGACTTTTTTGGTCTGTGGTATGCTTCCTTATATTTCCCTATTGTATCTGAAATAAATTCTACTCCTTGTCTCAATCAGTATTCAATCCATTCTTCAAACATATTCATTTTTTGGTGAAGTGCTGCAATTGCATCCACTTGTTCTTGTGATGGATGTTGGGGAAATTCAATCTATGCTTGACTAGATAGGGTTAGAGATTTTATAAAATGTTCTAAGGTAGCAACCCGTTATTTCAATTCTCTTTTCTTCTTTTTTATACTTTTGTACTCTGGAAATAGTGGCATCTAGGTTCACCTTTATCTCCTCCAACTCTTACCTCCAAGACAAGTGTCCAAGATTAATACTTGTTATCTTATACTCCTTAGGTGTTATTTCATGTCTATTTTTGTTAGTTGTGGGAGTAGCTATATGGACGGTTTTGTCACCATTTGTATTTCTTTGTATGACATGTTTTTCTCTAGCTTTGCACCTAGGTTTAGGAGTATCTACTTCCTATATGAAACTATTAAGATCCAAAGGAAATAATTCTACTTCCATCGGGGAAGCTAATTCCGTAATCAACCAATCAGGTCCATCTTCATTGTGCTCTACCTCTGCAATGTTACTTTGCTCCTAGTTTCCACTTGATTCAAGAACCTCCTTTCTTACTTCTTCAGTCTTATATGTCACATCCTCTAAAAGAGGAATTTCCTCAACAATTTCTGGCATAGATTCGAGATTACTAGGATTTTGCACCATCTCCTTTGTTTGAAAACTTACATTTTCCTATCTATCTAGATGTTCAACTTCAATTTCCTGGACATTACTTTCTTCATTCTCTACTACATCAGGGCTTTCTTCATTTCTAACTTTATCACCTGAAATCTATGTAGCTTCACCTTTCTCAATTTCATCTTCAACATGGTCCTTTTCTATTTTTGTAAAAACCTATGATTGTTCCTTAACATTTGGAACATTCCCAAGTGAAGGTTGGGAATGAAAAGTGTCTTCAATATCATTTAATCAATAGGATTTTTCTCTATAGTCTCCCCTATTTCCATCTCAAGGATATTAGGATTTCCCACTTCTGAAGCAAGCGTTCCTTGTATAAATTCTTCTTATTCAACATTTATAGAAGCGGACCTTGTATCTAAAATCTCTTCTATTACTATTTATACCATGGGTTTATTTTTACATTTCTTTTCTTTTACCTTATCTCATATGACACCCCATTTATCCATTTGTTCTTTAATTATAGCTTCATCTTCCTTAGAAATCTCTTCCAAAACCATAGGAGTTCCTCCCAATGCTTGTTTCATACTAGCTATGTTAACAAAAGGAGGAGAAGTAAATAGTGTTGCAGCCCTTTGAGATGCAAACCTGGTTTGTGTATCATGTTTTTCTGCTACTCCTATTTCTTCTTCAATAACCAGTTTAACCTTTGGTTTTTCTATAGAGGAAGATGAACCTTTGGGTCTTACTTTTGACTTATCTTTGCTTGATTTTGCATCTTTTTTCTTATTAGATGGCTTTATTGGAACTTCCTATTTTGAAACTTCAGGGGTTCTTTCTTCAATCCTTATACTTGGAGCCACCTTAATAGTCATTTTTCTCTTCTTAGTGGGATCTCCACTCTCAAATGTAGTTTCATCTCTTTGTTTTCTTCTTTTATCCTTTGAGAATGTGGGTTCAATTCCTCTGTCTCTTAAATCTTTACAAAAATCATTTATCCAATGTTGAGTGTATAACAAAACTAGTCTAGAGAACTCATCAATTCATGTCATTTCTTCACCTTCATAATATGGGTATAGGATGGGTTCATCATACACTCTATCTTTGTTATAGGCTTTTTTCAACACTTTTCCATCATCCTCCTCCAACTGATTTGGGATATCATGGAGCATGAGAATCCGAGCAGATTTTAAAGACAATCTTTGATGCTTTCTTATTCTTACTATGTTCTCATCTTCACAATTAAGCCAATAATCTTCTAGGTGTTGGACATGAGCATGGTAACCAAGTATATTCTTGGAAATATTCCCCTTAGGGTCATTATAAAATTCTTTGTAGTGGAAAATTCTCAAAATTATATGTTCTCAATTCTTCTTCACACAAGTCAGACACTGTGATTGCATTGCACTTATAATTTCCTATCACAATAGGGAATTTGAAAGAGGCCTTCTTGTGATCATTATTATAAAAAGCTTGAGGTGGTTTAAACTATCTCACCAATTCTAATAATTTTTTTTTTCGATTGGATACCTGGGTAGCATGAAAGGATGTCCATCAAACCCTTCCATCCTAATGTAGGAGTAAGTAGAGAACTGAATATAGCAGCCTCCCATTGGTTTGATAACACTTTTTGCCTCCAAGGACAATCTTTTGGTTTTATCACCTTCCATCATTCTGACCAACTTCATGGAGAAAAAATCATTATCTCTCCTATAACTCTCTTTGTAGCCATGGATAGTGATATGGGGTAAATGAGCATATATAAAGCTGTTTCCAACTTCCCTACCCAGAGTACCAATCTTTTTCAACCCTTGTTTGCTTGCCCTCATGGCGCAGGAATAAATCACATATGAAGACATATAGAAATATTTGGTCTTGGGAAATGCCATTATTTGTTCATGTAATTTGTCACTAATAAAATTTCCATAATGCATTTGCATGGGATTTTCCATCATTTTGGATATTAGTACAAACATCTAGGGTTCGAATTTACTATCATCTTATAAACCAATCGTCCTACTTAGCAGACACTAGTAGAATTTGGAAAATAATTGACTGTGACTAAAAATTTTAGTCACATGACTAAAAATGACTAAATTCTACTATTTTTTTGCAATTCACAAGTATAAATGACTAATTTGGTCATTGGGTAAAATCACAACTAAATAATTGGTCAAACAAATAAAAATGACTAAATAAATGACTATTACTCTTTTCTTTTTTCTTTTGAATTTGATCATAATCCATAGAGCTTAAGCTCCCCTCATGGGACCCCTACCTAAGCAGGCCAGTTGGCCACCTAGGTTGCTTGGTGCACCAAAAATACCTATTGCGTGGAAGGCGTTGCCTCTCGGCATAGTCTTAAGGCCTTCACATATTTTATAAAAAAAATAACATTTACATTCTTTAACTTTTATTACTCATTATGTTAATGAATCATTAATGTTTTTAACTATGATTTGAAGCTAGTTAGATTTTCCTGTTGTGTTAGCATGTCAAATGTATCAAAGAGAAATTGTGGTCAATTTCACTAATAAAATATGATTTAAACAATCCAATTGCATTTTGAGGGATATCTTGTAGACACTTTCATTTCAAAAGGTGAAGTAGTTATTTCTAGAAGTAATTAGATTCAATTTACATGGATTGTAGAAATGTAATGTCTATAAAAGTAATTATTTCTAGAAGTAGTGTCTTAAAAATGTAAGGTCAAGTAGATTTCTAGAAGAAATTAGAATTAATTTACATGGATTGTAGAAACATAATGGTCGAGTCTACTGAAAACGAAGATTTTTCCCTTAAAATAAGAACATTTTGTCCTAAAAATGAAGATTTTGTCCTAAAAATGAAGATTGATTCACTTCTATCTTTGCTTGTTGATATACTTGACCATCTTAATAATGCAAAATAGAAATAAAAAATAATCGTTTTTGGTATGCAAAAAATTTCTCTTTCAGGATTTATATTGTTAATTATTATTTTTAAATAGAATTATTTTATAATCTATGAAATCAATTGTTTGTTGATCATTTTTATAGATGTTATCTTTTTATACAAGTTTGAACTCTAGTAATTTTAGGAGCACATCATGCTTATCTTAATTTTCACAACCTATATTAAAATGACAATGTAGATAGATGAATTTTTTTCCCCTAAAAATGAAGATTAATTTTCTCATGCCTTCCAAGCAATAGTTTTCTTTGGTGCATTTTAGCAATAGGTATTTTTGGTGCCTTGTTCGGGTCGTGTATGCATTTGGAGGGAATTTTAGGTAGTTTATTTTTGGTGTAAAACATTGTGATTGCATGTTGGAGGGAAGTTTGGAAGTATAATCAACAATTTGGTGTTTCAGCTCCCACATTTTAAGGTTTTCCCTTGGTTTGCAAAGCAGAAAATCAGCTTAAGAAAGAATCCATCAATATTAAAGGATCATTGGAATTGATGCAATGACAAAGAAATCAATGTTAAAGGATCATAGAGTGGTTTCTTTGTCATGAACAACAACAAAGGTATCCATCCACCAAGGCACTGTCATGAGGGCATGATGCATAGTAGCCAAGAGAGTTTTATAGTTGGGGTTTTAGAAGTATAAACTTCACACTTTCAAGAGGAAAAATCCCCATAAAAATAGATATCAAGTAAAAGATTTGTTCTAAGAGTACATTAAAATTATAACAAAGGAAACAACCATTGAATGCAAAGAGTGGTGGTTTCCATTTTGTAATTCCAGGGCTTGTTGAGCAGCGTTTTTTGAGTTGCAACAACAGTATCATTCAAGAAAGGGTAGGACATTAAACAAGCTTAAAATCTAAAGGTAGGGTTTCCAAGTGAAAATATCAAATCCTGAAACCTCATGCTTACCTTTATTTGTTTTAGATGCATTTATTTTTATCAATGCCCTTTTCCACTCATCTTGAAGAAATTCTTCTCATGGTTATAATCTTCATTTGCTTCTATGACAATGACCTGTATTTGTCTCCCATGATTGTCACTTCCCACTTGAATACACCACTTAATTTTGACAGCGAATATATCTCTATACTTTACCATTAACATTGCTCATTTTAAAGGTCCCTATCCTTTGTATTATTTAAAAAATACTTCTAGGTCTGCACTAAGAAAGAAATCATGATTTGTAGGATGAGCTACTGTTTGTGTGAAAATCATTAGTATATGCATTAAGATCATTGTTTTATCATTTCATATTATTGTGATAGTGCTAATACAATAGTCCCATGACTATAAAAACTTTAACATTCCTTTTATCTTATGGAATGTTGCTCCATTTGATACCCATGGTGCTTTGGAAATCATTGTTTTAGCATATCTTATCACTGTCATGAAATTTTTGTACTCATAATCACCTTATCATGTAATCACTTGGATCTTAATTATTATAATAGTTAACTATAATAGTGTTTCCAACTCTTTCATATCACTATTATCAAGCTTTGTGTTGTTCATTGAAAATCACTATTATTACGCTTCAACAACCATTATCCCTTTGTGACATAAATGCCGCTATTTTTGCACCCTCCATTGTGTTAATATTACATGGTAAGCTAATCTTCATCCTTTATGATAGTGATCTTGATGTTTCATATCACTATTCTTGCTTTCCATTGCTTCATTGATGTTGCAATCTTGTGCTTTCATTGATATAATGATAATGCTCATTGACATTCAATGAATCTCATTGACTTTGACCCCTTTTCACTCTATTCCATGGTCTTTTACATCTTTGTGCATGATATCAAGTCACATGGCATTCATAACAACTACTATAATCTCCTTCATTTTTCTATGATCCTCTAACACTCATATGCTTTGATATAACAATGATCATTTGCAACTATTTTCCCTCTACATATTGTCATTCATTCCTATCCCTTCCATGCCTTGGACTACTGTTATCATGCATTGAAAATTGGAACTCTTTATTCACTATATTGATAACTCATTGGCATTGCCATTGTTTTTATTTACTGCTATCTTATGATGATTGTTCTTCATAGTCAATCCTTAAAATCATTGTTCTGATAAAAACATAATTTTTTCTCTTTTGTTTTTACATTATGATCTTATTGATTTGAACCTTGTGCTTTGTGATTATCACATCTTTGTTACAATATCTTCAAGGAATAACTTTCTTTCTCTATTGACTACAAGAGATCCCTTTGATCTTACAACCCCAAGCCTCTTAAAGAAAACTTAAAATCAATTGTCAACAGTGAACAAAAAACCATCATAGCTAGTTTTATTTCTTTTCCAAGAGCATTAAATGAAAATATAATGGAAAACACACATCACTCTATGGGGTAGGGTTTATTTGATTTGAAAACCTACCTTCAATGTTAACTCAGACTAATTAGATATGGCATTGATGTTTACTCTTGTGAACTTGTTGTTCCATGATTGATCTTGATGTTGTTATTCCAAGATCTTGCTGCTATCCACTTTGGATTTGGCACTTTTCAAGCTTGATACCTTTCCAATGATTTGTGACTACTGCTCCTCTCCTTGTTACCAAGAAACTAGTTCTCTTTTCCATCACATCTACTGTGTTAATTAAATCTGGGTATTTTTCTTGCAATATGTTGTCTCTTAGTTAGCCATTTGGTCTTTTCACCATGAAATCTGCATTTTTTCCCTTGTAACTTGTCATTTATATCTAGAAAATTTATCTACAACCCTATCTTTTCCTTCTTTGTTGTTATCCAGTCTTGCAAACTATGGTTTTCCATCAATATGTGTTGTTCTCAATTAACAAAAGCTTCTTCTTGAGTAGATACTACTATTCTATATTAACAATTTGGGCACCTCTTCCATAAATTTGTTGTTTCATGAGTTAGATCTGGCATTACATCTTAAGAAAATGTTGTTAAACTCTTGAAGAAATCCTGTTATTGTTCACACTTGGTTTGCATCCATATGGCTTCCATTTCTATGAGAAATTTTCTGCTCATTCATCCTTACAGGATTACTAGAGCATTGCTTGGTCTTAATTCAAAGTTTCTTTAGCTCTATGATTGAGTTAATTGTCTCAACCTCAAGACCCAATCAAAGTAAAGGCTTAGACCTTTGTTTTCCCTCCAAACCACTTGGAACCTTTTTTGTTTAAAAAAAAAAAACCTTTTAGCTTATTTGGAGAGATTTAACTCCTTTTGGAATGGTGAGGTCCATGTCTTATATTCATTATTTAAACTTAATCCCTTTCCTGCTTAGAAGACCTAAGCTTTCTTTATAGAGCTATTTTTCAAATGGAGTGCAAAATAGGTAACAATAATTTCACATTCCTTCCTTAGGATCACTATCTTTGACCATTTCATTATTATCAACCATCATATATCACTCACTTTACCATGAACACTATCTCTTATAGTACCTTGGGGCCTTCTTTTTTTTGTTACAAAGCATCTTTTCCACTCTATCATGTGTGATCTCACTATTAATGCATAAGCACAATAGTGTCCATGATATTAATGATTTCTTTGAACACCTTATTACTACTCTTTTCCCCTGATATTGGTAATCACTGTCATGAACATTACAACCTCTACCTTGAACTTATAGCAGTCATTTCATTGCTGCTATTGTCATTGTGAAAAATATGCTACTCTTCTCTAGAAATTTGCTTGATCCATGTTGTGATAATTCTATCCACTTCTATACTAAACACTTGAAAATTCCTATGAGGAAGTTGCACTTAGCTCTAATATTGTCTTTGTACATGAAAACCTTCCTTTAAACCTTGACATTTACAAGTGTGTGCTCTACATTTTCGGATCCGTGTTTTGAATAGCATTCACTATCTTGTGCATTCCTTGCCACTATTTGAGGACCTTAGAAACCACTATTCCAACATGAACAATAGTGTTTAATACACCATTGAAATATTTCTTTAGGCCCTGAAGACCATTGGTTTTTCCCATTTCATTACCATTGTCTTAAGTGTTCGCATGTGGAGTTTGAAGATCTTTTCCCTTTTCATAGCATTGATACCTCTGTTATTACATGTCCTTATAATGTTGTCCTTCATAACTACTGATTGTCTTATATCCTTACAACATCTCTCTAAATTTATCTTAAATGCATCATTGTTCTGTGATTGACCAAATCACTATTTTGGCAGTGCATTCTTAGCCACTATATCATGCTTCCAACTATCATTGTTTTGTGTTCTTATATTATGATGTCCATCACTAGTTGTATACCTTGTCATTGACTCCTTTGATCTCTGTAACCATTGGTTTTCACTATTTTTTTTATATTTCCTTATATCATTACTGTATGCAAGCATGTCACTTTATCACAGGCACTACTCCCACTGTCTCAAGTATGGTATGACTATATTGATTGGACTGTCATTAGTCCATCATCTCTTTTTGAGTTCATTCTCTATCATTTGGCTCTTTGATTGACTGCAACTACACCATTATATTCATGTGTTCTCTTGATTTTCTTAATCTTCATACATATCACTGTCATCCCATTGATTCTTACCATCTTTGTGACTATCACAATAGCCCCCCATAGATCTATATATTGACTGCTATAACCTTAATGTTCTAGACTATTACTTTCATGCATTCCCACTGCCTTTAGGTATGCATTATTAATTCTCATTGTATCAGAGTTTTAACACTAGATTTTATTTTCATAATATTGTAATGACAATGTCTTGTAGTCTTGCTTACATCTCTATATTTTTCATCATATAGCACTATGTTTTCATCATGTCTTATAACATTGCTATCCTCTTCAATTTGTCTTCAAGAATTTTTATAGTTTCATTTGATTACTCTTTCAACTTAACACTGCATTATGTCCTTTGGAAAGAGTCTTCAAAATACTAAACACTTGCTTCCTTTCACTGACTTACAATGACTTGGGACATCCTTTTTTGATTTTGTTGCCTTTATATGACTTTTTCATCTTTGTTCTAGCATTGATTGTTCATGGCTTCCTTGGCTCTCATTCTATCTCTCACTACTATGTATGACTATTTCTAACACATTTTCCTGGTGCAGGAGCACCTCCGCCTTATGTTTATATTTGGAGAACTAATCATTGAGCATTGAAATGCTTGGAAAGGAGTAAAGATTTTTTGAGGTCATTTGATATGAATAAGGTCACTTTACTAAGTTTTGAGGTGAAGTTTTGAGGTTAGGTTGTGATCTTGCATTTGGGATTGTTGTGTAGCCTTTGGAAGGAAAGTTTTGAATCTACATGTAAATGTGCAAGAACAGTGTCTTGTCAATGCAATAAGGCTATTTTTAAGCCATTAGTGTGGTCTTAGAGAAGTCATAGGAGTTTAATTGCATTTAAAAGGTCGAGAGTTAAAACATTGCCATGTATGGAGAGTGATGATTAACAAACTTGTAAATGGAGTGTTTTATGTTTCCAATGGTCATAAAGGATTCAAATTTCAGTTATAAAGGTGGTTCATCAGTGGTTGATTTTGAAAGGCCTTTAAAAAGGCATTGAGGGATCATTGTAAGGTTGTTGATTCCAACAGTCATAAAGGATTTGTTAATAATTATTTAACGAGCTCCCTTTGGGTGTATTTTCCTCTATGCATCAGTTCGTGCATCGTAGGAAATCAACTCGGCCTTTTATCTAAGTTCTGCTCTCCCACTCCACATGTCTACTCTTTGCAACCCTAAGTTTCTACATTCCTTTCACATCTCAGGAACCCCTTCTATGCTTCCACGTGTCATGGTTGAGGGATATTTTTTATCATTCTTTCTTGCTGCCTCATCAGGCTCCGCTCGAGTGCCATGAAGCCCTCATTCCCAAAAATTTTGGTAGGCCCCACAATTGTTATCTACGGTGTACTCTTGCTATGTGTCTGCTCATTGCAAAAAATTTAGCATAGAGATGAAGTATCAACCATGGGTAGCAAAATGCTGCCACATGTCTCTTTTGCGCTCGACTGGTGATCATTCCCTCTACTATTGGTTAAGTGTTCTGCCCATTCAACACGTGCAGCCTTAGCGCAAGCCTTCAACGGCGAGAGAGAGAGGTTCACATAGGCAGGGAAAGGTTGCCATGTGCCTAGTTGGTGGATCTCATATTCGGGCGATGGACCAGATGAACCAAATGCTGCTATTGGCCACTACGTGTCATAATCATTTGCATGGGATGGTGACACTTGTCCTATTAAGCCTTTCCAAGACCACTGCCATCATTTGCAAAGGATGCACATATGCCTGGAATGACCGGATGCTTGGTTTCAAATCGTTTATGTTGCAAGGGCTTGGGGAATATTCTGATTTTTGTATCATTGCCAGGGGATTGTGAAATCTTTTCTGTTGCTGCTCTCCGAAGTGGTGGGGATTTTTTCCTGCTATATATACTTTTCTCTTTTGTGAGAAAAGGGTCCAAAATTTAGAGGAAACACTGGTTTTGGTTAAAGATGCCAGGCCTTTATTGTTGTTTCATTTTATTGCCAAAACTTTTAGACTGTGCCAATTGTTCGGCCTTTCTGTTCTTTCATGCTATTTGATCAAACTGTAAACTGTGTTTTTATTGTCTAGAAATTTTAGTTGAGAACTTCTATATATGTTGAATGCAATATTTCTGACCTAGACCATGTCTAATGACTCTTCTTGGTAGTAGGAATGTATGCAATATTATTTTATGTCAATGAATGGATTTTCTATGTTGTAATCTTTAGTTTTTGATTATCTGGAACACTACAAACACCAATCAGGCCCTTAGATCTACGATTTATTGTTCCTATCATTAACTCTTGGCGCATCGCCTTAGGTTAGACTTTATTTTATTATATTTGTTTCCTTTTCCCTATCCAAACCCCCCATTATAGAAGAATTCAGCTTCTCTAAAATCTGGAGGTCATTCATTTTAGCGCAAAAGGTCCCCCATAAACTGAGTTTCCCATAAGACACTATTACCTCATCATATTTTGGCGTCAACAGTTTATTATTTTTTTGGCATTCCCAGTGGGACCGAGCTTAAATGAATTTGTGTTTTAGAAGGGTGTATGAGTCATTGGCCTATAACTAGATCCCAAACCACAGGTAACCCCAGTTTATTAGTACCTCCACTGGGAACAGTGCAAGCCGCAAATTAGTTGGTAACCATTCCACTCCCGCCACCTATTCCTCTAACTTATTTCTGACTGCCAATAGAAATTACATGGCATGGGATGATGGAAGTCCCCTAGCAGCCCCAATAGCACCCACTATCTTGGATGCTATCCCAGTTTCAGCTATGAAAGCTATACCCAAGTTTATTGGATATGGCTCAAGAACACCCGTAGAAAATTTGCAAGATGTGGAAGACGTGTGTCTGGTACATGGGATCATAGTGCAAAATGTAGCTCTAAGGCTTCTCATCGCATATTTTAAAGGCAAGGCATTGGATTGGTACCAAACACTATCACCTAGCACTATTCGCACCTGGAACGAGCTCAAAGATTTTTTCTATGAGAGGTTCTCAATTGATGGAGATCGCTCTTCACTGTACTATCAACTATCTATCATAAAATGAGCCCCCCAGGAGGCTCTAATGGAATTTAATGCCCGATTTCACACAAATTGGCAAAGGATCCCTGTTACTATATGCCCGACTCTTGAGTTGGCATTCATATTTTATGTGAAGTCCATCAATTCTGACATTTCTATGATGATCAAGTCTTTGGGAGGAGCTACTCTACCAGATGCTTATGGTGTCGTTGTCAAAGCCGAGAATCATTTGATAGATTGCAGAAAATTGCCTCCTCAACCTATTATGCTGATATTTCCTAAAATATCAATTCCTGCACAAGAAGTTGTGTCAAATAGCATGCCCATAACTCCCCAGTCGATGTACACATATGCGGCAGCCCCAAAAAATATAGCCTCTATATTGGGTTCTTCCAAAGATGAAATGAGTGACCTCAAAGAGATGCTGTGGACCATGGAAAATGATATAACCACTCCTAAGTGGAACCAATGAATGCCTCCAAAGCTTGCATATCAAAACTATCAAGGCAGGCGGTCCTCATATCAGTAGAATCAATACTAGGGCACATCTCACACTAATCCACCAGATCTGACTACCAACAAAATGGTGTCAGTGCCTACTCCGTTGATGAGTGCTTCACTGAGCTCAAGAAGGGAATTAACCGCAGGGCAGAACAACCTCATTGATGACATCAATATGTGGTGCTTCCCTTGCAGTGATGCGCATATGCCCCAGAACTATTTGCGTGGAAACTTGCAACAAAAGGTGGTAGAGCAATGCAACCAAGGTGTGATGATAGATCATAGAGGTTATATATATGATTCACCACAAATGGAGAGTGCAGTTCTTACTACACAAATGAAAGGAATGTCTCTAGAACAAGAACCTAATATCGCTCCTGATCACACTCTTTTTTCTTGGATGGAGGAAGAAGAAGTGATGTTTGCTAATGATACGTTCATATCCAAAACACCGCAAGTGCAATCTGATCATAACACGTGCTCAAAGAGGAGATTTATCGGTGAGTCAGTTGTTCCACATCTAGCCAGCCCGTAACTCAAAGGTGCTTCCGATCAGATTCCTGGCACTTCTAGTGCCCTGCCACCATCTCAACCATGGAAGGAAATTATTATAGCAAGATCCAAGGAGCAAAAATCTCTGAGTTTGTCACCTTTTAATGTGGTAGAACAATTTAAGAATTCATCTGCTAATGTGTCTCTATGGGACATTCTATCCATCCCAGAGAAAAAAATGCTATTACAGAAGGCACTTTAAGAAGAGGTCAGTACAACGCCAACAGAGCAGTTAGCTAGTACAGAGTTTGTTAATCAAATACCATTGGCTAAAGTCTTTATAAACAATACAAAAGAATCCCCTATCAAAGTTAGAGATAATTTGAAACCCCAACCCTTCTTCTTGACTCTCATCATAGGAAAGAAGTTATTACACAATGCTATGATTGATTCTGGCGCTAGCACCACAATTATTCCTAAACAGATAGCCGAAGCTTTAGGATTTGGCTATGAACCTATGAAAAGGGGGGTAATGCAACTTGATGGGAACAAAGTTGAAGCCATAGGTGTCATCAAGGCACTTCCTTTAACTCTATTCACTTGTCCTAGTATCACAGTGTCACAAGACATTGTGATCATAGATGTTCCTCCTATTTTCGGTCTTTGTCTATCCCGAGAATTTACTTCAAAGGTGGGTGGATACGTATCCTTGGATTGGTCACATCTAATTCTCAGAACCAAGCACGATGCAAAAATGAAGATAAAATCAGAGGCTTTGCATTTTGAACTTGTAGCGAATGAAGCCTTGATCAATTTTGAAGATGCCCATACATCCATCACCAAGCAAGAAATGTATTGCGTTGAATTACTAGAGGAAGAAAAGGTGAGTGGAGACTAGAATGAAAATGAAGATGCTTTGTTGAGTGAACACATGGACAGTGACCCTTTCGAAAATTATCATGCTACAAGATTGGGCACCTATGTAATTTATGATGAAGACCAAGCACTCCCAAAGGTTGCCAAAGAGTCCAAAGGTAGCTAAGAAAATGAGCTATGGACGTTGTACTTTGATGGAGAAAGAGGAAAAGTAGGCACTAGAGTGGGGATATGTCTAATATACTCACAAGATGAAAAACTTCTAAGGTCTTTCTGTTTTCATTTTGCTTGTTCAAACAATTAGGCTGAATAAGAAGGATTAGTTCAAGGTTTAAGCCTTGAAGAATGAATGGGAATTAAGCAATTAATGTTGTTCAGAGATTCCAAACTAATAGTCAACCAAGTCCAAGGGATTTCTATGGCAAGGAATACTTGCATGAGATCCTATCGGCACTGAGTCTAGGACCTGGTTGAGAGTTTTGAAGCCTTCAACATCCAGAATATTCCCTGGAGGACAAAATAGCGATGCAGATCGCATGGCCGTGATTGGTGCTCAGTTTGATCCTGCCTTTGACCTTATACATAACAAACATTTAGTATGAGTACTAGTCTAACCGGAGATTCCTAACAATGATCAGAGTTGGAAAGTTTTTGAAAGTGGTGAACACATCGCCTCATTCATCCAGTAGTCGGGGGAATTTGCTGATTAGCTTCAACCAAAGATTGCCAAAGCTTATGAAGGAAAAATTATGTAGCTCAAATCTAACAAGCTTCCAAAAGGATTGGTTACTCTAAAAAAAAAATTCGATTGTGATGATGCAAGAAATGATAGGTAGAAGTTTTTAGTAGAAAAAAGTGATTACGTGGACCTTCGAGTCTCAAATGACAGGAATCTCCAAGTCAGGAAAGATGTCCCGCACCATGATAAAGAAAGACTCATTAGTTTCTGCAAAAAATATGGAGTAGTGGCCTTGTCCTATGATGATCTGGAGGGATATGATCTTGATATCATTCAACACATGATCGAGCTAATAGAAGGTGCAAAATTAGTCTGACAAAAGTAGAGGCCATTAAACCCTAAAATTGAAGCACTAATGGCACAAGAGTTAACTAAGCTAATTAAGCCATGCATTGTATTCTCAATCAAGCATAGCACTTGGGTATCCAATCTGGTCCCAATCCGAAAGAAGAATGGAGATATCCATTTGTGTATGGACTTCTGAGACCTAAATAGAGCATCCTTGAAGGACCATTATCTGCTGCCTTCTATGGAGTCAATCTTCCAAACGGTAGTAGGATTGGAAATGTTTTCTTTGCTGGACAGTTTCTCTGGTTACAATCAGATCTGAGTTAAAGAAGAGGATCAACACAAGACCACGTTCACCACAAAATGGGGAACATTTTCATATGCTAAAATTCCTTTTGGTTTATCCAATGCAGGGGCAACATTCCAGCGGGTGATGGATATCGCATTCAGCGAGCTAATCAATAAGTTTATTCTAATTTATTTGGATGATATTACTATGTTTTCTAAATCTAAGGATAATCAATTTGACCACTTAGAAATAGTTTTCCAAAAGTGCCAGGAGTTTGGGGTTTCCCTAAATCCAAAAAAATGCGTATTCAGAGTACCGCAAGGCAAGTTGTTAGGACATGTGATATCTAAAGAAGGAATTTCAATAGACCCCAAATTGGTGAAAGCTATCAAGGAACTTCCCCTTTTGGTGAATAAGAAAAGTGTTTAGTCCTTCCTGGGCAAGGTAAATTTTGTTAGCAAGTTTATTTCTGAATTTGCAAGAATAATTAGGTCGATCACCCTGATGCTTAAAAATGATCAGACATTTAAGTGGATGACCGAAGCTCGAGAAGCCTTTGAAAATTCAAGGAAGCTATTTCTACAGCTTCAGTACTGGTTAATCCAGATCTATCTAAGGATTTTATAATGTATGCATTCAGTAGCAAGTCCAGTATCACTACTATCCTAACCCAAAAAGATGATGAAGGAAAGGGAGAACACCCAGTGGTGTTCTACTCCCAAACCCTGAAGGAATATGAGATGAATTATAATTTTTTTGAAAGACAGGCATTTGCAATAGTGAAGGGGCTTGAAAAGTTTCACCATCTAGTTTCTTGCAACAAAGTGTTTGTTTATGTCGCACATTCTAGTGTGCGTAAATATATCATGGACGGAGAAATCACAGAAAAAAGAGCTAATTGGATCACCAAGATCCTTGAATATGATATTGAAGTCAAACCCACTAAAACCATCAGAGGGAGAGGACTATGCGAATACATGGCGTAGGACGAGGAGATATCCGCTGCAGGAGAGCAATCAGAGCTTGTTCTGATAAATGAGCCAGAATCTGAGGGTTGCTAGCTGATAGATAGAATGAGGTTTATGCAAATAGGAAACTATCTGCCAAGTCTCTCCTCCCAAAAGAGGAGATACTACTGGCTGCAAAATTGTAGATATACGCTGGTGGAGGGGGTCCTTTTCAACATAAATTTCAATGGTCTACTCTTGTGATGTGTTACTACAGAGCAAGCAAAGAGGATCCTTGACATGTTCCACAATAGCACTACGGGTGGACACTTCTCCACTAAGACCACCACCATCAAAATCATGTGCGCAGGTTACTATTAGCCTACACTTTTCAATGACTCCCACTCTTTGGTAAAATCTTGCAAAAAATGCCAATACTTTACTGACAGAAGGAAGAATTCTACAATGCCTCTCAAACCTATAGTGGCAGATGAACTATTTGCATAATGGGGTTTGGACTTCATCGAGATGATTAATCCAACTTCTAGTACTGGACACAAGTGGATTTTGACCGCCATAGATTACTTCACAAGATGGACGAAGGCCGTTCTACTTAAAAACACAACAGAAATAGAGATTGTGGATTTCCTCGAAGAGCTGGTGACATGGTTCGATCCTCCAAAGACTATCATTTCCAATAATGCCAGAGCCTTCCTAGGCACAAAGGTATGTCACTTTGCATTAATGAATGACATATTCCTTAAGACATCATCAAATTATCACCCACAGGGAAACAACCTAGCAGAGTCAACAAACAAGAGCCTAGTCTGACTCCTTAAAAGAATTGGTTCGGAACACCAGAGGGAATGGCATAAAAACCTCCGAGTAGTGCTCTGGGAAAACTACATAACTCCTAAGCAAGTCCTTAAGACTTCACGTTATGAGTTGGTATACGGGAAAGAGGCACTATTACCTATATCTATGGAGATTTCGGCGCTCCAACTGTTGAAATCTCTTGAGATAGAACAAAATAGCTCCATGGAGGTTCAACTTTCCAAACTGTTAGAAGTACAAGAAAAAAGGGAGAATTCCCTAATAGCCATGACAAACTGCTAACAAGTGGTCAAGCGATGGTTTGACAAGAAGGCCTCTAACCAAGGCCTAAATTATGGAGACTTAGTACTGAAGTATGATAAAAGGGTTGCTAAGCCAGGTCAGCATGGTAAATTTGATATCCTATGGAAGGGCCCCTTTCAAATTATTCAGTACAGGGAGCATAACACTTTGGAGTTAGAAAATATGGAACAGGAACCCTTAGGAATACCGATCAATGGAATTCATCTTAAGTTGTTCCATTAAGTGTCGAGTTCTATTTTGTACATATGTGAATAATGTTTTATTTCCCTTTCTTTGGCTGGTCTTTTTTTTTAAATTTATTTGTGTTTATGTGGAAATGACCCATTTTTACAGAGGGTAGGGTAGCGGGATTTCTTTACATTTTAAACACACCCATGTGCAAAGAAAATGAACACATATGCTATAAAAGAGCCCATAAAATTGAAATGCAGAATGAAAGAAAGAGTCATGGATTTTTATAAAGATATATATCTATTTATATATATTCTTTTGTTTTTACATTGCAAAATGGCTAAGGAAGCCGTAATCCAAAAAGTATACGACTATGCAAAATTTATAGCCTTTTTCAGGCTTATATACAAAACTATAAGGCAGGTGGTGTATGCAACAACAAAAAATCAAGAAACTAGGAGGCATTTTTTCAAGGAGCTAGGAGGCATTTTTATCCAAGGGCACAAGAGGTAGCAATTGACCCATCTATGGAAGTGTCTACCTCTTCTTCGTTAGTGGGTTCTTTGGCAGCAGAAGCAACATCATTCGGCACAATCGCCATTGGTGGGGAAACACCAGGTTCTTGAAGTCGGTATACCAATCGACGTCATAGAATGGTATCACGTTGTAGCTATGGAATAGAAAGTGCAAGGCCTAGGTAACCCTCTACCGATGCTCGTCGTGTGTCTAAAGGAAGAATCCACTGAGAAACAATAGCCATACAACTACTGCTTCTTCCTCAATGTAGCAACAGAGGTCGCTGGCTGATGGCAGGCCTACCCCATATGCAACATGAGCGACAATCTCACCTAGGCCATTCAGGTACTTCCTTGGAAATATTTCCTTGACCAGCTTCAGAGTTAGAGGCCGAGGGATGCCAATGTCTAACATCAATGCTATAAAGTGTGAACAGATATCAGTATTCACACGTACTTGTCCTCGTATTCTATGCAGCCCCTACCCAAAAACCATTTTGTGGCTACCAAAATCAAGGAATGCTTATTCTTGGTCATTCTTTTCAGCCACCTAGTGGAAACCTCCCCTAGAAACATTGTATGTGACTTATAAGAGGTTAACCTAACATGAGTATCCATGATTCTGACACTATGCTTATACCTTCTAACTAATACTAAAATTTACCTACCACCTAGCCTATGAGAAAACTTGCTTAAGACTACACCAATAACCTATTCTTAAAACTACTCAAATGCTAAGTGTGATCTCCTCACTACTTACTAGCCTATTTATAGAAAATATGAGAAGATGCATGCTAATCCGTTTTGAGAAAAAACGTGATGATAACTAGATGCCAACTTGAAAGGCATGCCTACGTTTGCTCATATTTCCAAACCAGTTACATTTGCAGAGGTACGGTTTAATGTGTGCTAGACTAATAGGAGCTAATTAATTAGCTTCACATAGGTGGCACTCATCGATAGTAAGCTGCACAAACGTAGGCTATTGTGTCATCTCATAGGCATTTCCTAACACCCAAGGAAATATCCATATCTTTTCAGGTCGTGGTCATTTGCTTTGGCTTATTCATTCCATCCAGGATATTAATTACCAGCACATACTAATGCAAGGTTAGAAAGAAAATTGTTGGCTCAAGTTTCAAGGGAATCACAACATATCACACAGTTTCCAAATGCAATAATAAATTCTTGCTGCCTTGAAATGTCAAGTAGTTCATTTTGCACAAATCATGAAATTAATGGTACATGCCAAATTGAATGCAAAAAGCATGCTTTCCTCTACCACTTTGAGAAAAGATAGCCATATATTGCATGAAAAGATTTAATGATTCAAAGTCTTTTAAAAAATGCCAAAGCTTAAGGTGTAGAATTTTTTTTTTATTGTATCCAGAGCCGGATAAGAATTATAGAGTCCAAAACTTGCAGAAGTCATCATCTCAAGAAAAATTTCGGAGAGTTCATCTTAGAAAATGTAGGAGGAGATTGGCCAGGAGTTGTTTACGACTATACGGTCATTAGAGGATGTGTATGTCTAAGAGTATTTGGCATATGCTATGCCTAGTATACCAAGCAAGCCGAAGAGGGTGTATACGATAGAGCTGAGCATGCCCAAAGATTGCAGAAAGAAGATAAGGGTTGAGGAGAAATGGGATAATATTTATGACCCACGACTCACAAAAAATCCTAAATATTTAAGAGAAGTAGTCTGTGCAAGGTTGACGGAACCAAAGGAAGACTCACCTACAACAAGAAAGGTTTGGTACAGTGGTCTTCCACAATACATGGTTCCGCTGGTGCATTACTACCCGAAGATAGTTGACGCTGCAATTCAGTGTTATAACCCTAGCATTCGCTACATCGAGGGCCAAAATTTAAGAGTTCACATCAGCCCACAAACCATTTGGCATATGCTATGCATCCTGGACCCAAGTAAAAGAAGAGAGAAAATTGAGTCCTTTTACCCTGGTAAAGGAGAAAAAACATGGAAGGTGATGAAAAAGAACTCAGATTTCTTATTGGAGGAGATTGGTAAGAAAAGTATCCTAGGTGCTAAGCTGCCAAGTATTCCATTTCCATGCGATTCATTACGCGAGGATATGCAGGATGCCATGTCCATGCTCACTTTTGTATGCGACTGAGACTCTGATGAGATGGTGGAAACTTTTCAATTGGGACCAACTTTCCAATTCCACAAACAACACGATACCTTCGGGTATGATTTCGTTGAGTTCATGGTAGATGAAATCATATGAAAAATAAAGAATTACCTGGCAGAGGGAAAGTTCAGATTTATTTCTTTCTTGGTTCACATGTTCCTACATAAAAACCCTAATTTCTTCACCCAATATTGTGAATTATGAATTTTTGATGAATGGGGTAAGAGGAAGCCAGTATCCACGTGGACGCCCTTTCTTTTCATGTCATATGATTATTATGCATTTTCGGATTATTTCATCACTCTAGTCTTGCATGATTTATGAGGAGAAGGTGACATAATCTGGCTTGACAAGGATCAGATCAGATATATGCAGAGTTTCACTCCCGCTTGTGACTGGTTCTTAGAAACAAATTTCACAATTCTCTAGATGTGAGGCTTTACTAGTCAACCTTTCCTTCTCCCAGCCTATGTCACAGATAGGGTGCTTGCACTTGAAATGTATAGGCAGGTGTGTATCATTTATTTTACCTTCTACATCAGCAAAAGCGTCAAGAGAAAAGGATTCTTCACTTGTTCGAAGAATTTCAAATTGGTGACTTTGTTAAAGAAATAATCAGATCAATTATTGTAGGATAAATTGGCTCATTTAGGGTTGGTTTTGGTAAGTGACAAGTGAGATTACAACCCTTTCAATGAATTTTTGGAGCCGCACATGAAAGTTACACATGTTCCCCAACCTTACTAGGAGAAGTGGCGTAACTCGTAGGCAGAAAAGGATGAATTTTTTGTTGAATTGGTGCATATTCCCATGCAAGATAACAGAGGGCCATGGCACAAGTTCTACTTTGTTGTGGTAGTGGCCAAGGATAATACTCACATGGAACACACCATGTATAACAAGTTGTGGAAGGACAAGGAATGGACTGATGAAAAGATAGAAGCTTTCTGGAAGTATCGCCAAGAGATAGGGCAATTGGATGCCCCTTATGATAGTTTGAAGGAGGAAAAGCAATTTGAACAATGGTGGGATGATGACCAGCCCAGCCCAGACTCTAGCAGCAATAAGAGTGAGGACCTAGAGGATGAGTTTGAAGAGCAAGAAGAAGCAACAACTTCTGCATCCTCCGCGCTGAAGGGAAAGGGGTTTGGATAGCCCGCTTATGTAGCCACAAATGCACATTTTAATATATCAAGGGCTTCACATACACTTACTTGGGCCACTAAGGCAACTAGTGTATCACAGTAGCAAATGACAATAGTTGTCAAAGCTTAGGAGACCCCGCTCGCAAAATGGCAGTGCATAGAGAGCATTATCAGAAAAGGTTCGTAAGAACCCACCGAAAGACAATTGCTTGTAGCTAGCCAGGAGCTTGAGGCTAGGGAAGAGTCACCAATGATTCTAGAGCCGCCATCAACTAGTCAATAGGTAAAATTCACTCGTTCCCTTGCTTCTCATTCCTTGGTATCTGCCCCTGCCTTAGTGGCGATCCCTACCATGAGTATTGGCCCTCTGTTTCCCACTTTTAATCCAACATATGCGAGAGGTTTTTCCCAATTCTCGCAGATCACTCCACCCTACTTAATCCTCCATGAACCATTATGCCCACTGTTACCGGTTAGGCTCTCCTTGCCTCACTTTCTGAAAACGTGCCCCCTATGGGTACCCTTTCTTCCGCTATTGCTGCGGATCCTCTTCCATCGCAATAGGCTGACTCTGCAATGATAACTCCTCCACCATCCCAACCTATGAATCCTTTGGCCGATTCACCAATTCAATCATGGCAAGTGACTAGCCCTTCAATTGGTTGTCAAACCAAGCTTTGGAACGTTCCCCACTTCTCCCCACAAACCGTCACTCTCCAGAAGAAACAAATTTCCATGCTTATTAGGGTTACTTATACCTATGCCCTACCTTCTGATGCTCCTTTTGTAGGTGGACTAGTTTTTTCGCCAACTGAATTTATGGCACAGATTGATTACAGAAAGGAAGCACACACAAGTAGAATGAAAAAGTGCAGGGTGAAAGATGACAGTGCTTCAGTTGAGCCAAAAATACAGACTCTTTATGATGAGACCCGATAGGAATTGAAGTTTGCAACCATGTACCCAAGAGTAACCAAGCCCCAGGGGGAGATGCATCGAGAAGATTATGAAATATATGTGGTAGGGCTTGACATGAAGGTGGCCCGACCATAAGATAAGGTTGAGATTATGGAAGACACACAATGGGTGGTCACTTCTGACTTTCTCAAAACTGGCCACCAGTTAAAGAAGAAGGATGAACAACTTAAAGTGGTAAGGGAAAGAGTTAGCTTTTTTGGAGAAAAAAGAGAAATACCTGGAAGCAGATGTTGCATGTATGACAGAGAGGGTGTTGGTAGCAGGGGATGAGAAGAATAGACTTTAGGGTGAACTTGCAAAGATTTAGACTATTGACCCTGCCATGGTAAAAGAGCTACAGTCTAAGAATTAGGAGACAGAGCAGAAGCTGCGACTAAAGAATGAAGAGCTGGAGCGATTTCACCTTGAGTATAGTCAAGGAATGGTGCAAAAGAATGAATCTTTGGAGCACCAACAAGCTCAATATGAGAAAAAAATACAAGAAAAAGAGGTTGAATTTAAGGGCCTAAAAGCTCAATTAGAAAAAGAGCTCCAAGAGACAAAGTCTTCTCTGGACATGCACTTAGCAAACCACTCCCGAGTCAAGGAGAATTGGAATAAAGAAATGAGAAGCTTTGCAGAGCAACTAGCGTCCAAGAAAAAGAAAAGGGTAGAGTTGGATGAGGCCATTACCTCAAAGGACGTGAAGATTGCTTCTCTTAAAAGCTCTCTCCTATCTTCTTCTACAAAGCCAGACATTATTTTGTTGGTTAGGAAGTTGTACATATCTCACTGGGAAAAGATTAAAACCCTTTTCCTAGCACTGCAGCCTACCCTCTGATTCATCACCAAGGCATCAAAGCTAAGCCAAGAGGCACATGATACGATTGAGCAATTCCCACGGTTTATCCTAGAGAAGGTTTTGGAAGTAAGAGATCTTCTCACCAAGCTATACTCATTCTCTGATGAGAACCTCACCAAGGCAGGAATTGAAGATCGGGATGCTGCTACTTAGATGAAAAATAAGTTTATTCATTGCCACTTTGCCTGCCAGCACACTAAAGTAGCCACGGCTACTCTGAGCAAGACACTGGACAACATACATGAGAGTTTCTCTAGGTTAATCAGGATGGGTTTGTCGTCCCCATTCCTTGAAAATGGCTCTATTTCCATGGTCGAGTAGATTGTAGAAAGAATAGAAGAGAAGGGAAATGATCCAAAAGTTTTCAAGAATTTTAGTCATCCTCCCACGGTGACCAATATTGAGGGAGTGATTCATTCACTTGCACAACTACTGTTTCATTGTGAAGTAGGGGCTGGTTTACCTAATGCATTGTCTCATAAAGAAACTATTGATCTAAGTGGAGCATAAGAGAATTTGTGCAACATGGTGAAGCCATTTGAGGATGAATGGTCACCTCTATAGGTGGCTCTTTCCAATCTCTGACTCCATTATCTAATGAAATGGTACTCTGGTCTATAAACCAAAGAAATTTTGGGTTCTCTGTTCCTCAGGTGAAATGCCCCTGGTAGTTGCCAAAAGTTGTTAATAAATATTTAACGAGCTCCTTTTGGGTGTATTTTCCTCTATGCATTAGCCTGTACATTGCAGGTAATCAACTCGACCTTTTATCTAAGTTCTGTTCTCCCATTCCACATGTCTACTCTTCGCAACCCCGAGTTTCTACATTCCATTTGCATCCTGGGAACCCCCGCTATGCTTCCATGTGTCATGGCTGCAGAATATATTTTTTCATTCTTTCTTGCTACCTCATTAGGCTCTGCTCGAGTGCCATGAAGCCCTCATTCCAAAAATTTTTGGCAGGCCCCACAATTGTTATCTACAGTGTACTCTTGCTACGTGTCTTCTCTTCAAAAAATTTTTAACATAGAGATGAAGTATCAACCGCGGGCAGCGAAATGATGCCATGCGTCTCTTTTGCGCCCGACTGGTGATCGTTCCCTCTACTATTGGTTAATTTCTCTGCCCATTCAACATGTGTAGCCTTAGCACAAGCCTTCAACGATGAGAGAGAGAGAGGTTCACACGAGCAGCGAAAGGTTGCCATGTGTCTAGTCAGCAGATTTTATATTTGGGCAATGGACCAGATGAACCAAATGCTGCTATTGGCCACTACGTGTCATAATAATTTGCACGGGATGGTGACACTTGTCTGTTAAGCCTTGTCGGGACCACCACCATCATTTGTAGAGGATGCACCTATGCCTAGAATGACCAAATGCTTGGTTTCAAATTGTTTCTATTGCAATGACTTGGGGAATATCCTAATTTTTGTATCATTGCCAAGGGATTGTGAAATCTTTCTTGTTGCTACTCTCTGAAGTAGTGGGGGTTTTTTCCTACTAAATATACTTTTCTCTATTATGAGAAAAGGGTCTGGAATTTGGAGGAATCATTGGTTTTGGCTAAAGATGCTAGGCCTTTATTGTTGTTTTATTTTATTGCAAAAACTTTCAGACTGTGCCAATTATTCGACGTTTCTGTTCTTTTATGCTACTTGATCAAACTATAAACTGTGCTTTTATTGTCTGGAAATTTCATTTAAGAACTTCTATATATATTGAATGCAAGTTTTCTAACCTAGACCATGTCTAATGACTCTTATTGGTAGTAGGAATGTATGCAATATTATTTTATGTCAATGAATGGATTTTCTATGTTGTAATCTTTAGTTTCTAATTTTTTGGAACACTACAAACACCAATTAGGCCCTTAGATCTATGATTTATTGTGCCTATCATTAAGTCTTGGTACATCGCCTTAGGTTAGACTTTATTTTATTATATTTGTTTCCTTTTCCCTTTCCAAACCCCTCATTATAGAAGAATCCAACTTCTCTAAAATCCAGAGGTCACTCAGTTTAGCGCAAAAGGTCCCCCATAAACTGAGTTTCCCATAAGATATTGTTACTATTATCACTTGAAATTGAACCCTTGTTGAACCTAATGTTCAACACCTCAGTGTAACATTGGAAGACCTCTAAAGATGTGGGTTTCTTATAGATAGAGGTTAACCTCAGGAGAAGGCCAGCTTCCTTTGTGTATCACCTAGACTAATGATCTTTGCGAGGTAAAGGGAGAAAAATGCATACAAAATGAAACTATACTGAACTATTCCTATGGTGATACAATGAGTTGATAAGAAATCAGGAAATGAAAACAAGATGCAAACACATTGGGGAAACTAGACTACAGTTGTTTTACTTACTCAACATAACCCCCATTAGACTTATGCATCACTCTTGATAGGTTTGATCTACATACATATCTCAAAAAGGAAGGAACAAACTTCACAGCTTTGTGGTATGAATACAAATTTAGCAAAACACTATTAAAGAAATACATACATAAGCTAACATACAGAAATGAGAGTGGTAAGAGCATTAGTACTTGTCTTCAAGGTGAACTCTGTTTTGCATTCCAAATTTCAATTGAGTTACAAAAAAATACATTTAGTCGAGAAAGGATTGATAGAAATCACTAACTCTTCAGAGTGTATAATCAGAACTATTTACAAAAAGGAAAAAAATGCCTTAAATATCATAGTGTGCCGGCCCCTTAGGGTTTACAAAAAATAACCGGCCCAGAAAAACTACCCCTTAGATTTTTTTATTGAATTTCAAGTTGCACCCTGCGTGTCCATGTCGGTGTCAAAGATTTCCTTCAAGGGACTCCCTTCTTGAACATTCTACAACCACTGCAATTCAGTTTTGTTCCTCGTGTCGATCTTTGAACCTCCCTGTCAAGTGCCACCAATGCTTTTGAGCTCAAAACATATACACATTGCTTTTCATTCTGTTGATGTTCTTCAGACTGCCATGACTCACTTTCAGATCCCTCTGGTTGGTCAAGTGAACTCCACACAGATTCTTCAGGCGGTCAAAACTCCTTTGATCAGAATCGCATCTCAGCGAGACACTGGAAGTGTCTCACCGATGTGATTATGTGTCTCTACAACTATCAGCATATCATAGAACAATGGGTGAGAGCTCATGTCATAGGCAATAAACTATCGGTGAGCCCATCTTATTTTCAACAAGACATTACCGAGTTGGCAGGACCTCATGGCGAGCTCATTTCATCTACCCTGAGCTCACTCTTCTCCTCCAGGCTTGAGCTCCTTTGGCTTTCAATGAGACCTTATCGGGTCGGAAAGACCTCATGGCGAGCTCATTTCATTTACCCTGATGGATTCAACTCATAGAGAGCTCCTTTTCAGTCGGCAAGACATTCGTGTGTCGATGAGACATTTTACCGAAGGCAAAACGTTACCCTGAGGCCCTTCATCTTCAGCAGGAGTTGATTGATGTCACCCCGAACACACCACATTCCACCGAGCTCTACATTCCTTTTGTCGAGACATTATCAAGTCGGCAGGACATCATAGCAAGTTCCCCCTGTCATACCGATATTTGCTTTTGTCACTGAGACACCCTACATTTGCCGAGACCTCTTGTAGACTTCCTCTTCCTTCAGTGAACTCTTCATTCTTCGGCAAGACATTTGGTGAGACCCTTCATTATCAATGAGACATTGGCCTATCGGCTAGACCTCCCGCTAGGCTCTTTATCTCTCGGTGATGAGCTACTTTCTCTTTGGTTGGGGAGACATTATGCCTTCACCAAGACATCATGGTGAAACTATTTTTCTCTTAGCGAGCTTCCTTCGTGTCACTGAGACTTCTTTATCACTGAGACTCTATATCGAAGTCTCCTTGCCCTTCGCCGAAAGTTCACTTGAGTTCGGGGAGAGCTTGCTTGATCGGCAAGACACCCTGCTGATACCACCCCCATCCTTTGTCGCTAAGACATTCCTAGGTCACCGAGACCTCACCACGACCTCAAAATGCTACATCGAAGACATCCCCCAGGTCGGTAGGACATCCACTAGTCATTGAGATCCTATGCTGAAGGCCAAATCGTTCAGCAAGTTCCTTTCTTTGGGTGGCATCCCCTTTCTATCAATGAGACAATTCTTGATCGCCAAGACCTTCTGGTGATGAAACCCTGCTTTGCCAATGCTGCTTTATTCATTGAGGCTCTGATGGATTGGAAAGACTTATGCCGATATTACCTTATGTCGACGAGACATCTTTCCTTCGGTGAGACCTCCTGGCGAAGCCTGCTTACATATGCTGAAGGCATCCTTTTGGTAAGGACCTTCTACTTTTGCCGAGACTTCATGGTGACTTCATTTATCTTTGCCAAGAGCCTTTATTCGTTGAGGCATCACCATGTCAGCCAAACATCACCCCGATGGTGAGACGTTACACCGAGGGTAAATATGTCAGCGAGACCTCCTTTCTTCAGCGAGCCATTACACCGAGGGCACCAACCTTTGCCGAAAGCCTTTATTCTTGTTGCCAAAACATCCCGGGTCATTGAGACATCTTGTAGAATCCAATCCTTACACCGAGACCCTTTAAAGTCAGGGAGACCTTGTGACTTCGGTGAGACCTTCTTGATCGCCAGGACATTCTTGGGGTCTTGGTGACTCTCTCCTTAGAAGATTCTCATGCCGAACCTGAACAAGGTAGGCTTCTTGACTGAGTTCCCTATGACCTAGCATCAGATTCATGACTTTTTCCCTAGGCTGAATGCTCCATTTGGCCTTCTCGAACTTGTTAAACACAATTTGCCTTGCTTGATTGAGCCTGAGGGTGAAAATTAGGTAATAGTTACCTCATCAAATTTTGGCGTTAACAGGATTCAAATTTCAGTTGTAAAGGTGGTTGATTGATGGTTGAGTTTGAAAGACCTTTAAAAAGGCATGGAGGGATCATTGTAAGGCTGTTGATTCATAATCTAATATTTTGACAATAAAATTCTGAGTTTTTCTTTCAAATTTTGTGTTTTTCCTTGTTTTTATAGATCTGTACGGCCACGTACAGTTGGATTATGATGTGACATATTTTCCAAGCTTTGAATATTAGTGTTAGCTTTTTTTTTGTCTATTTTGAAGGAATTTAGTGGTGATTTGCAATAGAAAACTCCATTTCTGAGTGATCAACCGGTATACCCTATTTTGAGGGTTTGTGAACTAAAAATGATGTAAAAGGGCCCTTACACTTTTTGTAACCACTACAACTTGTGTAAGGGGCCCCATGGAGTCTGTTGTACATATAGGATGTATGACTAGAGCATAGGGACAGGAATAAAGAAGATATGTATGTTGTTCCTGAGTGGTTTTGTGGAGAAAAGCATGTGAATGAAGAGGTTTCAGTCTAGGGTTTGAAAAAATCTATATGGGAGTCTTATTTTTTTGAACTTTTAATCATGTGTGGGGTTTTAAAATAGTGTTTGAATTGGTTTGAGGGCCTGGGATATCGTGGATGTATTAGATTCAATAAACCCTCATGATTTACACCTTAAACAAGGGTTTTCTATTTTGTCATGTATTGGTCTATACTAGTGGAATATTTTTGTGGTTTTGGTGGTTTGAGGACATATAAATTTCTGCCCCAAGTTTTTAGAGGGATTGGAGAAGTTTTAAGGGTACTCTCTTTGTAAAAGAGGTCTATTTCATTAGGTTTTTCCATGATAGGGGTGTTGGATCTCCATGTTGGTCCAAGGGAGTTGTTGTTGAGGCTTACATATTTGTTATATCCTTGAAATGGGTATCTTAATCCATCAAGATTTAGTCTGGTGTTTTGGGAATCATTTGTGTTATTTGGAAAAAACTAGGTTTGCACTACTACAAGGGTTCAAGGAGTGAAAGTGGGAAATCTAACTTCTGGTGTTTTCCTTGCTTTGTGGGTGATTTAGATTGTCCAAATAGGTCATATTAATATTTTAAGAATCCTCTTAGATGTAGGGTAACATATTGGTTGAATTGAGTCTTGTAGGTCTACATTAGAGTGGTATAAGAGCATAGTAGTAGATCTTGTGTTGTTTTGAATTGGTTTTGCAGGTAGGTTAAGAGAGGATTGTGAAAATTCCACCCAAAGAAAGTATGGTTGCAAGGAAGATTGAAACTCATGACAAGGAGATGGAAGCCTTGAAAAGAGAGATGGCTTCTTAGAAGGCAAAGAATAGAGTGGAAGAGGATGTAAGTGAAACTGAAGAGGAAGAAGAAGCTCCTGGTGAAGAAGAGGAGATGGATCTTGATGATGCAAGAAAAATGAAGCTTTTGAAGGATGTGAAGGAGGGACATGGAAAAGTATATGTTCCTATATATGGAGGAAAACTTGATAGTGAAGAGCTCCTAGATTGGATTGGGGCTATGGAAAAATACTTTGATAGTGAAGATATTGATGAAGGACATAAGGTGAAGAAGGCTAAAAAAAGACTGAAGGGACATGCCTTGGTATGGTGGAATTTTGTGTAGGAGGAAAGGGAGAGACAAGGAGAAAGCAAGATCACCTCTTGGTTAAGGATGAAGGCCAAAATGAAAGGTAAATTTCTCCCTAGTGACTACAATGTTCAATTGCTTAAGAAATTGCAAAATATTAAACAAAAAGATTTGGATGTACAATCATATACTAAATAATTTTATAAGTTGATTATAATAACTAAGCATGAGGAAGATGAAGATGAAATGGTTTCTACGTACTTGAATGGTTTGAGGTACAACATCCAAGATGAGATCAACATTTTGGCACCTAAGTCAATTGAACAATTCTTTCAAATGACCATGAGAGCAGAAGAGAAACTAAAAAGGAGACAAGAGAAGGTAGTAAGAGGTAGAGGAGGTACATCTAGGGGCAGAGGTACCTTTCCAACACAAAAAAAATCCAAAGAAGGCCAAGAAAATGCTGGGAAAAGTAAAGAACAAGGAACTAAGTTTAGAGGTGGATGGAGAGGTGGAAGAGGAAATTATAGGGGAAGAGATTCAAATGAATTTGCAGGAAGATGCTATAAATGTGGTGAGTTTGGTCACCTTTCTTTTTAGTGTCCTGACAAGTTTAGTGCTTCTTCAAGTGGAAGTGAAAGAAAAGGTGATAAAAGAGTCCAATATGTCCAAGGATATGAAGAAGAGAGTGTGAGTTCATCAAGCAAACCTACAGATCTAGAAGTAGGAGAAGCTCTTATGATAAGGACCTTGTTGTAGGGACAAAAGGAAGAAGATTTGAGCCAAAGGAGGAGTATATTCAGAACCTCATGTAAATGCAAAGGTAAAGTGTGTCAAGTTGTAATTGATTTTGGTTCTCAAGATAATATGGTGTTTAGGGAGATGGTAGATAGGTTGAGTTTAGAAAAAATTCCTCATGTAGCGCCCTAAAAAGTTTCTTGGGTGAATGATAGCCAAATTTTAGTAGTGAATGAGCAAGCTTATGTGGATTTCTAGATTGGAGAGTACAAGGATAGAGTCCTATGTGATATATTGCCAATGGATTGTTGCCATCTGCTCTTGGTAAGGCCATGGAAATTTGATAGGAATTCTATGTATGATGGTTGCGAAAATACCTACACCATTTGGAAGGATAATAAAAGTTTCAAGCTAACTCCTTTGCAGGGAAAATAAAAGGACAAAGGAAAAACAAAGGTGGTGATCTTTGGGAAAAAGGAATTTATAATGGTTGAGGATGGTAAGAATGATTTGTTTCCTATTTTGGAATGGAGTTATGATGCTAGAACAACAAAATAGACACCTAAGAATGGTGCCCAGATAGTGGCAACTAATAATGTGAAGGTTGATGCTCACATGGAGAAGCAAACTCATGTGAAGACCATGAAGGAGATTGAACTTAGAAATTATCATGGTGAATTGTTGATGACACAACAGGGAGGAGTCAAGCAAATGCAAGAAATTATGATTGGAGCAATGAGTTTTCCTATAACAATTCATGGAAAGGAGAGACAGTCAAATCAAGATAGGAAAAGGAATCTAAATTTTGATGATACAGTGGAGTATGAGACTGTACATACAAGGGTAATAAGTTTGATTCCTAAACACAAGAAAGTATATAAGCAAGGACAAAGCTTTGAGGGGTAGTTGATGCATGAAAAGACAACAAGCTATGAAGTTGGGGGAATGATAAATGAAGGTACTGAAGTTTGTAAGGATGCCAAGATAGTGGTTAAGAAAATGTAGGTCTGATAGAGTTTAAAAGTACAAACATAGTAGGTGTTGCATCTGAAAAAGATAATATGATGATTATGAGGACCAATGGGCAAAGAACAAAGTATGGAAAGCAAAGAGAGGTAATGTTGATTGATGGAGATAGTTGGAAAGATAAAGGGAGATAGATGATAACAAGTAAAATGCCTTTGGCAGGTCCTAATGTACCAATAGAAGCTCAAACCATAGGTGCAGGGTAGAATATAGTAATAAACTAGTATGGAGCACAAGCATAGGCTAATGGAAATGGCCTAGGTACTAGAGGAGTCTTCTTCTAGCATGGGCATGGTGGTACCAACCTCAATTCATGAGGCATGAATACTTTTTAGGGGGGGTGTATGGTGTAGGAGAACCTCCACCTTATGTTTATAGTTGTAGCACTAATCATTGAGCATTGAAATGCTTGGAAAGGAGTAAAGTTGTTTTGAGGAAATTTGATATGAATAAGGTCACTTTGGTAAGTTTTGAGGTGAAGTTTTGAGGTTAGGTTGTGATCTTGCACTTGGGATTGTTGTGTAGCCTTTGGAAGGAAAGTTTTGAATCTACATGTAAATGTGCAAGAACAGTGTCTTGTCAATGCAATAAGGCTATTTTTAAGCCATTAGTGTGGTCTTAGAGAAGTCATAGGAGTTTCAATGCATTTAAAAGGTCAAGAGTTAAAACATTGCCATGTATGGAGAGTGATGATTAACAAACTTGTAAATGGAGTGTTTTATGTTTCCAATGGTCATAAAGGATTCAAATTTCAGTTGTAAAGGTGGTTGATCAGTGGTTGAGTTTGAAAGGCCTTTAAAAAGTCATGGAAGGATCATTGTAAGGTTTTTGATTCATAATCTAAGATCTTGACAATAAAATTCTAAGTTTTTCTTTCAAATTTTGTGTTTTTCCTTGTTTTTGCATATCTGTACGACAACGTACAGTCAAATTATGATGTGAAATATTTTTGAATATTTGAATATTAGTGTTAGATTTGTTTTGTTTCTGGTTTGAAGGCATTTAGTGGTGATTTTCAACATAAAACTCCATTTCTTAGTGATCAACCGGTATACCTTGTTTTGAGGGTTTGTGAATTAAAAATGATGTAAAAGGGCCCTTACACTTTTTGTAACCACTATAACTTGTGTAAGGGGCCCCATGGAGTCTGTTGTACATATAGGATGCATGGATAGAGCTTAGGGACAAGAATACAGAAGATATGTCTGTTGTTTCTGAGTGGTTTTGTGGAGAAAAGCATGCGAATGAAGAGGTTTCATTCTGGGGTTTGAAAAAATCTATATGGGAGTCTTGTTTTTTTGAAATTTTAAGCATGTGGGGTTAAAAAATGGTGATTGAATTGGTTTTAGGGCGTGGGAGATTGTGGATGTATTAGATTCAATAAACCCTCATGATTTACACCTTAAACAAGGGTTTTCTATTTTGGCATGTATTGGTCCGTACTAGTGGAATATTTTTGTGGTTTTGGTGGTTTGAGGACATATAAATTGCTGCCCAATTTTTTTAGAGGTATTGGAGAAGTTTGAATGGTACTCTCTTTGTAAAAGAGGTCTATTTCATTAGGTTTTTCCATGACAGGGGTGTTGGATCCCCATGTTGGTCCAAGGGAGTTGTTGTTGAGGCTTACATATTTGTTATGTCCTTGAAATGGGTATTTGAATCCATCAAGATTCAGTTCGGTGTTTTTGGAATCATTTGTGTTATTGGGAAAAAAACTAGGTTTGCACTACTACAAGGGTTCAAGGAGTGAAAGTGGGAAATTTGACTTTTGGTGTTTTTCATGCTTTGTGGGTGATTTATATTGTCCAAAGAGGTCATATTAATCTTGTTAGATGCCTCTTAGAGGTAGGGTAACATATTGGTTGAATTCAGTCTTCCAGGTCTACATCATTTCCCCACTCAATCACTATGATGACATTCCTATGCAAGAAATATTATCAATGAGACTACACATACTTATAGATCTATTCCATGTGTCTTTAACATTTGAAAAATCAGAGTGATTTTCTTAGCATCAAACCATTCATGACCAAACTTTCACTATCCAAGTTGAGACTTTAGATCAAGTAATACTTGACAATGAATCTTAGACAACTTAATTAATGAATGAAGTCTAATCTTAGACAACCTTAATTGGGGTTTTGAAGTCTAATCTTAATAACTATTTTAGGATTTCCTTTAAATGTTATTTATCTATTGGTTTACATAACTTTTCTATATTTATAAGTTAGATAACTTGTAAAATGTATAATTGTTGGCATGGAATGAAATTGGACTGTTGTTGACATTTGTTATTCTCATGGACATGTATTGAAGCACTTGCATGGTTGATAAAGCTTGTTTGGATAGGACTTAGAGACTTTTGAAAAGGAGGGAAAGGAATTCAGAGTTTGTTGCAATGAATTTGAAGTCAGCAAAGTCCTCTGCAATGAATTTAGAGGTAATTTAAAACCATCATTTCTAAAAGTAAGCTAATAGGAAACACATTCATATTCCATTCTCAGTAGGTAAACTTCAAATTAATGTAAGATAGATCTTAGAACAATGACTCATTATATCCTCTTCTTTTTGTTATGGTCTCTACTAAAAGTGACTAATAGATCTATTTGCACCACACAAATGACCTTGTTTGCAATAGCCTCCATTTCCTTAGTAGCTTGATCTAATCTCTCCCATGATGCTTGTGGTCCCTACCACACCCACCTTATCCTTCCAAGGCTAGTATTAACTATGATGGCCTTTTAGATTTGAGGGAGTGCCTTACTTGTGAAGGCCTCTAGGAAGAAAATGTCCAATTGTCCATTTTATGAGATCACTCCTCACCTCCAACACATGAAAAACCTAGCTTTCTAGTGCCTTGATTGTATCAATCTTGTTGATTTTCTTTTTTGTGTTTGTTGGAATGTATAGAAGCTCCAACATGTTAGTAGGACCCCCCCAATCCCTTTAGGAGTGGCATTAGGGGGAACCTCAAGGTGTTTCAAACTTGTCACATTGGTGAGCTTGGAAGAGGCACCCTTGTTAGGGAATTATTTGAAGAAGTGGTGAGCTAATCAGGTGGTGGAATGTCAATCATGGCATTTCAGGGCCAAGATTGCAAAATTTTCTACTGCACCATTTATTTACATCTTGAAATGTGGGTCTTTAGTCTTCTTCTTCTTATAACCTATGTATTGTTTCTTTGGATATTCCAATGGACAATTTAGCAATACCAAAGCTTAAAAACTACTTTTCTATCGATTCAATGCTCTATAGTCTACTCTGTTGATATTATAACACACACATGCAAAAACTGGTGTTTGCTAGAGCTACATGTTGTGATCTATATCACAAATTATTTCAATGATCTCATGGAAAAAAATTGTGAGTAGACCACTAAAAATTAGATTTATATGCAACCTCATGATGATTTGCATGCTCACAAATTGGAAATACATACAACTATAACTAAAGTCAAATATATACATTGTCATAGATGTAGCACATGCAAGTAGGCTGAAACTATGCTTCGTACTATTATATATGCAATAGAATTTTATGCTTTTGTGGTGGAAAGATTGCATAATTAATCATACACTTTAATGTACAACAATGGAATTATTGAAAGATTGTAAAGAACAACATACCAAAGGAATTTACATAAAAATATATCAAATGTCCTTGAGAAATTCAATGTGGTTAAAAACTCCATCAATGAATATCTATTCTTCATTCATTTTCATGGCTTGAGAAATGAACATAAAGTAGAAACTCTCTTGGAGCATGGAAGCCTATAAATCCCTTTTCTTCAGAAGGTAAAACTTCTAAAAAATCATTAAAACTACAAATTGTTATTCTTTGACATGGTGACCACATGTATGTCAGATTTCATGGCCTCATGTAGTTATCTAGGTGTAGAAGCTTCTATGAAGTGTGGCTTGTCATTAGCAGTTAACTATGGTTCACTAGCCATTCACCATGAATTCTGCTATACCTTGCTCAAATGTGAGTGGATGATGTCTTCAACTCATGAATGAATATGAAATTAGGAATCCATTTGTTGGCAACACAAGGGCAGACAACTAAGAGTTGGGATGAATTAGTTGTCACAAAAATTTAAAACTTATTCAACTTATTAACTTTATTCTTAGATCTGATTAATAACCATGAAAGCATAAATCATCAACACATCAGAAACACACATAACACCAATATTTTTTATGTGGAAACCTTGTTAGGGGAAAAACCACTATGGAGGTCATTCCACAAGATTATACCCTATTAAAAGTATAAGAAATGAAAATATGGGAAATGCATTTGCATTCAAGCACACTTCCTAAAGCTCACTACTCAATTAAAATGGGGCTAACCACCCAAAGGAAGACACACTATCTTACAAAGAGAATCAGATTACATCTACAAAGGTTTGAACTAATAGAATAACATTTTCTAATGCTTGATCATAGTTCTGGTTTAGCGCATGAAAAATTCTTTACTCTTCTTCACTCTTCTTCACACTCTGCTATGCCTTCAAATGATTTAGATCAATATTTGCACACACAGAAGCACACTCTAGCATACACTCGTACACTTCAATTCAAATAAGCAATCACTCTTATATATCCGCAATAAAAAATTTCATCCCTTCAAGTCGGCTTCAACAAAATAATAAAATGAATATAAAATGTCGGCCCAAAATACTAGAGATTATTAATGTGAATCAACCAAGGTTAGCCACAACATAGTGAAGACCCAAATAAACATCTAAAATGTGAAAAAAATTCAATTAATTACTCCTCGAAGATCCACAACACGCTACGACCACCATATTGTCTAAGAACAAGAAAAACATGAACATGCAAGATAAAATTTCCAATCATGAGCACAATGATCAATGCAAACATGCAACAAAGATAAAGTATGATCTAGAAGCATCCAAAAACATCATGAATCACCAGAGAAGCATCCAAAACAACTAAACTAATTGAAATCAGATCAACTTCAACCAACAACACCAACTGAAGCAACATAAAAACTGTCAGAATGTAAATCTTCATCACTCGATCAAATCTTCATGCAAATATTTGAAACTTGACGTGGATAAACTAGATACACGCAACAAAAAACCCTTTAGTCCACAACCTCTTATCATTAATGTACAAAACTTACCAACATACTGAACTTCACTTCACCATTGACAACTTGCAACTCATTCCATAACAATTTTCTCAATATGCTCGACATATACAACTTCTAATGAATTAATGCTATTAGTGTTGAAATCAATGACAACCACACATCAACAAATCAACCACAACATCCAACAATCCCCCCCTTTGGCATTAATGGAAACACATGATGTGAAAAACACCATCAACACAAATAACTCTTGACACTTACTCCCCCTTAGGTTCTAACTCATTTTCTCCTCAAATTTTTCACACAACTCTTCTCCCCACATGGCTCTTCTCTTCAAATAATTCACAGTTTTTCACATGACTCTTCTCTTTAGATAATTCATAGTTTTTCACATGACTCTTCTCCTCCTTTGACATCAATGATAAATATTTCTAAGCTCTACATAGACTATGAACCACATTTATGAGAATCTCAACATCTAACTACTCCCCCTGAGTAGCAGCCACCACAACATCAATATGAAACAAGATATGACTTTGAAATGCATGGACCGATGCAATGAAATGCATTCCTAATCAGTAATCACCCCTACCTTCCCTCTGAGTACTCAAAATATCCTTAGGCAACAACTTGGTAAAAATGTCTACAATCTACTCCTTAGTAGGCACATACTCTAGTCTGACTTCCTTTTCACTCACCTTTTCTCTCAAAAAGTGAAACTTAATAGATATATGCTTTGTCTTTGAATGTAGCACCAAATTCTTAGAAATTTTAATAGCACTTGAATTATCACAGAATATAGCAATAGGCTCATTATACACAACTTTGATATCCTTCAACATCTATTTCATCCACAAGACTTGAGTACAATTGTTAGCAGCAACAATGTATTCGGCCTCTGTAGTATATAAAGAAATGGCATTCTACTTCTTACTTAACCATGAAATCAACTTCTTACCCAAGAAAAATGCTCCACCACTAGTACTTTTCCTATAATTTACATCTCCTGCTCAATCAACATCAGTAAAGGCACTTAAAGTAAGACCATCATCTTTAGGATACCATAGGCCAAAGTCAAATGTCCCCTTCAAGTATCTGAAAATTCTCTTCACAATAGTCACATGATATTCCTTCGGATCAGCTTGAAATCTTGCAACAATACATACAACATTCATGATATTAGGCCTAGTTTGAGTTAAATACAACAATCCACCAATCATTGATCTGTATCTAGTTTTATTTTCCTTCAGAGAATCATCTTCTATTGTCAACTTGCATCCGGTCACCATGGGTGTACCAACTAGATTTGAATCTTCCATACCGAACTTCTTCAGTAATTCCTTCACATACTTGGATTGAGATATAAAAATCCCTTTATCTAATTGAGTAATTTTCAATCCTAAAAATAATTTAATCTCACTAATCATTGACATTTCAAATTCACTCTTCATCTCATTAGAAAACTTCATGCACAAACCATCATCTCCTCCAAAAAATGATATCATCAACAAAGACTTCAACAATCAAATCTTTATTACCATTCTTGAAATGCATATTACTATTAGCAATACCTTTGTTAAATCCAAGCTTCAACAAATAATTGTCCAATCTATTATACCATGCTCTAGGGGCTTTCTTGAGTCCATACAATTCTTTCTTCAACCAACATACCATATCTCCCTTATCAGTCAACTCAAATCCATTAGGTTGCTCAACACACACCTCTTCTTCCAATTCACCATTTAGAAAAGCTAACTTGACATCCATTTGATAAACCTTGTAATTCTTGTAAGCAGCATAGGAAAGAAATAATCTTACAGCTTCAATTCTATCAATAGGGACAAAATTCTCTTCAAAATCAATTCCTTCCATCAGTGAATATCCTTTGCATACCAGTCTTGCTTTGTTTCTAACCACTTCTCCTTGCTCATTCATTTTGTTTCTAAAGACCCATTTAGTTCCAATGACATTCTTATCCTTAGGACTGAGAACAAGAATCCATGTATCATTCTTCTCAATCTGTTTTAGTTCCTCTTTCATTGCTTCACCCAATGCTCATCTTTACATGCTTCATTCACACTAGTAGGACTAGTCTTTGAAATCAAGCAGTATTCTTCTAAAATCTTTCTCCTAGTTTGGACACCTTTTTTCTTATCTCCTATAATTTGATCTTCTAAATGATTCAATATTGCATACCTTAAAATTCTTATTAGGTTTTTCTTCAACTTCAAGCTCTTCTATTCTCTCTTCTACAACTTCACTGGTTTCTTCTTCCTCTTGATTTTCCCAATCCAATTTGCACTTGATTTGTAGTCTGAACTTGCTTTCCCTTGTTTGTATTGAAATTCTGATCATCATAATCATATCCACAGGTTTTGGATGGTGTACCTAAGTCTTCATCAACCTTAAGATTTTCACTTTCGACCATTTTACTCAATATTTTATTGGAACACTAGTAGGCCTTGCTACTAGTAGAATAACCCAAAAAGATACCTTCATCACTCCTAGCATCAAACTTTCTTGTCTTCATCTCTCTTGATATAACATTTTCTACCAAATATCTTGAAATATTTAACAGTAGGATTTTGACTAGTCCATAGGTAAAAAGGGGTCTTACCAGTATCACCTTTGATTTGTACCTGGTTGAGTGTGTACATAGCAGTACTCACAGCTTCTCTCCAGTAGATATAAGGGACATTTCCTTCCAACATCATAGTTCTAGCAACATCTTCAATTTTTTTTCTTCCTTTCCACAACTCCATTTTGCTGAGGGGTCTGCGGTGTAGATAATTGTCTCTTTATTCCATGTTCTTCACAAAAGGAATTAAATTCACTGGAAGTGAATTCTCCACCTTTATCTGATCTCATACATTTAATCTTTAGACCTGTCTCTATCTCAACCATAGCCTTAAAGGTCTTGAACTTTTCCAATGCTTTAGATTTCTCCCTTAAGAGAGTAACCCACACCATTCTAGAATAATCATCAATGAGTAACATGAAATACCTATAACCTTGTAAACTTCTAACCTAAGAGGGACCACACAACTCAATATGCACATGCTCCAATAATTCATTTGAAGAATGTTGTCTGCTCTGAAATGAAATTCTAGTTTGCTTTCCTAACTAACATTCCTTGCATATGGAATTAGTAGGTTTCACCAACTTAGGTAGATCTCTCACAACCTTAGTAGAACTTATCTTCACAATATTATTAAAGTTAACATGGCACATTCTCCTATACCATAACCAACTTTCATCAACTTGAGCAATCAAACAACTTTTACTAGCAGAACTCAGTGAAAGATATTACCTTTTTTTTTGTACCTGATGCAATTACATTTTTAGAACTCCATATTTTTCACTTTCCATCATTGAACTGAAGATCATATCCCTTATCAACCATCTTACCAACTCTTAAAATATTATTCTTCAAGCCTTCCACATACAGGACATCATCAATATTATGTTTACCATCAAGAGAAATGCATCCTATGCCACGGATCACATCTGTTGTATTATCACCAAATCTCACAACACCATCATAATTTTCCAAGCTCACAAACTTAATTTTATCTCCTTTCATATGATGTGAACATCCACTATCAATCACCCATTCATCTTTCTCTTCAACTCGAGTAGCTAGGGCTTTCTCCATGTTTGTACAACTAACAAATTTAGTAGATACAAGATTGTTTTCCTTGATAACAATAAATACCTATTCATCATCACTTCTATTTCCTTTATTAGATTCATCATCTATCACACCTTCATCAGCAGCATAGTAACACTTCTTTTGAAATCTAGGCTTGTTATTTCTTGGTTTACGAGTTCTTTCCATACACCTTGATGCAAAATGACCTATCTTATTGCAAGAAAAACATTTACGAGGCAATTTTCCTTCATACTTACCTTTTCCTCTCGGTACTCTTTTGACAATAAGTGCTTCCAAATCTTCTAGCTCTCTTTTTTCTTCTTCAATCTATCTAATTTCATCCTCATACTTGAATGTCTTTCTAGATGTACTCTCACCCAGATCATATCCATGTCTATCTCTTCCAAAAGTAGTAGCCTTAAATGTAGATTCAAACTTAGGAAGGGCATCACCAAATTCACTCAACTCAAAAGTAGTAAGCTTACCAACCAACATGTCTCTGGTTACATTTGCTACAGTCTAGAGATCTTCAATAGCACTAGCTTTGACTTTGTAAGAATCAGGAAATGATCTAAGCACTTTAGCAACAATCTATGATTTGTTTGTCTATCCACCAACATATCTAATGCCACACATAAATTCATTCACTCTTTGCATAAAAATAGTAATGTTCTCATCATCACCCATTCTCATCTTTTTATATTTTCCTTTCAGACTTTACAACTTAGCAATCTTCAAATTAGTATCACCTTCATATAAGGTTTCCAACTTTTTCTAGATCTCAGGAGCAGTCTTTAGATCCAAAACATTTTTCATCTCAAAATCAGTCAAGGCACTCAACAATGCTTCCTTAGCCCATATATTATACTCATCATCTCTAATCTTAGTAGTAGTAGTAGGACCATTCTAAGGAATAAAATACCTATTAAATTTAATGTTCTATTAGGGTTCACCAATGCATCTCAAATGACACTCCATTTGAGTCTTCCATAGAGAATAATTTTTTCCATCAAATCTCAAACTATCCTTCTTGTTAGTCACCATCCTAGATCACCTCAAGCTACTAAACTTCTTCCAAGGAACCTGCTCTCATACCAATTATTGGAAACACAAGGGTAGACAACTCAAAGGGGGGGTGAATCAGTTGTCATAGAAATTTAAAACTTATTCAACTTATTAACTTTATTCTCAGATATGATTAATAACTATGAAATCATAAATCATCAACACATTAGAAACACACATAACACCAAGATTTTTTATGTGGAAACCCTGTTAGGGGAAAAATCAATGGTGGAGTTTACTCTACAATATTAACCACCCAAAGGAAGACACATTGTATTATAGAGGGAATCATATTACATCCACAAAGGGTTTGAACTGATAGAATATCATCTTCTAATGCCTTATCATAGTTCCAGTTTAGCACATGTACACTTCTTTACTCTTCTTCACTCTTCTTCACACTTTGCTCTATCTTCAAATGATTTAGATCAATATTCACACACATAGAAGCACACTCTGGCATACACTTTCACACTTCAATTCGAATAAGCAATCACTCTTATATATCCACAATAAGAAATTTCATCCCTTCAAGTTGGCTTCAACAAAATAATAAAATGAATATAAACTGTCAACCCAAAATACTAGAGATTATTAATGCGAATCAGCCAAGGTCAACCAAAACTTAGTGAAGACCCAAATCAACATCTCCAATGCAAAAACACTTCAATTAATTACTCCTCGAAGATCCACACCATGCTACAACCACCATGTCGGCCAAGAACAAGAAAAAAATGAACGTGCAAGAGAAAATCGCCAACCACGAGCACAACAATCAATGAAGACGTGCAAAAAAGATATAATATGATCTAGAAGCATCCACATTCATCATGAATCACTAGAGAAGCATCTGAAGCAACTGAACTAACTAAAATCACATCAACTTCAATCAACAACACCAACTGAAGCAACAAAAAAACTATCAAAATGTAAATCTTCATAACTCGATCAAATCTTCATGCGGATCTCTAAAACTTGACATGGATAAACTAGATACACTCAGCAACAAACCCTTTAGTCCACAACCTCTGATCATCAATGTACAAAACTTATCGACATACTAAACTCCACTTCACCACTGACAACCTGCAACTCATTCCATTGCAATTTTCTCAATATCCTCGACATATACAACTTCTAATGAATTAATGCTAATAGTGTTGACATCAATGACAACCACAACACCCAACACCATTATGATGATAAATTTATGATCAATAACATACTACTTGATAGTTATTTACCAAAAAAATTGCAATTAAATTGAAGACCCATCTATCACATTACTTATACCTACCTATCAAAATCATACACGGAATATACTATAAAATGTCTTACTACATAGATCCTTTACATATAATGATATATGATATCACCATAGCATATGAGTCTTGCTAGTCTTATCAAATATATAATGTACCATATTGAAATTCCAATATACATTTCATTCCATAACCTTATAAATCATATATGAAATCAACATAAGTAAGATTTTTAAGCAAAAAATTAAAAATATTGTACTATAGTCATGAAGAAACTTATTGTTGAGTTGTACTTGTACCACCATCACTATGAGGGGTAAAATGATCCTCAAGAGCTCATAAATAAGATTAGAAATTTCCAATTTTATCAAGATTCTAAATGCTTTATATGAAAACTTGGCAAATTCTCATAAACATAGTTTTAAAATTTGTTGAGTGTTGTTGGTGTGTGTTTTGACATGCCAACACTTTGGAACAAATTAGTTTCCCTACTTGAAAGGTGTTAAGCCCAATAATCTTTTATATGCATTTTATGGGTTCAAGAAACACATAATGATAAATTTATAATCAATAACATACTACTTGATAGTACTTATTTACCAAGAGACTTGCAATTAAACCGAAGACCCAGCTACTACATTACTTATACCTGCCTATCAAAATTATATACAAAATATACAATAAAATGTTTTTGTGCATATATCATTTACATATATGATATCACCGCAGCATATGAGTCTTATAAAACATATAAAATGTACTATATTGAAGTTTTGGTACATATTTCATTTCATAACCTTATAAACATATATGAAATTGGCATAAAGATTTTTAAGCAAAAAAATAAAAGATTGTATTAAAGTCATGAAGAAACTAATTGTTGAGTTGTACTTCTCTCACTATCATTATAAGGGTAAAATAATACTCAATAACTCATAAAGAAGATTTATTTTATTTTATTTTATCAAGATTCTAAATACTTTATAAAAGCTTGGAAAATTCTCATAAACATAGTTTTAAAACTTGCTAAGTACTATTGATGTGTTTTTTGACATGTCAACACATTGGAACAAATTAGTTTCCCTACTTGAAAGGTGTTAAGCCTAAGAGCCTTTTATATGCATTTTATGGGTTCAAGAAACACTTAATGATAAAATTTTGATGAACGACATACTACTTGAAAGTTGTTATTTATGCAGAAACTTGCAATTAAACCAAAGATCCATCTATCACAATACATTTTCCTACTTATCAAAATTTCAAAATCATATACAAAAATACTATAAAATGTTTTGCTACAAAGATCATTGACATATATGATGTCACTACAGTGTATGAGTCTTGTTTGTCTTATCAAATATATGTAATGTACCATATTGAAGTTCTGGTACACATTTTATTTCATAACCTTATAAAACATGTATGAAATTGGCATAAGAAAGATTTTTAAGCAAAAAATTGAAAAGTTTGCATTACAAGTCATGAAGCAACTAATTGTTGAGTTGTACTTGTACCATCACTTGAGGGGTAAAATAATCCTCAATAGATAGTAAAGAGATTAGAGATTTACTATTTTATCAAGATTCTAAATACTTTATTTAAAAGATTGGAAAATTCTCGTAAGCATAATTTTAAAACTTTGAGTACTGTTGATGTGTGTTTTGGCATGCCAATAAGTTGAAACAAATTAGCTTCCCTACTTGAAAGGTGTTAACCCCAAGGGTCTCTTATATGTATTAAGGGATCTGAAAACACTTGAATGAATTAGTTGGTAGATAGTTTGGTTGTTCCATTCAAGGGGCTCTAGTGGAATCTGAAGGGACACCTACATGGTTTTAAATCTTGTGCATTTGAAAACACTCTTGAATATCAGAAAGTCTATGTGATTACATAAAATTTTATTCAGGATCAAACATAAGTGCCAGTAGATGCAAATTACAGATTTCAAACTCAAAATGATTTGACATTTCCACATGTCCACATTAATAGAATGAAAAAATATCCCTCTACATTCAGGACAAGATATATTTCACTAAAACCCAATTTTACAAATTGTTGATTAAACATGAAAATTTAAATTTCATTCTTGTGTAAAAAGAATTGATTAATCACTTGAACTCAAACAATAACATAAGGACTAAATTTTAAGCCAAAAGTAATTCTAAATTAGTCTTACTCTAATCATGTATCATAAAGTTATTTTAAAGAAGAGTAAGAGAGAGAGAAAGGGAGAACGAAACGATGAGCCTATCAATCTTGTTTAGCCTATCAATATTTTGCTCTAAACTTCATTTGACAAGTAGAAAAAATTAATATAAAACCATTCATTTGCTTGATGTGAAGAATTATGACCAATATAGAACAAATTTCAATCATCTAAAGAGGGAAAAATGCAAAAGTATAATCTACAACCACCCTATTCTAGGTGTAGGTTGAAGGTACAACTCCCATAGTTGAAGTGCAAGACATGTATTTTGTATTACAACCACACCAAGGTTTTCAGGTTGAGTACACAAAATATTTTTCCATCAGCAAATTCTTGGTGATATGAAGCACCATTCAGATTCATCACATACTCATGAATTTAATGCAAAAAGTAGCAATAAAGAAGAAAGAAGAAAGAAAGAACTCATAAATTGCCATTCAGATTAATCACATACTCATGATTACAAGAATCATCGATTGGAAAACTAGTGATAAAGAAGAAAGGGAACAAAAGAAGCTAAATTGTACTATAAGAATCAAATATTTTAATTTCCAATCATTAAAAAGATCATGTGTTTACATATATTTAGGTTTCTTTGGTGGGAATATGGAAAATTTTCCCTCCAATAAACCATGTAAGATAAAATATAGAAAAGAATATGGATATTCACATGAATTTTGTTTTTTGATTTATAAATTTTCATTACAGTTGAGCTAAATTTTGGTTTTCAAATGGATTCCATCCTTCTTTTTGGTTTTCTTCTCCATCCTTAGTGCCCTTTTTGAATTTCTAGTCCCTTTGTAAGTATGCATTGAATTTATACAATACCACACAAACTAACTCTTGGTTACGGCCATTCCAATACACAAATCAAATGTTTATTGTGATGAAGATGCCAAAAAATTTCCAAGGAAATTTATCATATTCATCCCATTTCTTCTTGAAGTATTGACATGATGACCTCATGAGTTGACTAATTGATGTAGCATCAAATCTTTATTTTTTGGATGATTCACCTTTTAACACTTATTCAGATTGTTTCTTCAAATCATTCATGGAGTTCACATCCTTTTCTTCATTGTAAAATCAACATGAGATTCCTTCTTCAAACTCCCACATGTCATCAATAGCCCTTTGTGCTAAGGTATGTGATCCTTTGAATTTATCATTTCCTCCTCTCAATGTTTTTTATTTTGAATTTAAATGATTTTTCCACTTTCTGTGCAAGTGAGGTTCTTTGCCATCAAAAATTATCTCAACGATGAGGACTTGGAAGCCTACTGTGGCCATCTTTGCAACCTATGGATAATTTTTTTCCAATACTTCCAATTTGGCATCCAATTTCTACTCTAGATCTTGATAGAATTAAGCTCATCTTAGATTTTGTGAAATAGGCTAAAAATTTTCCCCAATGAGTTTGAATCCAAGTGAGAATAATTCATTTGTCCATGCCCTCATTGTGTTGACAATATTATCCAATTCACCTATTGAAGGTACAACTTTAATTGTAACTTTGACAAATGAAGTAGGAATGCTAGTAGAAGATACAATTGGCCCAACTAGTATGTAACATTATCTTTCAATTCCTCTTTTGTTGCTTTATCTTTGTCCATTTTTTGTACTAGGTGGTCAACAAAGGACTGGTTGATTCTTGGATGTCTTCCCTTTTTTTTTCTTTTTCAAGGACACCTTTGTCACTCAGTAATCTAAGATTTTCATCTCTTCCTCTACTTTTTCACACAATGGGGCTACAAAATTTGGATGTCTTGTTCCTACTGCTTTAGTAGAAATAGAGGATCTTACCCTATCTTTCCTCAAAATAGGAGGTTGGATTATCATTGATGCAAGTTGTGAGAAATCTTCTACAATAGGCTTGGTAATTATTTTTTATTTTTGTGGTATTTGATCAAACCATGTTGGAGTATCTTGAGAAGAAGATTCCCCTTGTTTTGTGAATCTTGTTTTAGGTTGCTCTTTCTAATGATTGTTTAGGGGGAGACCTTGATAATCTAGGATATTTGAGGAGGAGGAGGCCTAGTTGGAGTAGGGGTTTTCTTAGGAGGAGATGGAAATGTGTGAGGTAAAGGAGATGGTGATTTTTGAGGAGATCAATATTTTTAAGGCAAAGGAATTTGGTGAATTTTGAGGAGCAGATGGTGACTTTTTTGGTGAGGAAGAAGGTATACCTATAGTAGCTTGTCCTTTACTAGGAGGGGGTTATGAAGTACTTGGGTTCTAGCTAGATATTCCTATTTTATTCTTTCTAAAAAAACCAATTTTATTTTAGACAACTTCTTCTTGACAAGTCTCTTAGATTCCTTAGGAGACTCATATTCCATATCATCAATATTAGTTGTCCTCTCTAGAGGTGCTTGGATTGGTTTTTGAGTATTAGATTGTGCTTTCTTTTGTTTTTGAGATTCTTCTTCTTTCTCCTTATGCTTAGATTCCCCCCCTTTTGGGATGTTTGGTCCTTTGATCTTCAATTTAATCCATGTCACATTTCTTTTAATTGCCTAATCAATATTTTCTTCATTAATCTTCAAGTATTTTGTTGGCTACTTTACCTTAGGAATTGGTTTTTCAAAAATTTGTTGCTCATTGTAAATTGGATCCAAAAAATTTCCATCATTTGAAATTTATTTTGGTTATTTTTCTATCATAAAGGCCTTCATTTGAAAAGTTGTGAGCCTTGAGAAAAATATCCCCAATGGGATTTTCCCTAAAAAAATTATATTTATTTTTGCTCAAACCCTAATTATGATTTCTTATTTCAAAAAAAATATCACAAAAAACATACAAGTGCCAAAACATGGAAAATGAACATGCCAAATCATGCTACCAATTGATATTCATATCAGACATGAAATCCACCATGAAAAACACAAAATAGGGCATCCAAATGCAACATACAGATATGGTTTTCTATAGATAGATTCTATTGTTACAAAACTAAATATTATAGAATGATTTCACAAAGAACTCAAGGGCTCAAACATGCCAAACATATGCCCATATTTCTACTCTACAAATCAGATATAGAACTATGATTATACATACCAAATATATGCAAAATAGCCTTCAAATACCAAACCCTAGATGGACGAAATTCCTCCTTGGTATGTGCTTAGGGTTTGATGCTCCAAATATGCTCCAAAAAATGAAAAATCACCCTTTAAAGGTGGGCACTTAGGTCTGCTCCAAATTAGGGAAAAATCCTAATGCAATCTGCTCACAAATGCCACAATAATTCTTCTCCAAATCTGACCTACAAATCTGATTATGAAATGATGCTCCAACCTCCAAATGTCTCAGAGAAGTGCAGATACAACTCCATTATGATTCCTTCACAAGATGAGCTAGGTTTTCGTCCAACTCACCGTATTCACAAGGGTTTTCATCCTTGGAATTAATCCCAACCAAAGTTGCAGCCAAAGAGAAGAATCTCGAAATGAAAATATGATATAAATGGATGCCAAATGGCTTGCATTTTACTTTCTTTTATAGCCCTCCCAAAATAACCTTAACAAGACCAACCTCCTTTATTTTATTTTATTTTTATTTACCTCCAAACTTGGCTGACCCCAATAGAGTATTCTTATTTTATTTTATTTATCATTTAATTATTTAAAATATTATTATTATATTTAATTAAAATATGAAAAGTAGTGTTCAAAAACACTTTTTCCCACCCTTGCAAAATTTCAATTTAAAATCAAATTGGAGACATGACAAGAAATATCTTTTGTGCACATCATGTTCATCATCATGATCTACTTAAAAGTCTAAAACACCATGTATACAATATAAAATTGTTGGAGATTGGATTGCATTATGTTAATTAACTTGGAGCCCCCTTTAACATTGCAAAACCACAAATGAACTAAAGATTCAAAGGTAAAAGTTTGTACTCTTCTTTCTTCTCTGTATTTATCGATCTTTTATTGGCTGTTTCTTTCTTTGCCTTATCAATCTCAGCCGGATTGTAGGGTTTCTGAAGTTGATTTTAGAAAAGAAAAGGAATCGAACTCACGATCAATTGGACCATGAAAAACATAACTTCTCTACTAGAAATCACCATCCAACTGGCCTAACACAAGACCCCACCAGAGGCCAAAAAGATTTCAAAACCCTTCAAATCGAGCCACAAAAAAAATCAAAGCCACATAGGGAATCTTCAAGGGTGAATCATAACACAAAAACTCAAGTTAGTTGTGTATTGTTTATTTGTTCAAGACTAAAATTTGTAGTTGTGTATTGTTTATTTATACTCTCAAAATAATATTTTTTTAATCTAGGTTGAGCTACCTTTCCTCAACCTCACATTTAATGCATTTCTACATGATATAGTATAGTAGGTGGGTAGGGTAATATGGTGTAAACAAAATTCTGATATGTAATGCCCTGCCACGTGACCCTAGAGTAAGTTGCAATTTAACTACTCAAACGTACAATTTTTTTTTTGTTTAAGAATAAATAACATGCAAGATCACTATCCATTGCCAACAACCTCTAAGGTTACGAGACTGAGATTACTTTAAAACCCAAACAAGAAACATGAATTGCAACATAACATTTAATTACTTACAAAATTAAGAACTCATACATTCCATACATGAAAAAATCACGACAAGGCATAAGAAATACCACATGATCCCAATAATAAAACTTTACAATATGATTACAACACTCATTCCTCGAATGAGGTAATTCCAATATCCAAGGTTACAAATTACAGCTTCCACCTCGATACAAAGAGGGGTAATAAATTACAATAATAACTGAAAGGAATGAAGCATGAAAGTAATAGGATCCCACGAGCTCTCCAACTAGAAATCTCATCCACACGAACAAGAAGATGACCCAACGGATTAAGGTGCATGTTCCACCCAACCATGTGATACCCGAAGGCTCAATCCACATGCTAGGAGATAGTAACAAGGAATTCCTATAGAAGACCATCCACCCCTAGACATAGGCAATCTCACACTGACACAACCAATCACATGAACCATACAACCATAAGGATAACACAAGTACAACTCCAACATCACTGACCTTGGTCTGATTGCTTCCAGAAATAAAACAGATTGAGTATGATAAGAAGACAAAATACATAAAACCAAATACCAACTGTTGTCGTAAAAAGAGTGTCATCACACAACTCATCATGGGATATCCTCTAGGAATCTTCCTAGACTCCAGCCCCCACTCTGAGTTGTCCTGGTAGTCTCTACCGAATCCTGACACCCATGCTCACTCATACGGAATCAAATACCTCTCGTAAGGACAAGATAGAGGACCTTGCCATTCTAGGCCTTCCCATCTCATCCCAAGTCTATACAAGCCCTTGCGTCCATGAGCGAGGCTCAATTATCTTAATTAATGTGAAATACTACCTAAACTTATAAGTATATTGTTTTAGTTATCACTTGATTAAACCACTTCTGAAGGTTTCCTAGTTTACCTCTTTGGGCTTTGGCCCCTAACAAAATCCACTCTTCTACTTGAAAAAAAATAGACACAAAACCAATCACATAGGGTGTCAAAGGGCATACAACAAGATAAAACCACTCCAACTCTAGGAGGAACACAAAATGAAAACTCACTCCAAACATTGGAGGCAACAAAAGTCAAAACCCTCTCCAAACACTGGAGGCAACAAAGGTCAAAACCCTCTCCAACAATTGGAGGCAACAAAGGTCAAAACCCTCTCCAAACACTGGAGGCAACAAACCACATAAACCACTCTTAATTCAAGGGAGGCACAAAACATCCTCGTTCGTGAAAACCGAGTAATACAACAGGATACAACTATACGTACTACCCAAGGCAATACAACGATTGACTAACATAATACAACAACTCCAAAAGTTAAACCCCTTCTGGAAGACTTAACAACCCTTCAAATCATTTTCCCCAAAGCGAAAACAGAAGAAGTGCACATACAAGAAGGGAAATCAAATAGGAATTTAAATCTATATTTGGATTTCCTAAATCCACTTCCTTCATTAACCTTCAGTAGATTATTGCCACAATAAAACTAATTACATTCTATCTCTTTCAGACAAAGGATGAAATTTAACCAAACATTTAATTCCCTAATTGCTTTTAAATAATAACACAATAATCATAAAATTGAACTAAGCAAGCTCGATACATAATTCAGCTCTAGATGGATGACAACATTCAGGTATTAAAAGATGTCGCATAACGTGATTACATAGAGTTTATCTCTTCACTACACATAATGATTAAAATCAATTGTGTTATAGTAAAATCATTATAAAATCAATATTTGGACATATACATCTCTATTAATTAAATATTCATTAAAATAAGAACACCGTATCTATACAAATTTAAAATTCATTTCTCACATTTAAATATTATCTATTTAACCATATGCACATTTTCCAACTTCCTTAATTAAACAAAGGATCAAAATCCATTTTCTAAAAATATCACTCTTACAAAATCAATATTTGCATAATTAAATAAAATAACCCTCTTAAAATCAATATATTTAAATATAAATATATAATAAACATATATACAATTATATACTCAACGTATATACAATTATATGTATATATGTTTAAATATATATAAATATTATTTAAATATATTTTTTATAAAAACCATTTAAATTTCAACTCATTAATTCATTTAAAAATACATAAGTATATATATACATTATATATATATACACAATAAATGTATATTATATATATATAAATAAGTATATATATAAATAAATATATAAAAATAAAATATTTAAATATTAAAATAAAATATATATACATATAATATATATATATATTATAATATATACATATAATATATATATAATATTAAAATAATAAAACAAACTTTAATTTAAAAAAAAAAAACAATAAAACAAATAAGGGGGTTGCGGCCCCTCCCAAAAGGGAGAGGCCACGTTGCCCACGTAGCCTCCCCCATATGGGGGTGCACTGTGTGGGCAGTGCCGCTGCCTCCACAACACCTCCCCATGGGGGGCGACTGTGGGGGTAGCCCCTCTCCCCTCAATACAAAACTTAAAAATAATATATTTTTTAATAAAAACACAGAACCCAGAAAATACAAAAGAATAGAGGGCAAAAACAAAACAAAAAAAATTGTTCTTTGGGTTTTTTTTTTTTTCAACAAATAAAAATGAAAACTGGGTAATCTTTTTTTTTTAAATAAACATTCCAAGCATGAAGATAATACAAATATATATATATATATATATATATACAGATTTTCCATTGTTTAACAGTGAAGTAGAGCAAATTTTCCCTCCAAACAAAATACATAGCCAAATTATTTGCAAGCACAAATTCTAATTTGCTAGTTCATAACAAAAAATTATTTTGTGCAACTTCTAATTTTTTGAGGTTTGAATTCTTTTCTTTGTTTTCTTTCCCCTAATTTCAACAGACGTTTGCAAGTTTTGAAACAAATTTACATGGGTTTTCATTGAACTTCAAACAGAATTTTAAAAGTTTTCCAACAGCATAACAAAAATTTGAAACTCATTTCAAAATGAAAACAAAATCAAAGAAGAAACCTAGTTTTTTTCTCCAAAGCTTGAAGGACTCAAATGGTGCTTCCAAATCTTTTTCCAGCCCACCCAAGAATTTCAATCTTCTTCTTCAAATCCAAACAAAGCCACAGCAAAACTCTCCACCAAATTGAAAATTTGAAAATAATATGAAATTGAGTTTGCTCAAATAGAGTTTTCCCCAAATTTAGTCAAACCCCTAAAATATCCCATCCACCAAATTTATTGCAATTTTGGGGATATTTCCATTTCTTTTAAAATTTTAAACAAATTTACTTTCCAATTGAAATCTCATGCATTTTAAAAATTTCTTTTCACAAAAGAATTCAAAATTTTGTAAAGAAATTATTTTACCTATTAATTTTCAAAAAGTGAAATTTAAAACATATTTTCATTTTTTATTTTAATTTAACTCTAAATATCCAAACATGGTTTCCATTTTTATTTTAATTTAAATCTTAATATCCAATAATTCCCAAAACAATTAACTTAATTTAATTTATCACCATTAACTTAATTAATGAATAAACTAAATCTAATCTAAGATTAAATTATTTTATTGATTAAATTAAATTAATCAATAAAATAACTAACATTTCAATACTGCAACTAGATATATTTAATCATCATTTTAACTACACCTACCATTTAATAATATTTATAATATGAAATTAAATAAATAATCAAGGAGGAATGGACCATATTAAAATAACTAAACCCGACGACACACTATGACTAGGGTGATGACTTGGCACATAAAACCTAACTACTATCTCCCAATCAATTACCATTGGTCAATGGACACGCTCAAACTTGTGAAATCAGGTGGAGTCGATGTCTTGTACCTATCAACCTATGAACAAAGAGCATATCAAACATGCATATATATAACATAATAAACACACCGTGAAGAGGAAATCGCAGAATCATAGGGCACTCGCAAGCGAGTGATGCGATCTTGTCCCCTTCACCAATACACTCATCATAGACTGACAGTTCCATCATAAACAAATATCTCATGCAATAACGTGTTACAATAACTAATCATCATTACACCAAATTAAAACATGTCAAATAAAGCATCAGATAAGATACATCACATCACATAAATAGACTATCACTCTATAAACAATGATCAAATAATACACACATGATAAAGTATCTCAAGAACCAAAAAGCACATCCAAGCAAACAAGGACATACTATCCAGCCAGAAAGCAAAACAGAGGGGTATTACATGATAAATGGGCCAATATAACAACCCAAAGTCTACATAGAGATGGATTTGACTCAAGCACTCCTAGAATTCATTAAACTTGCGGATCTAGTTTTTTATTTAATAAGCGAATCAACTACCTTAACAAGTTAAGTGCTTATTTTTATTGCCAAAGGAAGGGTCATCCCATTTGAGACTATACTATTTGCAAGTAGTATCCTTTATCCTACTCCTCTAATGGTCATCACCCTATCAATTCAATTACCACTGATGACTCATGAAAAGGTCCACATTCTACCCAATCTACCGTAATTTTATCCTCACCCAACACAAATCCCTCCCCTTGTAATGCATATTCATCTCAACAATCTCCATCCCCCAACCTATTATCCCACAAAGATGTTGCTTTGGAGTATGGGGAGAAACTCCCTATGAAGCACATAGAAATCACTCCCCCCACCTCTAATGGATGTGTATTAATTGTATCTTCTTGAACAATTAGTGACATGAAAAATCAACTAGCTAACCTAGACCTCGATCCCAATCTAATTTCAAGTAAAAATACCATCATAATACTATCTTGGAGCCCCAAGCTTTCTTAGAGAGATACACTTATTTATAACTTACGTATTTCTTACTAGAAGGCATTTGTGATACAAACACATGATTAGATAAACAAGTACAAAGGGCCAATCAAACTGTGACAGTCTCTTCCAAGTCTCAGGAAGTCATGGACTTGCTTATTAAAATATTACTATGGTCTTTCCATGCATTCTTTTCAAATATTATGTGGTGGAAAATGCAGGTTATCTAAGAATTAGTTCATGACTTTGCTTATTGTCACTCAGTTGTAAGCATGTTAGGGTTGTTGTTATCAGGCTATCATGGTTGTTGCTCTTTCCAATTGTTATCAACCTCAAAAGGATGCATACATTTAAATTATCATAGCATAGATACTTGATGAAGGATTAGAAGAAATTGGAATCATTTATTTAATCTTTTCAATGACTTGTCATGAGAAATTTCATTTTTCCTACCTTGCTAGATTTGAGGTATGATAGAAATACTATTAATTGTCTTACTCTGTATGTTTTTATAGCTACTTCTTCCTATCAAGGGGGTGTATCATTGTGGCCCAATGACAATGACCTATATCATGCTACCCTTTGCCTTGTATAACTTAGGATATTCATGAAATATGACTGCATATTGTGGCTTTTATGCTTGGTAAGGCTCTGTTGACTATTTTTTAAATGAATTGCTCCTCATCTAGATATTTTTTTTTGCTTGATGGTTAAACTACACACAGAGAAATTTATCAAAGAAACATTAAAAAAAATGCCTTGATGTTAACAGAGTTCTTGATATTGATAGTAATTAAGATGAACTAGTGGAAAAGAATGTGCAACACAATCATAGTTGTGTTGAAGTTGAGGTAATATAATAGTTGTTGTGGAAATTTTTTTATAGATTTTCCATTCTTTACTTGACTTAAATTAACTTTGCATGATGATTAAACCACATGTAGAGCAATTATATGAAAGAAAAATGAAAAGGAAAAGGCCCTGTCAATAGAGCTCTCAACAAAGCAGCACAACTTTAGGACAATGTTGACAATGATTATGCTGAATTCGAGAAGTATGTGCATGATATTTATAGTACTAGTGGTGCTAAACTTGAGGTGAGTGCTATGAAACATTACTTTTCCTTGATTCTAAAACCCTTCATGTATTAATGACTATTATGATCCCAAATAGTGAACAAGCTTATAAAATAGTGAATAGACAACTAAAACATTAAATGTAACCCATAGAAAAATCATTGTACCTACTTTGTCACTTTTCAGTGGGGATTGCTAGCACTTCAATTCTTTATGATGCTTGACTGTGTTTTAGGGCATTGTAATTGACCTTGTCAACATCTTGAACATAGGGTGCTGCTTCTTTCATTAGATGATACCTGTTTGTCTTTCCTTCATGGATCTACTATTAATTCTTCATTATGGCTATTGTTATTAAAAAAAAAGTTTCTTTTGATATTCTTGCTACTTTTTCTTAATGTATTCTTGCTGTTTAGTAGTGATATTTGTTGCTCGATCCATTAAACTCTCTATTACAACCATAAAACTCACTACGCTTTCACTAAACTCACTGCTACAACCATGGAACTTGCTACTACAACACTTGAGAATGACCCAATTGTTCATCTTCATCAATTTTCTCTTAGAATTATGTTTGACCCTTTCATTGATTAACTCTCTTCCCTTAGTATCTAATTCCCATGTCTACGACACACACACATAAGTAAATGCACACCCCACCCCCCAAATACATCTCCAAACACATGCACACTAATGCAAACACCCTCACATATGCACACACATACACACATGTATTCTAGCATTCTTGTTACATATCTACTCATCCTATAACTGAAATGTAATTCGTTGCATACTTTCTTAGCCACCAACCTAGTTGATATAGTTGGTATTAGAGATATCTAGAAAGGAGAATTGTGTGATTGATGAGACTCATAAGAAAATATGAAACAATGAGGCTCACCAAGCAAGAGCTTTAGGCCTAGCAATGAGGTTCTACTACATAGAATAATGAAAGAGACTATAAGATCAAAGCCTTCAAGCAAAAAAATAAAAGTGCAAAACAAAACAGGATTAACATATCTAAGTATGAAAGCAAGGCCATTTAAACTAGTGAGCAAGGTCTAGGACAAAATTTTCATTAGATATTGTAATGTCCTTTTCCTAAAAAATTTTATGGAAACAAGTTTTCAAAATAACAAATTTCACCAATTTGTATCCAAAAAGAAACAATTAATCATACATCACAACACTTATAATTAGCCAATTAATCACATAGATTTGCACAGAATGAATCAAACTCCAACAACTATAGATGTTAACTATTATCAAATCTCTACAACCATAGGACTATTATGAAAGTCATTAAATCAACAATAAACAACACTTACAAATCTACAACAATTAATGGACTCACAACAAGACTGAACTATACTATAAACCTGAAGCTCCAATGTGCTCCCTAAGTGAGAATGTTCTCAAGATCAAAGTGTTTCTATCCTCCAATTCCAGCAATCAATGGGTTTAAATTCATTTAATTATATGTACATTATATGTTGTTCCACTTTCTTTTCCAGAAAAAGGTATTAAAAGTCATCTAATTATATGTACATTATTTGCAACATATAAATTTCATTCTATGGATTAATATTTCATGGAGGTATAAAATTTACCCGCCAAAAGGCACATAACTAAAATGAGCCTATGGCACAACGATAGCATATAAATAAGCCCTAATCACCGAGAGAACATTAGTTGATAATTGCTACATTTTTCCTACCCATGGTCAGTTCACATATACTTCTTCATTGATATAGTGTTATTTCCTCAAGAAAATGTGTATGACACCGATTGGCATGAGCTTGGGTGGTGCAAGATGGTAAGCCTTAAAACAGATACTCATTGTAGTCAATACATGAAAGAATTGCTCAAAGAAAATACAAAGCATTTATTCTCTAGCACCAGACATTAAACACATGAATATGTGACCCTTTTATAGATTTGTGTTCCCTTCTCCCACATTTTATAACTTAAAGGGATTCAAAACATAAGCTACAGAACTCCTCGTACCAAAGAAGTGTGACCATTACAAATTTTTAAACCAATGAGCATAAATTAAACATAGCCATTCTTTCATAATAAAGATAATGTTTTACAAGAAACCTTTCCTTCACTCCCCTTTTTCTTTGATTCTTCAAGAATATCTTTGTTTTGAATGTTATTTTCATTGATACCTTCTTCATGCTCTTACATGCTGGAAATCACTTCTTTGTTCTATTTGTAAAAGAACATTTTAAAACCTTTGGTTACTATTGTTGCATACTCTTTATTATTTCAATTTCTCATAGCATTGTCATGTCTTCTTGTCAATGGTCTTTTATTATGACAACTTCTAAATCCTTTTATTATTACAAACTTGTATCCCTCTTAATAGATCTGCAACCTTTGGTGATTTGGGATGGAAAACAATGCTAGAAGATTGGATGGTTGTTTCTTGTTGTCTTTGCACTTTTCCTTACATTCCTTGGTGCCATGCTTATCATTGTGTTTTTAACTTCATGGCATTCCACTAATACTTGCTCATTGGACATCATTCCTTACTTATTTTTGCATACTCTTACACTATTTTCTAAGAGTGAAAGGCTCTTTCTCTATTATTTATGTGACCTCTACATCCAACCTTATTTGTTACTCCTTTACTGCTACTATGAAAGCTATAGAGAAAGACTGCATTGTTTCTTTAATTACTACTCTTAATTTCTATCACATGTTTCCTTGATACATTTTTTTCTTTGTTCTTCTTTTATATGTTATCATTGACAGGGTTATGTTGACTGCATGGGGTTATGTTTCAGAGATTTAATGCCACTGTTTTTGTACATCTGAATGTATTTCACCTTCACCTTGCAGCAGTAGTATTAGTGCTCTCATATTGCATTCTTTTTTTTGTGCATTAGACACCCTTTTATGTGTAACAATGCTATCATAACCTTATGTGTCTGGTATTCATGCATGGTAATGTAGTGTTTATATTTGTGGCCTTTGTATCTGATTAGCATGAAGCTAATAGTAACATTGTAAGCACTGCTATGAGTGTTGGTTTTTTAATAAATTATATTGATGAATGGTTATTGGAATCTATGCTTACTCTAATCTCTCTCCCCCATTCTCATTCTAGTTGAATTTATACCCTATGGATGATAATAATCATCTAGACTACTAGGCCTCTTGATCAACAAAAATGTGAGACTGCTAAGGTAATTTTTAGGGTAAAACATTCATAAGGTATCATTGCAATTATTTTTGAAAATTTCCTTTTGCAATTATTTTAACACACACATGCACGTACTATTTAAGTAATGTTTGTTTTATTATGCAAACAAGGGTAATCATTACCTATGTAATATAATGTGTTATTTTTTTTATTTTTGAAGAAATGTATTGATAAACTCAAAGAAGGGGTAAAAGTTAGGGTGTTGGATCTATTTGATAGTGATGTTGTGGGTATTGGGTTGATTCACTCCCTATTTATTGTAAATGGAGTCAACTTGAAAGGAACGAGAGATGCAATTGTAAACATTTTAAAGGTCACAAGTAACATACCCCTTGTTTGTGAAGATAAAATTGATGGAGTTGTTCATTTGAAAGAGAAAGGGGGAACCTTCACACAATGGCCACTAAAATATTTGCAAAAAATGACATAGTTGAACATGTTTATCATGTAGTAGTTGTTACACATCTTGGCTCACTACTTTATGTAGTATTTTGAATGTGTTGTTTAGGGATCTTAATTATCAAGTTGTATTTGAAAGAGTTGGAAACTCTTAGATAGCTTTGGCATATTATAACTAGATATATATATATATATATATATATATATATATATATATATATATATATATATATTTGCATTAAATTTTTTATTGCAAATTACCTTTATTTATCATGATGTTGAATCAATCTTTTAATTCTAGCATGTTGTACCTTGTTTGTATATGTAATATTTTTATTTTCTTTTATGCTTTAGTTCAAGTTTCATATTATGTTAGTTTTGCATTATTAAATTTATGGTATTTAATAAATTATTCATTTCATGACTATATTTACTACCAATTAATGGAAACCAACAAATAAAAATGACTAAATTAATGACTAAACATATGACTAAATTAATAACTAAATATATGATTAAAGTAATGACTAAATAAATGACTACCATGACTAAATAAATGACCAATTAACAACAATCAATGACTAAATTAATGACTAAATATATGACTAAATAAATGACTAGTTAACAATAACCAATGAATAAATTAACGACTAAATCAATGAATAAATCAATGTCTAAATCAATGATCAAATCAATGACCAAATCAATGACTAAATCAATGACTAGATAAATGACTAAAATAGTTGTCATAAATTTGGTCGCGTTATAAATGTCTAGCAATAAAATACTAATCATCACATGACCAAAATTAGTCATTTATATGTAATTTTTAGTACTTTATTTAGTCATATATTGTTGTTTTTGTACTTGTGAGAGTTATAATATCTTCAATCTCTTGGTTGAACATAGACCTTTGAATTACTTTGGTCTGAGGTGTAATCGACTCTTGGCACCATTGGGCACTCATAATTTCTCTGTTACAGGCTTCAACACTCTGATATGTTTTAGCCTTTGCCTTCATGTCAACATTATACATCTGGGTGTAGTAAGGAAGCCCAAATGTGTATGTAATTCCTTTCTGTGAGAGGTCTGCATAGATTCTCCCCTCTTTTTCAACAACTCTTTTATTTGGGTTATAATAATTCATGCATTGCATAACCATTTCAAGGGTCTCCATTGCTGGCGGAAACCCTCCTACTAAAAATAATATGTTTGCTATAAAATTTCTAGCACATTGAGAATCATTTTCCTATAATACCCAAGTACAAATTTTGACATCAGAAGTCCATCCCATATGAGTGTCTATAACTACCACATTGATTGGTATGGCTTGTAAATTGCAATATTTAAATTCATCTTCTGCCATTGCATTAGAAGTACTCATTTTCACTAGTGTGCTATGCATTTTTTCAAATATGTGTCTTGTGTGTGAGTTAGGGTTAAATTTAACCAAATTTATTACAATTTATACAACTTTCAATTTACCTTTTGGCTAAATTCAAATCAAATAATGAACAACATTTCAATTTCTAAAGGGAAATACCATATTTTCAATATTTTCATGTATGAAAATAATTAATAGAAAATCAGTTATTTGAAACATACCAAGTTTTGGTTGATAAGGATAATATTCACATGACGGAACTCCAAAACCCTTGGTATTTTTGTTCTTAGTTTCTCAAAACTTACCTCCTTGTGCACCAATATTATCTCATTCTTTCAATGTCCTTTGCAAATTTGTGACATGACACAAAGTGGAGTGCTACAAAATCAACTGAATGCTTAAGGTGGTGCCAAGTACATGGGAGTAGTTCACTGCCTTCATTAATTACCTATTATAATGCATTAATTCTTGAAAGAAAGGTGCAATCATTACAATTTAGGTTTCAAATTATGAATGCCTAGATTTATGTGTGGGCTCGCTACTAAAGGAGAAAGACGGTGCGATGATCATACCTAGTACTAGGGTGTCACACTGATCATTTGCAAGACATAAGCCATTAAGGATACATGATCAATTCATGATCATCGGGATTAGAACCTCCAATATCAACTTTTGGGAGCAATACTAGGATCCGATACACTTACCTTTGAGCCTTCTGATAAAATAGAAACAAAAGAAAAGACCAAGAACTGGGTTCAAGAGAGATTACAATGTTTTAAAATAGAACCTCTAGTTTTTCAAGTTTCAAATAAAAAGAAACTACCGGACTTTGATACAAGGAAAGAAAGAAGGAATCATCAAGATTAACACTTCCAATGGATGACTTACCAGGTGGAGCTATGACCAACTAAAAACACAATTCACTTTGATGCAACTGTACAACTCCAGGATTCTGGTTTTCGGTAATATATTAAACTTCGTGACAAGCCCAAAAAACTGAACTAGTAAAGAAAAAGAGAATAAAACAAGGACCAAACAAAATTGAAAATGAGACCAGCAATTGACCAAGTCATAAGATGACACCAAAGAAAACAAAAGCAAAAGGGAAAAGGAAGAAAAAGGGGGTCCACATTTTTCCAAAGGGAAAAATGGGGCGTGTTGTGAGACCACACAACACCTTGAACAACAATCTATCTTGTAATAGAAAATTAGAATATTCATCATGAAAAGCACCCTTAAACTGGTCACAAGCAACATATACCTCTTTGAATTCCTCATCTCCTTCATACATTCCTTTCAAGGCATCTATTCCCACACTTTGAAGTTGAATTTCTTGCACCAACATTGACCTTCTACTCAAAGCATCCACCAGCTAGTTTGACTATGCTTTTTTGTGCTTTATGCTGAAAGTATACTTTATAGGTACTCCACCCACTTCATATGTCTATGGCTCAACTTGTTCTTGTTGTTCAAGAAACTCAAAGCATGATTGTCAATAAAAATAATAAATTCCTTGTGAAGGAGATAGTGTCTCCACTTTTTCAATGTTTGGAAAATTGCATACAATTCTAAATCATATGAGGAATACTTCCTTTTTTCCTCATTAAGATTTTCATTGAAAAATGCTACAAGTCTACCCTCTTGATTCAATACTGCACCAATTGCAAACCAACTTGCATCACACTCTATTGTGAAGACTTTGTTGAAATTAGGCAATGCAAGGATGGGTTGTTGTGCCACTCTAGTTTTTAGATATTGAATATTTCTCTACCTCATTAGTCCATTGAAACATTTTCCTTTTGTCCCCTTTGATGGTGTCAATAATTGGAGAGCATATATGACTAAAATTCTTTATAAATTTCCTATAGAAACTAGCAAGACCATGAAAGCTTCTTACCTCCCCTACTAACTTTGGAGTTGGCCAACTGAGAATTTCTTCAACTTTGGTGGGATCCATCTTCAATGAACCTTTATAGATGACAAAACCAAGGTACACTAGTTCCTCTTTCATGAATTCACATTTTTTTGAGATTTATCATCAACTTATTTTCATTTAACTTCTGCAAAACCATGTCAAGATGTTGCAAGTGTTCTTCCTTGGTCTTACTAAACACATGAATTCCATCCAAATATACAACAACAAATTTCCCTATGAAAGGCTTCAAAACCTAATTCATTAACCTCATAAAAGTTCTTGGAGCATTTGACAATCCAAATGGCATTACTATCCATTCATAAAACCCATCATTGGTTTTAAAAGTAGTTTTCCACTCATCCCCTTCTCTTATCCTAATATGATGATAGCCACTTTTAAGGTCAATCTTTGAAAAATAGAAAGTTCCTCCTAAACAATCGATCAAATCCTCCATCCTAGGTATTGTGAACCTATACCTTATAGTGATTTTGTTGATTTCCCTTGAATCTATGCACATTCTCCAATCCCAACCTTTTTTAGGTGCCAACATTGTAGGAACAACACATGGACTTAAACTATCCCTTATGAGACCCTTATCCAACAACTCATGTATTTGTTTCCCTATTTCTTCATTTTGATGAGGATTCATCATGTATGCAGCCTTATTGGGTAAGTTTGCACCTGGTATAAAGTCTATGTGGTGGCTCACATCCTTGATGGGTGGCAAGGAACTAGGGAGTTCATCAACAACTATGTCTCTTGATGCTTATTCAACAAATTTTGTACTTCCTTGGGCACATTTTCCATGGTTGTTGTTATCAAGACAATTTTTTGTTTGATTATGATTGCATACCCTTGACCACCTTCCTCCTTTATGGTTTTCAAGAATTATTTCTCCCCAACTAACATGACACTTGACCCAACTTGAGTATCTACATTTTCATTTTGCAAAGGAGTGAGGGTAAAGGACACACCATATTTTTCAATCACATATGTGTTTTTCTACCCATCATGTTTTGCTTTTCTGTCATACTACCAGGGTCTTCCTAGCAGCAAGTGACAAACATCCATAGGGATGATGCCACATAATTTTTTTTATTTATACCCCCAATGTTAAAATCTACCCATATTTGTTCATTGACCAAGACTTGTTGAGCCTTATTTATCCAAGAAACCTTATAAGGTGTGGGGTGTGGAATCATTTTCATCTTTAGTTTTTCAACCATCTCCAAAGAAACTAGATTATTAGTTGAACTAGAATCTACAACAACCTTACATACCTTGCCTTATGATTTACAAGTTGTTCTCAACATGGAATTTCTTTGTGGAGGCTCATTCACCACAGGAACCTTGAGTAGTGTTCTTCTCATCATTATATTATCTCCAACCTCTAGAGAAACATGTTGAGAAGGAGATTTAACACTCTAACAATCTTCCTCTTGCACCAACTGTGTTCTTCTTTCACCACCATGGGATGTTGAAGGTTGTTTCTCTGGGAACTTCCATGCTTGATGGCCAAATTGGTTAAACTAATAGCATCTCCCTAAAAATGTGTTTGAACCTCTACCTTGTCCTCCAAATCCACCTCTTGACTCTGAGCCTTGTTCTTGATTTCCACTTAACTCACCTTGGGATTTTTTTGTTTGTCCTCTTCCACCAAAAGATCCTTTGCCTCTGAAGTTCTTTCCTCTATCTCTACTTTTTTTTTCTTTCCTTCTTTTCAATTTATTTTATGCCCTAACAACCAACTGAAGCACTCTTCCACTATTCTAGGGGTGGAAAGACTCAATTCGTCCTAAATTTTGAACCTTAGCCCATTCATATATCTTTCTATCTTTTCAACTTCATCTTCAACATGACCTACCCTAATGCTCAATCTGTGAAACTCCTTTGTATAGGTCATGACATTCATTTCCTTTTTCTTTAAGTTTTTCAACTTCATGAATGTTTGAATTGCATGGTCACTAGGTAAGAATTGTAGACACCATCCTATCCCATGAATTTATTTTTTCTTTTCCCTTTTTCACTCTTTCTTCATGTACATAGTTCCACCAAGTTAGTGCAGGGCCTTTCGATTTAGTTTTAGCAAACTTTACCTTTTGTTCTTTTGCTACCTCCTTGTATTCAAAGTAGTTGTCCAGTGCATCAATCCAATCCAATAATTTTTAACTATCCATTTTCACTTTAGTATTCTCTCCTCTAATAACCTTCAACATCTTCACCATCCTTATTTCATCAGGGTCCAAATCATCATCACCTTGGACTCCTCTTTGAGGGTTTTAATTCTCACCCTCTTCCTCTTCCTCTTAGTCACTTTCCTCTTCAATGGACTTTCCTCTCTTTTGATTTGTTTCCAATACTGCAAGTCTGGCTAACATAGCTTCTTGAGACTCCTTAATCATCCTTATTTCTCTAGCAATGACTGCACTACCTTTAGGAGGCATCTTGTCCTTCAATTTGCAACTTTTCCCTCTTCAAACTTCAACCTCTCTCCTTCAAAAGATAAAAACCTATGATCTGATATCAATTTAATGCAAAGTAGGGGTGGATATCTCTTACCAATCACAATTCAATTAGTTTTGAATAATCCTTCAACCTTAAAAACCCCAACTTGGTGTCTAACTCATAATTCACTCATATTCCCTTATAGCACATCAAACAGTGTAAATTCAACATATCTTTTAGAGAAGGCCTCAAATCCATGAACAAATTAACATTTAGAGTACTCTTTATGGACTTCTTCAACATATTAGATTTTTGCTTAGGGTTGTTTCAGAACATCACCTCCAAAATAGGATTGCTACGCTACCCTTTAGCCCAATTAGGCCTCTTTTTCAAAGAAAGTATATGGAAAGTCTTCTCCCAATCACAAATATTCACCCCAGAGTGCTAAATAGGTTACATGGGGTCTACAACAATAGATTTTATCAACTAAAACATCCACACATTCATCTAACAAAAAAATCCTACCTCTACCTAGGAAAACTAGCCTAAGACATTTAGATATTAGGCTAGGGCTTGCACAAAGAAGGCCCTAACTCCATCCCCTACATTTACAATCCTACTGAACATAAAGAAAACCCTATCTAGTTCCATTCCATTGATTTACATAGAATTTCACTAGTGGAATGGGATTTTATTCCATGTTTTGTCTACAGAACCTCAAAATTCAGGGTTTCTAACCCGTTTCCAATAATTTCCTTGTCAAATGCTTCAAACTTTATGAAAAGACTTCAAAACAAAACCAAAATGTTCTTAACTCATGCCACCATCAGTTCCAATTCACCTTATGTCATTTAGAGATTGCACAGAACCATACCAATTCCTATAGCAACAAATTTACACAAAAAATTGTAGGAAAGGAAAGTTTTTATTATTGTTTCACTTCAAATCAACTTTAGAACCTTGCCTCAAAGTTTGTGAGGAATTTTTAAACTTTTTCCACCACAAAAAAATGGTTCACAACTATTTTTTTGAACTACATGATTGTTCACCTTCCAATTATGACAATATTGCAAAGTTGAAAACAACTTTTGACAACATTTACAAAAACATAACAAAATGTACTCAAACCGACCCCATGAGACTCAATACATTGAAAATGGTCTATTATGACCTTATTACATCCAACATGACTCAAAACACCCAAAATTGCACAAATTTACTAGATGCCCCTACACCAAGAGGTGATGGAAAAGGAGAAAGAAGCTTTTAGACTTCATATGTGCAAGAAGAAAGAGGAAATGAAAATAGATGAAGGCACATCAAATCCTAAGAATCCTTTGACAAGATCTCGTTCACCTATAAATTTGGAATCCTTGGTTAATAATATGTTATAACATGATTACTTATTATAATCCATTGCCAAATTGTATGATGAGGTTGATGGGGAAGATCAAAAACCTATTATAGATGCTATTGTCAATATATGATCATTCTGGATGAAAGTGTGGACAATTAAAGGAGAAAATAACTGATGTAGTATGGAAAGCTCTAGTGAAAAGAAGACATAAACCTATTAAAGCAGAAAACAAGATCAAAACTAATTCTTTGAATAAGATTGGATCTTCTTTGTTTGAGGATGATAAGGCCACCCTACTAGAAGCATATGCATAGTAGTTCAGGGTAAAGCAAAGAGTTACCATTCTTATGACTAGAGAGAAGGACAACACATAAAAGTTGAAATGATAACTTTTGATATAGTGAGAGACATGGCACTACAAATTGGGATGATTGTTGGTTCTTCATCTAACACAACACAAGTTAAGGAGCTTGGTAAAAATGTTACTAATGAAGAGGAAAATATTACTCCCATATCTAATTTACCTATTTTTCAAGAAGTAGTAGTAGAAGAGGTAAATGCTTATTTTGAAGAAGAGACACCACATTTGGATGTTTTAGGGAATATGGTTGATGATACACATTCCCCTTTGAAGACATCTGCTAGGATCCAAAAGACACTGAGAACACAACTGGAGAAAATAATGAAGATCAGAATAAGAATGATGTCAATGATAATGTTGAAGATCAACAGGAAAAATAGAATGAGTATACCAAAAATGAATGAGATTAAAATAAAAATGGAAAAGGAGAAGTAAAGAAAAGAACACTGATAAGAAGGATGATGAAGATAAAAAGGAGGATGAAAAGAAAGACAAGAAAAAGGAAAACACCTTCGGAAAAGAAGAAGAAGAAGAAGAGACGAATGAGGAATCTGTAGTTGAAAGAAATGAAGAAGAATACTAGAAGACCACAAAGCCAGTAAAGTCACTTAGAGAATCATCTAACAACACTCTGAAGGGTTGTCTAACAAGACAAATGAGGATTCAACTAGTCATTCTTCCCTAGTTGGTTCATATCCCATCACAACAAGGATATGTTGATATAAACATGATCACACTTGTTTAGAGAATGGAGATTGGAGACACTTTTATTACCTTCGAGAGAAAATAAATTATAGAAACCCATAAGAAGGGGACTAAGCTAATCAATGATGTCATAATTTTTTTACAAGATGCAACCCCTAGTACCACTATTAATGATTCTTTAACACCTATTGAGAATTTGAAATTTTTGGTATATTCATTCAAGAAATATACTTCTTTCCTAAAGGAGTAGGTCGTAAAAGAAGCTGAGTCAAGGATTGCAGAGAAAATATTTCTTGAAATTTAGGACAGATGTTCAATTGCACATGGCAAGGTCATGAAATACTTGGAAGAAGTGAAGGAATGTGAAGATGAGGCTAAAAAAATATTCTTTTATTGCATGAGATGGTTGGATGCTACTCAAGGCATTAAGGACCTAATGGAATTAATAGATTCACAGTTAACTAATTCCTCTAGAACTTATGATCTTACGAAAGATAAAAAATATTCCTCTTGGACTACAATTTCAGACTTCCAGAACAAGTTTTTCATCCTGCAAAGATAGAAAGAGGATGTTATAGGGCCATTCGATCAGCTTGGAGACCTAGTAAAGTGCAAGAATATACTTATAGCAAGTTCTCACTGAAATTGAAAAACTTGACAAGATAAATCCTTATCTTACTACTCCAAAAGAGGGAGAGGAAAGCTTGGTGAAGTTGGAATCAATGCATAAGACACTTGTTATATCTAACTAGAGTTGGGATGAAGGGAAATATGCTTGGGAATATATTATCAACTTGAAGTTGATTCCTCCTTCGAGTGAACATATTTCACCTTGTATATTACTTTTCCGTTGCTTTGAGTTTTTTTTCTTTTACATATGATCAAATGTAATTCTGGGGATAAATCCCTAAGGGGGAGCCATTCATTTCATTTTAGTTGTCTTTCTATTCATGTGTCTTTTGTCCTTGATGTCAAAGCAGGAGAAGTTTGGAGAAGTATTTTGAGAAGTTTTGGGAGAATTTTAGATGTTTTGGTGCTAAAATTATGTATGGGGGAGAAGGTTTTTTGAAGACAGATTTGAAGTTGAATTGTTGAAATTCATTTTTGGAACATTTAACAATCAATGGAAAAGGGGGACATTGTTGAAAGAATGAAGAAGGAACCCTTTGATGTTTTTCATTGATGCCAACAATGTTTGTTGATAGTTTTGTCTAATTTTGTAAACAGTCTTGGTGACACTTTAATCTGACAATCTGGTTTAGATTCACTCATGTTATAAGATCGGCTTATGCAGTTATAGTATGTTGTTTGGGACTACTAAATACATCTATGTTCAATATTTCAATAATTTTGGTCAATATGGCTAAAAGTTACATTTGATAGAAGTTCGACGAACTGTATTTTGGCTTATACAATACAAGATGATAAGTGTTATCTGGTCTTCATTCCTCCGATGTTTGGTTTTAGACTCTACAATTTGGGGAGTTGATTCATAGGTGTTAGTACTACATATATTCAAAATGGCACATGCTTATATGATTACATGGATGATCGATGTTGGATAGATTGGATTATTTTGTAATTAAGTCTAATCCCTAGCCAACCTAATACTTGAAATTGTGCTATGAAGATTAATATGTATTATAAATGTTAAGAGGATCTATTTTAGATTTGTACTAACCTGAACTCAAAATTTTCCCATTTTTTTTAGCGCAAATAAGTTTGTTTCCATGTATGAATCCAATCAAGTGTTTTTGAATTGAAATAGGGCTACATCTAATTAGGCTGACCTAATTGATGTATGTAGATGTAATAGGGTATATATGTGGGATAGTCTTGAGTTGCATAACGATGAGAAAAAAAGTGAAGTAAGATTATGTGTGCAAAAATATGATATTGTGTGAACTTGCGAATTTGTATGTGTGAAATCATAATAAGGAAAAAATCATAGTGTATGTTGAGTGACTATTGAGCAAAGCAGTACTTTGTATTCATAACTTCATTGGAATTGAATTCAACACAAGGAAGATGCATCTTACATTAGTTCACACCTTGGCTATCTAGAAACTTTTTTCTTGTACCTACTTTTAGGTTGTGAGCCTCTTAAGGACAACGATTCCTGGTAGTGAGCCCTGTAATATCTTATAATCGGTTATAATATATTGTGAGTTAATCCTCACCATGGTTTTTCCCTTTTTGGGTTTTCCACGTAAAGATCCTAGTGTTCATGTGTTATGTGGTGTTGTGATTTCCTTCTTGTACCCATTCATAGCTATAGTTAAATATATATTTTTAATTGGTTTGATTATGACTAAATGGTTTAATAAAATGTTGATTCACCCCCTTCTCTGTATTCTGGGTGTTCAAAAAAAACTTGTAGGATCAACATACACACATACATTCTTGGTGCCATGAATCAAAAATTATAACACATATAAATAGGTTGGAATGGACTTAGAATATCTCACACATAATAGATAAATACATCTCAAAACTCCCCAATACTCAAAACATATTAGGCTAGCACCAATAATGACCTAAAGTCAAAATTCACCAACTATTCAATCAAAAACAGACACGTGGACCTCCCAACTTCATGTCACTTGGAATATAGGTGCTAATGAAACTTGTCAACTTCTTCAAAAATACACAAAGCTAGATACCAATCTGTAGAGAGATGTAGATTCGCCAAAATATACATGTTGTACTAGTAACCACTGCCATTTCCAGACCTAAACTTATTTCATTCATAACTTCTACTCTAGAGACCAAAACAATGTGAAAATTTGGATTTAGACTCTCCTAACATTCAAAAAAATTACATAAAAACCATAGAGCAATATTCTACACAACGGACCAATGGCACTGAAAAACTGGATGTCTTGTACACAAAAATACCTATTCTAACACTTATCCAATTTACCACTTCAAATGATTTCACTAGATCAAACCTTCTTGCAAATATGTGCTAGATAACCATCTTCAAACATGCTTAATCTATAAAAAATAGTGTTCACAATGATCTTCGTATCATATCACAAATTTGACATCAATGACAACACTAAATCAACCCATGCTGATGCTCATTTTTCCAATAAACACATCAATGAAAAACTTCTTATTCTTCCAACAATCTCCCCCTTTGTCATTAATGGAAACATGTGTCAACTATTCTCCTAAAACTACTCTCCCTCTTTGACATCAAGGGAAAAGGGTGAAAGACATGTTCACATATAGTACTACTCTATTCTCCCACTTTGTTATGTATCTTTCACTAGATTAACAAATTCAAAAACTTTGACCAAATCCCCCTAATAGAGATATTCACCAAACTGGTTTAAAATTGGCATTGAAACATCGTCCTTTAATATTTGCATATATATAATATTGAAGTATGAAATGCATAGAAGGAAATAAAAATAAATATAGATTAACTGGTGGAGAGCACATTGCTATTGGTTGACCCCTATAATTTCACAAGATGTTCCTCCCAATTCTTCTTTCTATTGTCTCACTCTTTCTTGGCTATGCCAAGCATGTGGCTCTAGGTTTCAAGCTCCAGGAGAAGTTCCTCTACATCATCCAAACTGTTAGGCACTATATTATTTTTTGTAGCCTTCTCCGCATTTTTTAGAGCATTAGATATAAATGTAAACTTTTTATTTACCAGGTCTGTAAGGTGTTCAAACTGTTCTACTATCTTTTCTTTTAGTACTTTTAACTAGAAGAATTGTTTATGTAGGTTTTTAATTTCCACTTGTGTTGATCTATCATCATCACTTTTTAGGTTGAAAACAACAAATGCCATGTAAATCTAGGACTCAATGGATTCCATCTATTCCTTTACACATTTTATGGATCTCAACCATTTTAAGTAGAATTGAAACAAGGTTTTTGATTCTTCTACACACTCTTGCACATCCTTGAGATTATTTTGAAACTTGCTATGCATAGTGGAAAATTTATCCATAATCTCTACTAACTTCTTATCATCTATTCTCTTAGTGACTTCCTTCTCCAATTTCTACTCTATTCCGCTAGCATATTCCTTAAATTCATCAAGTAAAATCTTTAAATTTTGAATGTTAGATAAGGAATTATCTATGCATACTTCGAGAATGTTCTCCTATAGAACCTTCACTGCTTTTTCTATGAGCTCTGAACTCTTCTGATGTGTCTACAAGATTTATTTTCTTATAGAGGCATGAAATGAATCTCCCAATAATAGCATGTGAAGTGGAGATATCCTATCATATCCACTTTACTGTGTTGCATTGGTATCTATAATAGTTGAGGAGAAACAACAAGTTGAAATTACAATTTTATGCACAATAGACTCTTCAAAGAGTCTTTGGAGGTTTTGAAAGACTCTCAAACCAATTTTATGCTTTGTCCAACCTTTACCTTTTTCTTGTCACCAATGCAAACTTCTACATTTTCATCCTTATTTTTTATGCCATTAACACTGGATACCTCTTCAGACTTATTTCCATCAACTAATTTGGCATTGATATCTAAAGGAGGCATGAGTTTTGTGTTTTGTACCTTATTGACCTCTAAGTTTTCTTGTAAAACCTCTTCTATATTATTCTTTGTTTCTGAAGGAGGGGGAATGTTACTTGTAAGTGTATCCTCCTTCTTCTCGGCATCTTTATCACCTTCAACCGTGTTCTCTTTTACCATAGGAGTGCCACCTACACTACCTTCTTTTGCAATGTTTTCTTTTGAATCTAGAACACTGTCATCAATATCCTTTTGCACATTTTCTTCCTTTGTAGTATGCTCATGTTGAGAATCACCATGTTGTTCTTCATTTGTCACATTAACTTTTGGATTCGGCATATCATCATATTCTTTCTCCTCTTCTTCCAAACCCATGCCTAATTCCTTTGCTAGATTGGAAATATTCTAAACAATCTCTTTTTGGAGCCTCTTAAGATCATTCTAATCTCTACTCATGATGGTGGTTACACTTTCCTTGGTTCAAAATTCATTGTTGTATAATTGAGCCAATCTTTATTTTTCTTTCGAGAGGGGGGCATTGATCTCTACCAAGGCGGATGCATTCATTCTAGCATCATCATTAAATCTTGATTGTCTCCTTTCATACAATACTCCTTACAAGTCCCCAAGAAGTTAATCTTTTATAGCTTTCATGTTTACATCTAAAGCTATCATGCACCCAAAAATTCCTTCCTCAATAGTTGATTTATCTATATCATCTACATTTGGGTACAAAGCAACACTCTCTGGAAGATTCCCATATTTAGCAATGCTTCTTACGAGGGCTTTAAGCTTCATATGACTACGCTTTCTTGTTAGAGGAGAAGACTTCTTTTTCTTTACTTTCAGTATCTTCTTACCTTTACTGGATTTTGGTTTCTTCTCCCTCATTTGAATCTTGTAACCTTCCATTTCCTTCTCAACTTTAGCTTCGCTATCATTTTCAACAATATCAATCTTTTGTTTCTTTCCATTATGTTCTCCTTGTGATAGTTCTAGTTTTATTTTTTGGACCAACTATGGTCCTCGTTTTTCATCTTCCTCATCATCCACATTCACACCCATGTAATTTTCCCTTGTATCTTTTGTTTTAATCTTCTTCTCATAGGTCTTTTTTTTTTTGGAGTTCCTTTTTCTTTCTCATGCACTTTTTGCTACTTAGTCAAAGATACTTCCTCCTTTATTGAATCATTTGTAGATTCTTTCCTTTTCTTTCATGCTATAGGCTTAGCCCTAGAGGAGTGGTAGTTATTCTACTAGATCTCCTAACACATGATGATCCTCCTAGTGAGCCATACATGGATTTTTCCTTATCTACTTATTCTTTTATGAGGCCCATTACCTCCATAATTTTTGCATTCATCTTCTCAATAGTCTTCTTTATCTATTTTTCCCTTTGATCCATGTGCACCTCCATGGATTTCTCCTCATAGGTTTCATACTGCTCCTTATAGGTGTCTCTAGGTTTTCTCATCATAAATTCTACCAAGCCAATGATTTCATCCTCTATAATCTCATATCCAATCTCTAGGATTCAAATGGTCCTAGGCTCAGTATCCTGTATGATGCAATAATCATTTTTAACTAAGAATGTGATGTCATTCTTGTACTTTCTTACTATGCCTTTTGGTATCCTTTCTCTTGCCTACATCTTTTCTTGAAAAGTTTTAAAGAATCCATAGAGAGAATTCTTCTTTGCTTCTGATTCTCCCAACGTCATCAAATGATCTTTGATTTGATGGGCTATAGGTCTATCCTTTAGCCATACTATGTCCCTTGTACCGAGAACCTCATTCAAAAACTAAAATAGTAAAAAAAATGATCAAAGTGCCAAAATTAAAGGGATACTTACAGTCCTTTTTCTTTTATAGATTTTCCAAAATTTGTAGTCTCAACAACTCACATATATCATATTCTTCACCCTTCTTAATCATCTCAACTGTTTTATTGATGGTGGTTGCTTATAATGAATTTTCTCTTTTGGTGAAGTATATTTTTTATCCTATCATCATTGAGGCATACTTGATTGTTGAGTTTCTGATGTCTTTTATTGTTAGTGCTCTTCTATCATACTTCACACCCATTCACTCCATCACCATTTCATTTTTCATTGACTTGAGCACTAGAGCTGGTCTAGTTGAGCACAATCCATTGACAACCCTAATAGCCTCTTTTTTATCAAATGTGGTATATCCAAAAAGAGCTATTTTTGATGAATGTGACTCAAATTATAACTCTCCCATTCATATACATAACAAAATTTGGGAAAAAATTTCCAGGCATCAAGTTTCTTCTCCACCAAAATCTCAAACTCTAATTTCAACTCGAAATCATCTATGGTGAGTTATTTGTACCACATCACTCAAATTTGTATGATTATATTCTTCCATCTTAACATGAATGTATTCTCTTACATCTTCTGTGTACAAAAACCACCATCTGGATCATCCACTAGTTATTTATTGGGATGCCATTTGAATTTAGGGCGTGGATGATCTGTAACTTCTACAACTTGTGGTGTATACATTTTATAGAAAATTGAAATCACTTTCTAAAACTAGGGAAAATGGAAACTATATTTATACCTTTGAATCTCTTCCGACTAGGGTTTTTCTTGTACCAAATCTCAATTGCTTCGATTGCTCCACTTTTCTTCTTCTCTACTCTTCTCTCGAATATTTGTCTGAAAATTAATTTTGATCAAGTGAAATAACTTATAATCCCTTTAGAAATTGACCTAATTCACACTAAACACTTTAGTTAATAAATCTTACAAACCCTAATTGCAACACATATTCAACTTCAACTACTCTATAAATTTTCATATCTTGACATTTTATGTCGGTATCTTCTTTAATAGGTTAACCATGAAGCATTAACAACATTTCTTTGGTAAGGGCTAAGGAATTTTCTATTAATTCTCCCCCTGAGCCAAAGATTTCTACTTAGTTTCTAAAGGAAACATTTGCACCACATGCTAGTACAGACTCAACCATAGCCTCACTGTCTTCCTTCTTTCTCCAAATCTTCTCCATATCCTTCTTTGTCTCTACTAGATCAAGGTTTTTCACTAGATTATCCTTCTTCATATTCTTGCTTTTGCAAAACTTAGAGATGTGTCCTAATCTATTACAATTATAACATATGACATTATTTTGAACAAGCCTACTTGCATTCATTCTAGATCTACATTGATTAGCTTGATGTCCAAATCCATTGCATGTATAATAATAGCCATTGAATGATTGAAACATCATATACCATCATTAAATCCATTCATTATCTGATGTTTATATTCACTAGCCTTATGACCAAATATTTTGTATGTAAAATACTATCTAGGAAAAGATGGAACATTTTGATTCATTCTACTTCTATATTCCATAGCCTTATGTCCAAATATATTATAGTAATAATAGAAACCATTAAATGATGAGTACCTTTGTGCATTTGGATGTTTGATAGGTATCCTTTTGAAGTCTTTCCTTTGATTCTAATTTTTGTTTCCATTGCTCTTCTTATCCACAATCTTCTTTTGTTGATTGCTCTTCTTTTCAACACTTGGTGTCTAATCTACCTTTGAAAATTTTCCTTTCTCAAACTCTAATCTACCTTTATCTTTATAATTTTCTTGATTTGCAATCATCTCATCAAGCATTGTAGAGCTCATCTTAAATTTATCTTGAAATTTTGGTTTTTCTAGATCTGATCTCAGGGTCACACTTTCTTCAAGTTTTGAACATTCTTTAGATTTTATTTTCATCTTGGAATTTAAACATTCTTCAACTCTTTTTCCTTTATCAACTTGCACTCTCAAGCTCATAATTTTTTCATTTTCTTGCTCCAACTGTTCATTCACCTCCTTACATGTCTTTCTCAGAATTTCTTGATTTTCTTTATCAATTTTCTGATGGATTCATATGCTTCCTTGACATTTTCTTTCAGATCTTTGTTCTCACTTTCAGTCCTTTCTAGATCTTCAAGGGCTATTTTGAGTTCTCCATTCATGTCAATCATGCAATATTCTTCAGTGTATCCAACAATAGGAATTTATTTTAGAGGAGTTAGATATCTTCTAGTAGCTATATGCTCAACCTCTAAGATCTTCCCGAAGTGGTTAAGCTTCTTCCAAGGAACCAAGCTCTCATACCAATTGTTGCACACCTAGAATACTGAGAGGGGGGTTGAATCAACATTCTTTGAAGCCACTTAAACATTTAAACATTTATTCCATATATCATATTCAATTTACAATAAGGGAAAGCATGAAATAAACCATCAAGATCACATGACACATGAAAACCAAATTTTTATGTGGAAAACCCAAAAAATGGAAAAACTACAATGAGGGTTAGCTCATGATATATTATAACCGACTATAAGATATTACATAAATTCTCACTATAGGGGGACTCATTGGCCACAAAAATAAGAAAACATAGAAGAGAGTGATGGCTCACAACCAAAATAAATTGTTACAATTACATATACCACACGCTAGAATACAATTCCATTGAATCTCAATATACAACATTTATACACTTCATATTGATCCACACTAACAATCTACTTTTCTTTGCATTATGTTAAACAAGGCAATTGAGAGGGGGAGGTTGTATCAATTGTAACAGTTTTATCCTTTAAAAGTTTCACCAGAGGTTAGATCAATTACCATTAAAAAATCCTTTACTCTGCTAATGTGATTAATCATTAAGAGTAAATGCAGAAATTGAAAGAAGCAAAAACCATACACACAAAAACACTATATTTATGTGGAAAACCCAATAAGGGAAAAACCATGGTGAGGATTAGATCACAATATAAATAATATCAAAACCAAATACAAAGGCTCACTACCAAACTAGGACTTACTGTCTAAAGTAGGACTCACTATCCAATGAGGGTTAACCACCAGGAAGGATCATTTCCACATAGATACAAAGAAGATATAAGAGATTTGTTATAGAGAGAAAAATATCTCAATGCAACAAATATTTCCACCACAATTCTCTCACACACTTGTAGACATGCTTGAAAGATAGAGTACACCTTCAACTCACCACCTTAAATTTTTTTGCATTGATCTGCTCAACCACACACTTTATTTCACATCTATCTCATATCTATCATGTTTTTGCACATGTAATATTTTTCTCACAAATATCTTGACCTATATCTATACCATTTTCAGCCTTGAAACTCATCCAAAGTCAACCACACACCATTTGTATTTACAAATTCAAATTAGGTTGGCACCTAATCATTCTACAATGGAATTAGAATGAGGGTGACCCAAGAACACACTTAATAAGGACCTAAATAACTCCCAACATTCCTCAATATGCTTCCATAAATTTCACAAGTAGTGTTTAACAAAAGGTTGGTCAATACTAGTGTAAAGCACATAAATCAATTAAGCACATGCTACCTTAACTTGATCCAATCTTTTTGGTCAACAAATTTCATTTGAACACAACCTCATCAGCTTATCTTGAGAACCACAAGACATAAGACCCAAACAAAAATAAATTCAAAGCAACAACATTTCTCTTAGACCTTAGCCAGATACATAGAAAAGATTAGTTTACAACTGGTGAGCATATCTCACACTGTACAACAATCTAGAAACCCAAAATTTAGATATAGAAACTTCCAAAAACCATGATGAATACCTAAGATCCTTACTAGCATAGTAGCAAATCCCAGAGAAAAACCCAGATAAAACATTGAATACCTACAACCTATCTTTATTACAATTTTCTCAATATCCTCAACATATACAACCAATAACCAACATTCATGACATCAATGACAATAGCAACTAGTTAACTAGTTGACATCAGTGACAACATATTCATACTTACAACAATCTCCCCCTTTTTCATTGATGGAAACACATGATGTGAAAAACCATCAAAGACAACTCAACAACTCTAAACACATTTTCTTATGATTTTACTTTCTCCCCCTCAGTAGATAATTTTTTTTGCATGATACTTTCTCCCCCTTTGACATCAATGGAAAAGGAAAAAAGATATTTTCATTGATTTCCCCTTTGACATTAGGAACATTACCAGTATTGAATACTCCCCCTTAGGAGTACACCCAAATAACTACACAATGACAACACCAGATACTACCTGCTCCCCCTAAGAGGTAGCCACAAAACACAAATCTAGAAAGAAGATAGATCCATAGATCCACTAGACTAATGAATATTCATATGCATCTAGTTCAAGAAAGGAGGGGCATTGGCCCCTAATTTCTCATGGAGATACTTAAAATTATCTTTAGGAAGAGCCTTCGTAAGTATGCCAACAATCTAATCCTTTGTAGGTACATACTCAAGATTTACTTCATTATCCAATACCCTCTCTCTCAAAAAGTGATACCTGATAGATATATGCTTTGTCCTTGAGTGCATCACTGAATTCTTTTAAATGTTAATTGCACTTGTATTATCACAAAAGATAGAAATGGGATCATCATACATTAATTTGATATCCTTTAATTCTTGTCTTGTTGGTTCCCAAATCTACAATTAACTTGAATCCTAAAGGAGTGTCAGACCTAATGGTCAAATTCAAGGGGAGATTTTGCTAATGAATGAGATATTGAATTAAAACCTTTCTCCCTTGCACTTCGGGCTCTATAAAATCTAGGAGGGTGATCCTAACAATGTGCTTATAGATACTTGTGTGCCAAAGCATCTAGAACACTATAAAAAAATAATTCTCCTTTAATTGTTTAATAGACATAATACCCTAAAGATTTGGCTGACCTCAATGGTAAGGTTTGATTTAAACATGAGAAATATAATTCATTAAACTCCACACACAATTGCACTAAGACAGATAAGTAAACTTCATTTTAATTTGTAGTTGCCACAAAAAATCTCAGGAAACTACAACATTAATAAACTAGTGCCACATCCTAGGGTGGATTCACCTAAACCATGTAATTTAAAATTCATCACAATATTTACCTTGTCATAACTATGCCTACTAGGTGATGCCTTACACCACTGATACTAGAAACTCAACTAGTCATACTTAATCATCCTAGCACATAGTTGCATAAACCTCTATCTTTGTTAATATAGTTTAATTCATTCTTTGAATGAAAGTAAGAACACTAAACAAACATTCAAGGAAAGAAAAGAAGAAAAATATCAAGAATCTTTGAGTTCTCATATTCATAATCTTTGCAATGTACACTGTGGAGACAACCAACTCAGAATATTTGGTCAATAGCACACAAATATGAAAATACCATGATTAAATTCTCCATTACAAGACTCAGACTCATCCAAAAAATGAAACCAACACTTGTTCAATTCAAATCTATTACAAAATTTGATTTCCCCATGGGACCACAATCTGTGCAATTTTTTTCCAAATGAAGTAGAAAAATACATTTAAGGGAAAACAAAGAATCCCTAAATGCACATCCCTATTGACAACTAGCATCATTTGGATCCTCTTGGATCCTTAGATTAATAATCACTCCCACTAAAATAAAATCCCCTTCTACACTTTGCTTTCTCGCTCCCTTCATTTTGTTTTCCCTACAACTGAAAATCTAATTTATTTGTCATGAAAAACCCTCATTCATCTCCATCAAGCATCTAGCATCATGCGAGTCACTGGATCCATAACATTCTCCCTTGAGAAGAATTCCTCCTCTTCTTTATTTTTACTCAACAACATAAAATTACCTTTACTGCTAAAAACCTTCACTTCTTCTTTTGTTTTTCCCTACAGATGAAAATTAGTTTTTTTACCGTAGCTAAGAAATTGTTTATCATGAAAAGCCTTCATTATTTACAGTTCATTTTAACCTACAATTGAAAATTTCTCTTAACATGAAGGCCTTTACTCATCACATATTAGTTGTGAAAACCCTTTTACTTATGCATCTTGTATTTTCCCAAAACTTCTAGTTTTATTTTTATTGAAGGCTTTAGTTCATTTATCAAGCTATGAATAATCTTTTACCTATGCACTTTCTTTTAACTTACTTCCTCACCATTAAAATTTTCTATTACTCACAGGACCCATCATCAACTACCAACATCAAGCATCGTAGATACAAAAATAAATGGGAGTTAAGTACTGCAATGGGAACATAAAGAAAGAAACATCACGTATCACACAAATGATATGGAGGAGAAACATTAAAGTGATGGGAAAAATGAGAAGAAAATAGTGTGCCAACAGATGTCATCGAATACCAATGGGGAAAGAAAAACCTTTCAGTGATGGGCGATGAGAAATAGAGGAGGACACAACATGGCTTCTCTTCACATTCTGTTGTTTCTCCATGAACTTTAACATAACTAAGTAAATGTTTATAGCAGTCAATATGCAACTCTATCTTCTTCTCATCAAAGCCATGTATTTATGGGCTTGCCACAACAAATAGTTGGATGAACACACAAATCACATTCATTAATCATGGCATTACTCGACGAACTCATTAGCATCATTTTCTCACATTTGAAGTGTTGAAGTTGAATACTTCTCCATTGCATCCCCAACATCGGAGCGCAACATGTAATCTAAGGGTTCCAAATGTGTAATTCTTAATAATGTTCCTTTATATTCTTTCCACTATTCTACTTCACAACGTGCTCAAGCTAAAAATAATAAAGTTTGAGTATTAGTTCCAAATGAATTTCCTAAAACCATTTTTTAATACACACTTTCACTACAAGTGCAAACTATCCCTGCGCAAAATAGCCACATGTTGGATCTTCCCACATACCAGGCATCTCAAAAAAAGATGTTTCCTATAATAGATTCTCATATCTCTATAAAAAATTACTTTGCAACATTAAATCGACCCCTTTTGGTTAGCACAATGGCCACCATTTGTAGCACAATATATTTCCTTGTCTTGGTGTCAACACTTTAAAAGGCATTCCTTTAGCCTTCATTTGTCCTTTTATTGGAAACAAAAAATTGTGAAAGAATCCTTGTGCCCTTTTCATTTGAATGTGCTTTGTATATTTCTAATGCTTGTTTTTTATCTATTCTTTCATCATGTTCCATAGTTGTGGTCTCCTACATTCCCGAGGCTTGGAATAATAAATCCATGTTCACTAACTGTTTGACTGATGGTGCCAGCGTATGCATGAAGATCAACTCCTCTACTAAACCCATCACAGGTTCTCTTGGACAACAAATTCAATAGAAGCAGCTCCAAGTGGTGATTATATTTCCCTACTAATAGTACGCAACTAATCCCCAATGCCCCATAAATAAGAAGTCTTCCAAGATCTTCCATAGCATTTTTGAAATTTGGGCATGGCCTTAGCTCATTTCAAAACACTGATACCCAAT
>VDFB02000002.1:47530962-47565176 GCA_007258455.2 Sequoia sempervirens
CTTAACTCAAAGAAACGTTAAATGCAAGACCCGTCTGTGGGTCTCACTGGGCGTGCCAGAAATGTATACCTTACAATTCCTACTGCTCTAAATGTGTGGAATAACTAAGAAACATGAATAATAAAACACCAAGGACACCTCAAGATTAGCCAAAAGAGTGGGCTCAACTTAAAAAGAATGCAAATAAAAATGAAACACAAACACTTTTACCTCCCTTGTTGTTGATACCTCTTTGATTGGCCCTTGCTTGGATTGGTTGTGCGCTCCTTAGATGATTGTTTGAATAACTATATGCAAGATTAAATATGCAAGATGATGAACAAAGATGGCTAAATGATGGCAAAAGGATTGAGAGTTCAAATGGACAGCATGTAGTTATCAAAATGCAAAGTGTTGAGAATGCAAATTGGCAGCATAATGGTGCAAGATGGCTAAGTGTTTTAAAATGCCCTTGAGGAGGGGGTATTTATAGGAGAATTTGAATTCTAGAGAATTCAACTTGGTCAAGATTGCTCCAACAAGGCCAAGATGAAGGGCTATGGTGGGTTGAGAACCCACAAGCCCTCACATCTTGACATGTGGAGGGTGAAGTGGCCAAGGGGGATGAGATGGAAATGAGTTGTCAAAAAGGTACATGAGGTGGAAAAGGACATGCACCTTGGGGGATGAGAGGATTTCCACAAAAAGGGATTTCTTGTCCCCAAGTGGGAGTGAAAGGGACATTTGAGGAAGAATTCCTCAAAAATCTACATGGGAAAAGGAAAGGTGGTTGGGAGGATAAATGTGAATTAAAATTCACATTCCTAGGATGATCTAGAGGGTAAAGGTGGGCTCCAAAAGGTGGGACTTGGTCACATGTGGAGATTGTGACAAGTCCAAGGTGGGTCACATGTGGAGATTGTGACAAGTCCAAGGTTCTAGAAGCCTTGGAAGGATGGAATGTGAATTAAAAATTCACATATAAAAGAGGGGAATCTAGAAAGAATAAAAAGGAATTAAAAATTCCTTGGGGAATGATTAGGCTTAATTAATCAGTAATTAGAAGATAATTAGGGGCTAATTAGGATTAAAAGCCAACTTGCAAAAGTTGGAGGATGTGACACATCCTAATCAAGGATTAGGCATGTGCACATCCCTAATGAAGAAATTAGGAAAAGGATTAGGATTAGATGAAAATGACATGTGAGGAATTAAATAAATGTAATATTTATTTAATTTATTTGATGAAAGGGGATTAAGGAGGGTAAGGTATTTAATTATTATTAAATACCTTAGGGATTTGGCAGAATTAAAGATATTAATTAAATAATAGTAATATTATTTAATTAACTCGGATAAGAGGATGTTTAGATGAAAAGTGATAAATTTGGATAAATTAAGTGTCCAAATTTGGATGTCTACAGAGGGTATGGTCAAATCCTTTTAGTCTTGATGACCCATTAAGGTTGGGTGGAGAGTAATCTCCCTATGGCTAGCTATTTGACAACAAACTAAAGGATTTTAGCTGTGATTATAAAAGGGTGAGAGTGAAGTGTTATTCATGCAAAGATAATCATTCCTACTATTCATAAGAGAAATTATAGTATACTTGAGTATGAGAAAATCCAAAAAATATGAATGTTGGGGATAGGGAAGGTGTATAAGCTCTGCTAGGCTTTTTTTGTGTCTGCGGTCATTCTTGGCCCCTCTTGCATTATACTATGCTCCTCGCACATGATTTTCCTCTTTTCCTATGTGTACGACCACATTTATTGTGGTTTTTTTGTTTTAATATGCCTTCAACTGGCTCTAGCCCAGTAGTTCATGTTGGTGTTTATGGTTCGACAACTCTGCTCAATGGCTCCTCCTCCTAACAAATGACCCCAGAAATTTGTTTCGAAAGTGTTTCATGAGGTAAGTCTTTTGACTCCCTAGCTGATGTGGTTTTACCTTTGCCTGATTTTGATTCTACTTGTAAATGGCTTGAGAAACATACTCTTGTTGGGTACTTTTTCGGGAGGACTTGCCCTAAAATTGTGCTTAAAGAATGGGTCCACAAGGCCTTGGTCCCTCATGGGGTTTGCCTTGATATGGTCCAAAATTTAACTAAGGGTTTTTTTCTTTTCTATTTTACAGAGGTCAATCATGTTTAGGAAATCTTGAATCATGGTCCCTAGAATGTTAAGTTTTCTCTATTGGTTTTCTAGTCATGGACTTGGGACTTCACTATCTCTGATGACACCAAGTTGTGGGTCCCGATCTAGATTGAGTTTCTAGGGTTTCCCTTGCCTTGTGTGCCTTTTTAGAGTCATATTGCATCCTCTCTAGGGAGGGTCATTTGTATTGAGCTAGATAGAATTTTTTAGGCACAACCCCAGAAACGGGTTTGTGTTGAAGTGAACCTTTCACAAGATTCAAAGACTCCATTGATATTCAAATTGGAGATTTTTGGCATACCCAAAAGGTCACTTATTTTAATCTTTTGAACACGTGTTATAGATGTTAGTCTAAAGACCACAAGATCAAGGACCTCCCTTTAGCAGTGCCTCGTACTCCTTCTTCGCTGCAGGAATTTGAAAAGTACCATCAGGTGGAAAGTTCTTTTGCTAAAATTGATGAGAATGGACCATGGTTACGAACTGTAAACACAAGTCCAATGGCTCTGGGATGGTTTCCAAAGTCCCTGAGCCAACTAAAGATGCTTCATACCCTTTGATAAAGGGGAAAGAAGCCTTAGTTGGGGCTAACAGTATTACGACATGGCCCAAGTCAAAGGCTATGCCTCAACCTACTGTTGTTATGATGGCACAACCAAATGTTTCTCCTCCCATAATGGGAGCTCAATGACGGTCTCAGAGTCTTTCTCTGCCATTAGAAGGAGAATTTGTGCAAGAGAAACAAATATTTTATGCTCCAAATATTCAAATTGGGTCAGTTTCACCAAAAATTTTATAGAATCACTTCTCTACTCTAGATGAGGAGGAGTCAAACTCTAATGATATGGAGGCATTTCATTCATGAATCTCCTCTCGTGGAATTTTTTAGGTTTGATAGACCTCTCTAGGAAATATTATGTTAGGGATACTTTGCATAAATATGTTGGTATTGAAGTGCTTTGTCTCCAAGAAGTTAAAATTTCTAATTTTTTGCTTGCATCGGCTTGTCATTCTATTTGGCCAGCTAGTCATATTTTTTGTACTGCTCATGATATTGGACATGGTAGAGTTGTCACCCTTTTTTCCCCATGATTGGACAATTGTGTGGTTGACCATGGGTTTGACCCTACAAATTGGCTCGTTTAGATCTTCCTTAACATTAATAATCATTCTTTTGGAATTATTATTTTTTATGCCTCTAATGATGTTGTTGAACACTCTTTACTTTGGCATTGGATTGCTAATTCATTGCTAGTTGCTACCTGGCTATTGTGTGGGGATTTTAATATGGTTTAGATGGTATATGATAAAGATGACACTTTACTATTCATATGGGAAGCTAACAAACGAGAGGCATGGTTCTACATGCATAATAAACTGGGGCTCTTTGATCCCAATATTGGTCATTGCCATTCTCATTCCCTCTGGCACACTTGGTGTAATTTTATAGCTGGGTTTGACATGATATTTAAGTGCCTTGATTGTGCCATATAATCTTGGCCCAATCTTTCTTTTCTTTTGATATCTCTTCACTCTCGGTTAAGTCGTTAGTTGATGTGACTTTTTTAGATCATTTCCCCATTTCTTTTCACATTGAATGGGAGACAAGACAACCTTGGGCCTGCAAAACACAATTCTTTTTTAACACATCTTTGCTTTTTCATCAACCCACATTAACCCACATTTGTAGATTCTAGAATTTTGAGTGAAAGCCACCTCATAATACAGATTGGATTAATTGGTAGAATTATGCTATCACTCACAGAGCTAGATTTTTGTGCATTTATGGGTGTTAGCTAGCCATTTTTTATCGACAATCTTATGAGGCTACCATAATTGACCTGCACTCTACTACTGAGGCTCTAGTGGCTAGAACTTTCTCCCCATCATTACAAGTTAGGGTGATAGAATTAAGACATAAAAAACAAGTTGTAGATGATTATACTGCCAGAGGTGCACAAATCAAGGCTAGATTGCACCATTTAAAGATTGGCGACCATGCTTCCAAAGAATTTTTCTGGCCCTACGCTCCACGTACTCATCTCCTGGCATTAAAAAAATAAAAGATGGAATTTAGGTTCTTTTTGAGCTACCTAACATTCTCTAGGCCTTTATTCGACATTACGAACAAGTTTTCACTGCTCAAGAGTACACGCTAGAGCGACAACAAGCCCTTCAGGATTGTCTTATTGTTGTGCCAAATAGGCTATCTTCAACCCACAAATATTTTTCTAAATAATTTCTCAAAATTGAAGACTTAAAGGAAGCCGTTCATTCCGTGGCTAATGAAAAATCCCTATGGATTGATGGTTTCTCTTGTGAATTTTACAAGGCCTTGCGGGACTGTGTTGGGCACGACTTGCATAAAGTCTATCTTGATACTTTTCATTGCAAATCCCTAGGTAATATAATTAATAAAGGAAATATTAAATTCATACCTAAGTCTAGAGATCCCTAGGATATTTATAATTGGTGGCTTAGCATGCTCCTCAATGTCTCTTACAAAATCATCACCAAAGCTCTAGCTCTGAAGATCTGCCATCTTTTTCTTTTGATTGTGCACCATAGCAAACTAGGTTTATCAAGTCGAGATTCATTCTAGAAAATATAATTTTTGTGTGAGAAGGTATGGAGTGGGCCAAACATTTGGACTAGAAAGCTATTTTTCTCAAAATAGACTTTGCTAAAGCTTATGACCGCATTCAATGACCTTTTATTTTGGCCATGTTGAAATCCTTGGGGTTTGGACCTAATTTCATTCAGGTTGTCCAAATGCTCTTCTCACATTCCTTTACTTGTATCACCATTAATGGCCACCAATCTCTTGCCTTTGGGCTATTCTGCTCCATTCGACAAGGATGCCCGCTTGCTCCTTCCCTTTACATGCTTACTGCCAAAGGATTTGGCTATCTTTTTTCCAATGTGGTCTCTCAATAGCGTGTTAAAGGCATTACTCTGCCTAACTCCCAGGATCAACTTGGTTTACTCTCCACTCAACGCCAAGGGACCACCTTGTGTGTGAAATGGATAATTAGAGCCCTTACTAGAGATGAAGCCTGGAAAATTTTCCTTAGACATTGCATTCAATCTGGATTTCCTATCACAGACCCACTTGGAAAGGGATTGGTTTTCAAAATATTTTGGTTATGAAGGAACTAGTTCAAATTGTGGGAACCTTTGTGGCCAAGAGCATATGGAGAGCTTGGAAGGTGGTTAAGCCTTGGCTCTGCCAGGTCAGCTCTAGTTTTCATGATGGGATTTCACTCAATCAATAGAATGTTTGGTGGTCACCTCTCTTTGCTAGTAATGGTCAGCCACTAGTCAAGTCACATTGGCTTAAGGTGTTAAGGTTCCACAAGAAGGGCATTCAAACTTTGCAGTAGGTGTTTCATAGACCCACAATGCACATCATGTTGTGGGAAGATTTGTGTGCCCTTTACAGGCTTCTAAACTAGGAACGTGATACTTATGATGGTCTAGTGAATGCTATTCTTACATATATGCTTCATAAGGTGGAAATTTGTGGGTCAAGCCCTTGTGGAAGGATTGGAAGTGACACCTAAAAACCCCTTTCAGGAATTACAAACCTAGGATTGGTTATAATTGGCTTTCACCACACTTTCCAATGATTAAAAGTCTGAACCAGAGGTGGCTTCTTCAATCCCCCACTCATGTCTGGTGAAAAAGATTCTCTACCACTTGGTCTAGAAGTGTTGAGCCGAAACTTGCCCACTTTTCTTGGTTTATTCTTTTCCAAGGCTTTCCTATGGGGTCTCAGCTTGTTCACTTCGGGGTCCAGGACCCTCGACACCTGTTTTGTGGGCAAGCTAAGTCTTTTAAGCATCTCTTTTGGTTTCATACCAGAGCTCAACAATTTTGTAATTAGATTCATGAATTCTTTCGGCCCTTTAGACTAGAGCCCTTCTCCTGACATATGGTTCTGTTGGGAGACTCACCCAAACTTACTGTTAAATATATCCAACTTTGGAATATTTTCAGGGTGGAAATCCTCTTTAATATTTGGAAAGATAGAAATTCTTGCATATTTGCAAACACACAAATGGATAAAAATGTTTCTTTGTATTCTAAAGCTATTATTTGCTCTAATGTGCTCTTCTGGATTCAAGTTCAAGCCAACAAGGTTGCACTTAAATTGGCTCATCTTCAGGTGCTTTTGGATCATTGGGGTAATGCCTCATGTACTATTTCTTTGGTGCTCATTTCGCCCACCTCCTCTCGTGGTTGATCACCCTCTCAGAACTAGGAGTGGAGTGGCTTTGCTTGCCTCCGCTCTCAGCCTCCTCTTCAGCATGGTTCCTACCCTCCTCGGTGGATGCATTCTCCCCCTTCATAGGCTGGCCAAGGGTGGCCCTCTATAGGAGATGTGGGGAGCAACGGTGGTGGTTTTGGGTGTCCCTTTGATGATACTCCTACTACTGGCTCTGGTTGACCAGATTTTGGTAAAAAAAAATTGTGTCTAGCGCTTGCAATCTTGCCCCAACGTGAGGATAAATATAAAGAAGTTGATGATGGATGGGGTCCTCCTCCTAACGTCACTCCAAACCCATTGATGTATGGGGGGAAAACATGGATGACAGAGACCCTCCTAGCTCTACTAATACTACTTTGGCTATTTGATGGCCTTTCTTAATGTTTGTAATCTTGGACTTCTGGGCTAGGCCCATGTGACTCTTAGGGTGTTCCTTCTTACCACCCACCCCATTTCTTTGAATATGTAATTTAATCTTTAATTAATATAGATTAGTGCCTATCCATAAAAAAAAAATGAATGCTATAAGAGTAGATATCAATTCAATGATAATACCCTTGTGGAAAGGGTGAAGGTTAATCCTTTACTTTTGTTAAAAACCACTTATTTAGCCCCACATTTATTTGGGTTTTCTATTAAAATTTTATGCATTGGGTAAACCCACGAAACTAGTTTACAATTCTAGTGAGGAAGGAAAATTGCAAAAAATGCCCCCATGCAATTTTTTTTAATTTTTGTGGGTTCGAACGAAAATTTGGCTCAAGCGAACCCAGCGAACCCCCCTTCGAGCAAACCCATTAAATGTTGTGTCCCACATTTCTCGGGGAAAAAGCAAAGGAAAGGTTTGTGGAAAGGGGGTTCACTCAAATCTTGGTTCAAGCGAACCTTGGTTCAAGCAAACTTCCAAGGGGGGTTCGCTCGAACCCCCATTTTCCCCCCTTCTCCCCCTCTGGCACAAAAAAGATCTAGAATTTTTTCCCTTCGAAGCTCGAGTTGAGGATGAAAATGGAGGAGACTTCATAGACCCAACTGGATGATGGTATTCCTCAGAATGAGCTATTTGAAAAATATAATTTTAATATGTTTTGGTTTTATTATGTATTTGTTTTTTAGTTTGATTAAACATAGGTTTTTCACCGAAAATCAAGCTCTCTATTCTGCACATGGAAAAATAGTAGATTATAAAAAAAAAAATTTATCAATGCACTAGATATTGATGTCCTTGATCCAACAAAAAAAAATTGAATTTCGGTACATACAAAAAAAAGTTATGTTTTATATAGTCTGTCTATGTCTGAATTGTAATTGGTTTGAATTCGAAACTTGATTAAGGAAAAAATATTCAATAAAACACTATTAAATGAATTGGAAGCACTAGATATACTAGTTTACAATTTCTAGCCAAACTGGACAATGAACTGATTTTTTTAACTAAATCTTCACTTTCGGGCACCTATAGCAGCTAAATTGTGAGGAATTTGAATATGATGCAAACCAGCGATTTGTCACATTTTGTCTCTAGATTCTAAATATATTTTTTTCAAAATTTTGGGAATCAGATTGCACTTCTTTTTCCATCTCCTTCGAAAACTATTTTTTTCAGTGAACACCATTTTTAAGGAGTGATGTTCACCGTATACAACATAAATTTTTTCAATGAAGGATAAAATTATAATTATTTTGAATTTAGATTTGTAACTATGATATCTATTTCTTTCATTTGGTTTAACATTGTTTTATTGATTTTTTTTCCTTAATCAAGTTTCAAAGTCAAACTAATTACAATTCAGACATAGGAGGACCATATACAACATAACTTTTTCCAAGTATGTATTGAAATTCAATTATTTTGTTGGATCAAGGACTTCAATATCTAGTGCATTGATATTTCAAAAAAATAAAAAATGATAATATACTATTTTTCCACATGTGCATAACAGAGAGCTTGATTTTTAGTGAAAAACCTACATTCACAAAAAATAAAAAATAATTATAATAATCAAATTAAATTTATTTGAAATGATGCTTTTTGGGAAGCTTATAATAAGGACTACATACTCACAATTTTTTTTTAAATGAATTCATTTGATCTCCCAAAAGATATATCAAAAGTGGTTTTTTATTAGCATTTTTATGGGTGTAAAGGAGACTTCGTTATAGGTATGGTTTAAAACTAGTGGGGTTCTATCCAAGGGGGTTTGATCTAAGGTGGTTTGATCAAGCCCTCTTCAATTGGAATTCTTTAAATGGGAATTTTCAAGGCTTAAATCATTATATTTTATAAAAATATGTGATTTCAACAAAAATCAAGATCTCCAAGAAAGTGTAAACCAGTTTTGTGGGATCACCCTAGGAGGGTTTCCAAGGTAAAAATTAGGGTTTGGGTGGGTAAAAATAGGAAATTAGGGTTAATTTTTCCTCAATTTTATTTTTGGGCCTTAGTGAATTCTTGACTCTAGTGATCTTTCTCTTGTGATTGTTGATTTGTGATGGCAATGATTCTGGGTGCCCCACATCAATCAGATGTAGTTTGTTCATTCAAGAGGCCAGTTGGCACAAGAATCACAATATGTACTCCTTCCTTTCTTATTTTAGTCATTTCTCATTTGCATAATTAATGCTCAAATTTTTTTTGACATTAGTGGTAATCTCACATTTTTACCGCTATTTTTTCGATTTTACCACTAGCATAGTATGCATATTTACTACTTTTGTAAAAGGTTCATGCTAGTGCATAATTTGACCATTGGTGTAAAATCCATCTGCTATTGTTTATCACTTTTGTGAAAAGCTCATGCTATTTTTTTCCTTTTAGGAAATCAATCGCTATCGTCAAATTTTCCCATTATCATAAAATCTAGTTGCTAGTGTAGAAACTAACTACTATCGTAGTAAATAGGGTTACTTTTGTTGAAACATGCCATTATCATCCAAAAAGGGCTCACTATTGTCAAACTTGAATGATTTTTCTAGTTTTTTTTGTAGTTTTAAGTTCGTTATTTGTTTTTCTAAAAAATTCTTGATGTTGAGGGTTGAATGTTTGCAAGCAATTCTCAAACCATTGTATTCTATGGAGTGAGAACTATGACAGTTTTTTGATTTGATTACCAAATTCTAGGAGGTTGAGTGAGACTTCCTAAATGTTGTGGGACTATGACATATATGTTATATGCTATAGATTCGATTCCATAGGGTGACAATGGTTGCACTAGTCGAGAGGTGGTACTCTAAGACATCGTCCTTCCATCTTCCTACTAGTGAGGTGACGATTACACCAGAGGATGTTTGGAGGATTCTGCGGATCCCCATTCATGAAGAGCAGGTCATATATGATGTTAGGTAGGGTAATCTTTCCATGCAACAAGTACTTGATGTGTGGTGGCTATAGGTGGTGGATTCAGAGATAGAGTCATCTTCATTTATTGATAGTGTTGATCCACTGTCAATGGTACAAAAAATAAACATCCTCCGCAATTAGTGTAAACACTAAGGTTGATCATTGCGCTTCCTTTGATCCAACAAAAACTCACGGAAAACAAATGTCACCTAAAACCTATTTGGAATATTCTATAAACACCTTGAAATGTAACAAACTCCTTCACAACAAATTTCACCTGAGGAATGTACACACCCAATACACTCAAAGAACTCTGTCATATACTATAACTTAAGAAATTGACTTTTGAAGCACCAAATCTTGGAAAATTTTGACTATAGAAATATATCAACACTATCAACATTCCTTTATATTTTCAAGACCTAGAACCAAATCATGGAGAAACAAAAACATTTCTCCCAAACACCTCTACAATACATTGTTCACACACAAAAGAACACAACTTCTTCTACACAATGATCTAGCATGCCAAATTCTAAATACAACACCTCTGAACACCTTCAATCAGAATATTTGAAATGAATAGGTAAATATTCAACCTAGAAGAAATGTTGAGTGACACAAAAATACTCCTCTTTAACCCAGAACAACACTGCAACACACTTAAAAAATATATTCATTTTGTGTAACTAGTTAACCTTCAACACACTATAACTAATGAATCCAACCTTGTAAAGCACTAAAATTCAAAAAAAATTATACTGAATATAGATATGAACAATATAAGTACAATTACATATTTGTAAGGTCAAAAACCACAACACAGAGAAATGTGGAGCAAGACCATTTCTCTTAGATGACACTACTTCACAACTCACACATTGGTGAATGCAATTTTTTTTGTAGAATGATCCAGAACATGAAAATTTGGATATAACACCTTTGAAAACCTCTAATCAACATGTCTAAACCACATAGGAAGATCTTCAACCATAAATAAATGCAAAGAAAAAACCAGAACACTAATTTACCGCACTATTTCAATTTTTGTTCAAATTGTCTTAAAAGAACTTGGAAATCAAGAACCACAAATACAATCTCAACATCTACAATACCTTCTTAGCATATCAACCACATAAGAGGTTAAACATACACAAACACATGCTTATCAAATCAATGATAGAGTTTGACATCAGTGAGACAATCAATGACAACATAATGCAACCAATCAAAGAAAATCAATAGCTTGACATCAATGCACCAATCTAGGAATATTGACATCAATGATAACAAAAACTTCCAACAATAAAGTTCTTTGAAGTTGCATAAATATCTCTTCTAATGGGGAACAAATGTAGAGATAAATTCGCTTTGCATGAAATGTGGGAGAATTAAGCAGATTGCTCTATTTAAAGCGTTAGGGTGATCCCCTTGATGGAACTCCACAAAAAATTCTATTGATTCCATCTTAATCTTGCAAATACTTGGCTTGAACCCTCATTTTGGCTAGTGGTTATGTTCCTTGTCACTGTTTTAGGGTTTTGTGTTTCCTAAATCTCTCACAATAACCTATGAGTTCAAAAAACCCTTGGCCGTTCTAATTTCACATTTGACCTAATGTTCTCGGTATCCAGTCATTTAAGTTGTCACATATGCCATCGAATTCATTGTCTTCACCGACCCCTTGGGTTTAGGTTTTTTGGCCACCAAGTTCCTTTTCATTTGTTCAAAATTTTACTATTGTCAGGCTTGATTTTCTTTTTAATGATTTAAGTCTTAAATTCCCATTCCTAAGGGTCAATTTCCCATAAGCCTAGAGGTGGCTCCATTTTAAAATTAACTTTTGCAGCATGTGCAGAATTAGGTTTTCATTTTGGACGTCTGATCGTCAAGGGTTGGTCACCACCGCTCCCCATGCCCCCGTGCTGTTTTATTCCTTATTATTTTATTCACACAATTTGGCAAGCTTCTACCACGTGTTTGGTGCATTGGTGGGCCCAGTCTCCTTGGTAAAGATAGTTGGAACCATTTGAAGAAGATCAATGATAGTTATCAAGTGACATGGAAACATCTTGACCACTCCCCACACATCCATGTTGGTTCATTTCACATTATTTTAAACACACTGGCTAGCAGGCGATAGCCACATGTCATGATTGGTGGTGGGACCAATGTTTCCAAAGGGCCTTTAGACAGCTTCGAAAAAGATCAACGATGGACACCATAACACGTGTCTTCATTGGGACCATTCGCTACATGCCTATGTGTCTTGTGCATTAAGGAAAGATGACCACACAGGCTAGCAGGTAGGGTGACATCTGTCACTTTTGTGGGACTAGCCAGGTTTTGAAGATGTCAATTGCTTCATAAGGGAGGAAGATCAACAGTCAATGGCAGGTGACGTGGATCAATCTTGAGCACTCCCTACCATCCCGTGAGGGGCCCACTTGTGTCCCATATTCTTCAATGGGCAAGTGCCATGGGGACATTCTAAAAGGTTTCGATGGACTATAGTGGAATTGGAATGCTAATAAATTTGGTTGAAAGGGTACTAAGATAAAAAAATGATGCCACTTTATGTGATTATTCTTTTGAGCTCATGTTTGGGATAATTAAGCAAGGCAGGGTACAAACTAATATTTTGAGATCAAATCGAGATCAATCCCCATTGTTCTACTATGAAGAAATATAAGTGTATTAATTCCCAGGGGTGAGTGGGTAACCATGGCACGACAGGTTTTAATTGATGCTAAGTATGTGGTTGAAATATGTGTACAAAGTGGATGTATATCTACTTGACACATTTCTTATTAAGAAAAAGGCATTAATAGTATACAATTAAGCTTTATCACAACTAGTTACACCAGTGATATTTGTCTGTTGGTTTAGTTTTAAAACATAATCAACAATTGAGATTTAAAAAAAAAAAAAACAGACTGTTGTCAGCCCATGCGTATAAGCTTTCCTTGAGTATTAATGGTTGGCATTCTTGCATGGCTTAATATAATGAGGATTGATGGCCATATTTTCATTTAGAATTTTCATTCAGAGGTAGACAATTGAGTTTGGTCCTAGAGAAAAATTGGTGAGATTTTTCTGAGTCTTCTTGTTCCTGTTCTTAAGAAGATGAGTAAGGAATGTGAGTTCGTTAAGCCAATACATAGGTCCAAGAGATTGATTTTGTTGTATTCTAAGGAAAATTCTCCTAAGGAAGAAATTGAGACAAAGGGAGCTCCTAAAACACCAAAGGGTAGAAGGGAATGTAGGAAAATCAATAAATATGGTGTAAGGAGCAATTATCGCCTGAGAAGCCAGACCATTTTAGAAGAACTGGTCAAGTTTATAGGGAAGGTGATTGTTGAATATGAAAAGTTCAAGAAAAGAAGTGAAAGTACTGTAAGGTCTATTTGGGGAAAAATAATTCTCCCGTTGAGGTTTCTGGTAGCCTTTCAAGTAGTGGAGGTGATACTGATCCAGAGGGTGACTATTATCCCCTCTCCCTAGTACATTTTAAGACTTTGACAAGGAAGTGGTGACGGTTCCTCTAGTTCCACCATGAACAAGACGTGGGCGAGTATCCTGTAAGGATGATGACTTAGAGTGTTGAATCTACGCCATTTTTGTTTTTGATGATACCATACCACCTTTTTGTCCTATTCAATATTTTTGTGGTTTTTTGTTTCTAGCGCTGATGTAGAAATTTTTAAGGTTGGTATGTTGGAGAAGTGCTAGACTTCCTAACTTTGGCAGCATGTATGCTTTTTCTAGATGGTATACAAGTTTTTACTCATACTACGAGTGGAGAATCTTCTTTGGTCAACAAGGACAAGGATTTGATGTTGCTGCAACAATTTTTTCCTTTTGGGGAGCTGGCATCTCTTCATTCAAGGAATGTGGAGTTTGGTCTTTTACCCTACCATTTTCCTCAATGATTACATGTAACTAACTGAGGAGTGTCTCAAATTTTGGTGCAAATGATCTTCAAATGAAATGAAATGTAATTGTAATTGAGCCTAATGATTTTCACTCCCTTTTTCTATAAAAGGGATTCCAGGGCTCATTACAAGGGTCATATTTTTAGGTCTAAATAGGGTCTAGCTGGAAAGCTAAGTTTAGAGAAGGCATTTTCTAAAGAATATGGATGAATATAATAGTAAATTATCTTTGGTGTAAGTCTTGTATGTAATAGTCTTAAACTAGTTTTATAGAAGCTACAAATATCAAAACAAATATTAGTTCAGAAAAAATACTCACCTATGTATATTTCTTAGAAGTTATAAATGAAAATATTAACGGTATTCTCATTTGTCTTCAATTATTCCATTGAATGTATGAGTATGTTTTAGCTTTAACTCAAAAATTTGATTAAATTTTTGAAGAGGGTTATAGATTTGTAGGGAATTACAAAGGATTTGATAAGAAGTTGGTGTTTCAGGCATTCTGAGTTATTATACTACAAAGTATTATGAGAATAGTGCACCAATTTCTAAATTAAGTGACTTATATATTACTGATTCTTTCATATTTGACTTTGTTGTCCCAATTGATGAAGCATTGGTCTATTTGTTAGATAACCTTGCATACAATGAGCTACTAGCATATCTGACTGTAGATTTTAAAATCAGAACAATATTCATTTAAAAATATTTTAAATTATGATGTATGGGTTTGAACTACCCCTATCTCCTAGCAAATAGGTAATCATCTACTTAAAGGTCCGCCAAACCTTTAGTGAAGTACATTATTTGCAATATGTAGGAATAAATATCTGTATAAATGTGTTATCAATGTGATATACCTAATTTGAACACAATAGGGAATACCCCCTAGGTCTCACAGAGCCTGAAGAGTAGTCCATAAAAACCTCATAATCCTTTACTCATTGTGTTGGCCACTAACCTTGAAATTTCTTAAACATAAGGGTTGGCTACCCTTTAAAGAAATTCATGGTTCTACTATTAAAAGAACCAACACCCCTCATTATTCTTCTTTTCTCATAATTGTCTAGGTTAATGCTTAGAATGTACACATTGATATGTCTCGCATATTCATGACACCAAATAGATTTCACATGTGCTATTACAAACTTGTGTTTGAAGGTGATCATGAAACATCCCACAAGAAGGGATTCAAAAGTGGCAAAGATAATACTTAGTACTAATTTACTAAGGGAGGTAGCGCATTATAGGGTAAACATGGATATCACATCATGGTTTTTTGCTTACCTCCTTGATCTTGTAGAGAAAAATGAGTTGGTGGGAGTTCTAATAGAAAAATTATTCAAAAAGCATAATCTAGGCGAGCTCAAGGTTACCTTGGAAGTAGCAAGGTTGGGTGTTGGAATCTAGAAGCCATGGAACATTCAGCCTGTGTGTGAGGAGGGTGCTATATTGGAATGGGTTCTATTTCTTGGAGACAATTTGGAGCCTATGTTAGATCTTCAATGGATTGTAGATTTCGATGCCACCCCTATATTGGTATGAGTAGTATATCCAACCCATTGCATAAAAAAATCCCTCTTTTATTTTCTTAGAATTTCTAGCTTGAGGCTTTCATTTTATTTTTGTCTCCTTGCATCAAACATCTAGTATATGGGGAAATGTGTTTTATTTTAGCCCACCAATCATCTCCATATTTTATTTTTTTTATTTTTAAGATTTTATGCTATATACGTGTAATTTCTAAAAATTTATAATATTAATAATATTTAGGGTTTTTCCTTTGATATGAAAAATAATAATATTAACATAATAATAAATAATATAATATGGTAAGGAAGTGATTGATCGGGATGGCCCCATGGTCGAACTTAGAGCTATTCTAAACTAGGAATGGGGTGTGAGGGTGAGATATTGTATGGAGTGGAATTTGGTTGAAGGTTTTAGGAAATGCAAATGGAAATTCTTGTAAGAAATAGATCTCTAAGGATCATAAGGCTCGGTTGTAAAAGTTGTTAAATGACATGCACATAGTGATATAAGAAGAAGATGATAGGTTGAGATGGTGTGGGGAAAAAATAGGTGAATATAGGGTGAAGCTAGGGTAAAATATCAAGGAAAGGGCTACCAAGAAAGAGGATTGAGTAGAGAATTTCTTCTAGCATCATTTGTGCCTCCCAAAGGTAGGTGTGTTTGCATGGATTGCTATCTATAAATGTATCTTAACAAAAGATATATTAACTAGTCTGGGAATTAAGGGGCCTAGCCGCTATGTGCTATGTGGAAAGGAGGGTGAAGATGTGGTTTATCTTCTCCTTGGGTGTGAGATGGTAGAATATTGTTGTAAATAGATAATGGGTAGGTTGAGGTGACAAAGCTATATGCTCAGAGATCTAAAATCCATATTTCTAATGTGGCCTAATATCTGAACAAGAGCTCTTTTCCAATGTATTTGGATTGTTCCACCCTCAATCATCATTTAGGAAATTTGGAAAGAATAAAATAAGAGGATCTTCTAGGAGAAAGAAATGGTTAAGGAGTAATTGGTAAGAAAAATAGAACTTGAAATCAAAGAAATGGTGAATAATGTAGCCTAGAATCAAAAGATTAAATAAATCAATTACACAAGCTAGGATGAGGATTTTAGGAAGGCTTTGTCTAGATTGTCTATTTCCCCCATTAATGGAATTTTGGGGGATCATCCTTCTGGCTCTCCCAGTAGTGGGGTGGTTTGGATGGCTCCTAATGAAGGTTGGGCGAAGGTGAACTTTGATGTGGCAGCAATTGGAAACCCCAAGGAGAGTCTCATGTTAGTTGCATAATCAATGATCACAAAGCTAATTTAGTCCTTAAGAAATTGACCTACATAGGTGTTGGAACCAACAAAAAGGTATAATTTAGAGCTGACTTGATTGGGATACAATTTGCAAAGAAGGACAATCTAAGAATAACTCACCTAGAAGGAGATATAATGATCACCATAAACACAATAAGACAAGGGTGGACCCTGAACTAGAAGTTGAAGAAATGGCTATCACCTATTATCCAAATTCTAAGTGAATTGAAGGACAATAAAATATTTCATATCTATAGAGAGGGAAATGGGCTAGCTAATGAGCTTGCCAAATTGGCCTCTTTGGTAGGAAGGATGTAATATGCTCTCATGAAAAAAAATGGAAACATATTATGGGGGCAAAAAGTCTAGGGAGTAAGAAAGAACGGTGAATGTAAATATAAAATCATGGGAGTTGTGTGAGGTGATGGCTAGGCTAGTCAAACCAAACCATGATAGATATCTATGGAATGATAATTATCCTCACATTCATTTTTGGTAGAGCTTGTCGTTGGAGGTGTTTGGTGGCATTGGGTATAATGGACACTTCTCTCCATCTAAAAAAATTGACTCAACAAATCTCCTTAGGAGAGATCTCTAAGAAGAGGCTAGGGGATTTTTTCAAATGAAAGTATGGTTTGATATTCTAGCACCAATTCTATTGATGAGCATTTTAGAACTACACAACACAGATAAAACACAAGTGCTCTATCTCTCTTGAAAGGTGACTCTCTTTAGAAAAAAATCAGAAAATGACCCCATGGTTTTGAATGCCAATTCTTGAAAATGTAGAAAATATCTCAATAGTTGATGTGATTCATTAGTAATCATGAGGGGTCTTACGATTCAACAAGGTTGGAAGTGTTAAACTCAAATGTGTATAAACCTTAACTATAATTTTTAGATCAATTACACACCATGAAAATGGTACTTGGGAAGGAATTCTTAAGGACCAACCATCGTCATAGGGTAAACAATGATATCACATCAATGTTTCTGGTGATGCTCTTAGAGACTAGTGATCCAAAGGAAATGTCTAGGCTTCTTTGCAATAAAATGATATGGGGAGAGTCCTAGTTAGTTTGGATGATGTCCTAAAAAATATGGACTTGGCGAGTTGGGGTGCCTTTGCCTAGGGACTACTACATGATCAAGAAATGGGGGAAGTTGTTAGTGAAGCTCCCTCGAGTCTTTATAGTCTACCCTCCATCTATTCCAGAATTTAGGGATGCTACCAAGAGGATAATTTTTTCTCTAAAGATCCTTGGTTTGGAGGCATACGAGGGTGTGGGGTGGCTTCAGGCTTATATTCTTGAGGAAAATCTAGAAGATAATGATAGAATAAAGATATGGAAGGGAGTGACATCTATGGTGGACCTAGTGGATGTTGGTGATGAGCTCATGACTAGCACTAGCATCTCTACGATGGGTTTCAATGCATGTCCCAACATCTTAGTGTTATCTTTTGTGAAAATTCATGGTGTTCTTCTACTACAAATATAAATGTAAAGGTCCTTTTTGAGTCTTGTATGAAGTAGTGTTGTCTTAGATTTCCTAGAGGTGGGGATATAAGAAATTGATAGTATGTCCAATTTTATTTTAATGGAGCCTATGCATGGTCATGAGGCCTATTAATCGACCTCATTTTGGATTGTAATGTTCATATTTTACAAAATTGTTTAATATATGGTCCCGACCACCTTATGGCTATTTTTGAACTAATCATAATAATAATAATAAACTAATTAACCCCTAAATCCACTCTAAACATTATATGTAAGTTTAATCTTACCCCTAACCTTATTTATAAATATGTAAACACTAATTATAATTGTAATCCTAACTATAACCCTAACAGTTAGAGTTATACTTCAATTATGATTAGTTTTCAATTAGGATTTTGGGTAAGGTTGAATGAAAGTTTGGGTTAAGTTATATAAAGAGAATAATATAATAATTTAATAGAATATTAATAGTAATATATTAATAATAAGAATATAATAGAAAAATATAATAAAAATACATAATATTATAATATAATAAGAGGAATAATATAATAATCACAAGAATATAATATAATACAATATAAAAATATTGATAGAATAATAACATAATATAATTAAAATCATAAAATAATAAGAAAATAACAATCATATTATGTTAAAAATATATTAATAATCATATTAGAATAATTATAATAATAATAAACTAATTATTAACCATTAAATCACTCGTAAATGTAAATCTAACTCTAATATTAGATGCAAATTTATATTTTTAAAACTAACACTAATTGTAATTGTAATCTTATCGGAAACCTTATGTCTAATTCCAACCCTAGCCCTAATTGTCAATGTTAGACTTTTTAAGGTTAATGTTTGGTTGAATGAAGGTTAGGATTCAACTATATAATAATAAGAATATAATAATAATAAACTAACTAGTTTATCATTAAACATATAATTACATACTATCATTTAATATAATTAAATATAATATAGTAATAAATATATTTAATGTAATATTATTAAATATATAATTATATAACAATTTTTAAAATTACTAAATTTAAAATAATAATAATTATTATATTAATATAATTATACATAATATAAATTTATTATTATAAAAAAGTTAAAAATTGCAACTAAAAAGTAAAGTATCCTAGTTATCTTATTCAATAATATATCTAAATTACGCCGAGAGATATCTTAGTGGAGCATTTGGATTGTTGGGAGTATTTATACTGATTTTATTAGAAGGTAAATTTATTTTTTATAATAATTTAATTTATTATATTATTTTATACAATAGTTTATTTGTAATTTATTGTAATTGAATAGAGAAATCATTTTATTAAGTTTTAGTGAATGAAAATGAATTATTAAATAGATGTAGAAATTGATAATATTGAATTGAGGTAGAATGCATTTTATTTCTACAAATGTTGATTATATTGAAAACATCAGTTTAGAATTTACATTATTTAATTTCTAAGGCTTTAAGCCTATTTTCTTATGCTTTTCTATTTGCAATTTTATTTCCTCTCTTCATTTTTTCATATTTGTCAAATGTGAATGGAGGCATAATGTAGAGGCCTTGTATAGACTTGACATGAGAAATTCCCACAAATGTTAGTCTTGTTCTTTCAGTTGGTCCTATATCAATTGTTTCTTTTTGGAGAGTTAGACATTGTGCTTTTTGTATTGTTAGTGCCCAAGCTACTCTTAATGGTATTTGGATTGTGCTTCCTCATTGAATTGGTGTGATTGGAACAGTAAAGGGGTGTTCATCATCAAAAGGTATTCCAGAGTAACTGTCAAACTTGACCAATACATATGTTGGTGGTTGCGGTGGTCCTATTCCTGGTTTGTATACAATCTATTGAACCATTTAGAGAGCTCCATTTACAAGTCCTACTTGTATCCACAAATTTGATGTTAACATAACTCTTACATTTATACTCAATAATAACTTAATATCTAGTTCTTCATCTGCTTTATCTTTTGCGACACTGTTAGTGCCATTTTTTGTTAGAACGTTTTGTGCAACTGGTTTTGCCAATGAGTATATTTTTTTTCCTATTGTGGATGTGAACATTGTTTTCAAAATCTTCATTGGTTGTTGCATCAAGTCTTGTATTAGATCTTGTCATTAGAATTTCCCAGCCTTCTAAAGTAGGGTTTGCATCTTTAATATTTGCTAGCATTTGATGAAATATTTATTGATCATTGTTTAATCCATCTTGTCTGTAAATGTGCTCTAAAGTAATGACATTTATAAATTCTTCCCATAGTATTCTAGCTCACCTTTTGCTTCTATATACTGGTCTATCATTAATAGGTGGTAACTATATGAGGTCTCCAACCAAAATCATTGATATTATTGAAAGCAATTCATAAATTCTTGTGTTGATAATTTTTGTGATTAGAATTCAATTCTAATACATATAAAATTATTTTTTATAAAAGGAATAATATATGGTGTTTTATTTTTGATTGAGAGGCATACATACAAATTTTTGATATAAATTTTATGGAAAATTTTGATGGAGTCAAAATCTATGTTTTCAAACAATTTTTCACCTAGAAAGCTCATTTGATCAACCAGTACATATCTAATATGTGCTAATTCCTATTGGAAATGTGTTAATATTTTTTCTTAAAGTTCTTTGAAGTCTCTTATTGGAATTTTCAATTTCAATGGAATAGTTGATGCTCTGATATTGAATGCTACTGCTCTGGTTGGTGCAAGTAGAAGAAGGGGAGATTGATTCAGCCTTGAAGCTTTATGAAGGGCTTCTTGTATTGCACCTTTAACATATGACTTTCCCATTCTTTTTGTTCCTTGAATAATCATAAATAGTGGTGATTTATTTTGATTAGCATTGTAGTGTGAGAGGATAAGATTAATTACTTTTTGTTGTTTATTGCTGAGATTTCCATAGCTGGTAGATTATTCTACATTATGATGAATTGCAGAGCTAGTAATTTTCATGGTGTTAATGAAATTGATAGTTTCATATTTGTACTATTCACTTTATTTGCACTTGAAAACCTGATAACTTCATATGTGTATGTGTAGTTGATGCTCCAATATTGAATGTCGCTACTTGAGTTGGTGTGAGTAGAAGAAGGGGAGATTGATTTGGCCTTGAAGCTTTTTGAAGTGCTTATTGTATTGCACCTATAACATATGAATTTCCCATTCCTATTATTCCTTGAATAATAATAAACAGTGGTGATTTATTTTGATTAGCATTGTAGTGTGAGAGGATAATATTAACTACTTTTTGTTGTCTATTATTGATATTTTGATAGTTGGTAGATTATGCTGCATTGTGATAAATTGCAGAGCTAGTACTTTTCATGATGTTAATGAAATTAATAGATTCATATTTGTACTATTCACTTTATTTGCACTTGAAAACCTAATAGATTCATATGTGTATGTGTAATGTTCATATTATTTGCACTTGAAAACCTATTCACACCTCTCTCTTGTTTGAATCTAGTTCAAATAAGGCCTTGAGAAGTTTAAGATATTTAATTCCAATGTAACATTCTTCAAAAGTATGAAAAATTGATGGGGACTTGTATGCATCTAAATGCTTGTGGAATACCATTTCCATATGTTTGAATTTAGTTGCAAGCAATCCATTTGGATTAGTTGTGGTTAGAACATTTGAATTTTAACCACAGTGGAAATCATTTTCTTGTTCAAAGCTATCCATGTTTATATTTCCTTCCCCTATATTTTTTATTGTGAATGTTTTAGAATTAATTGTAATTTTTTCCTAGCATATCTTATTCTATTTGCTTCATTATTTTTTTTCCTTTGTTCATCTCTTTCTGCATCTATCATTTTCTTCCATTGTTGTTTCCTATATTCTTGCTAGTATTATTTTTTTATACTATTTCCTTTGTTGCTCAAATTCAAATTATTTCTTTGGATGTCCCATATCTAAACAAAATCTGATCCTATAAATTTAATGAGTATGAAAGGAGAAATATAATAACATAGTATGAAATATAGTTTTGTATTGACTTGTGATTTTTTAAATATTTTTTTTAAGAACTACAATATCCTTCCAATTGTTGCAACTTAAGAATAGTAGTTGCATTCATAAAATATATTAGTGTAAACCATTATTCTTAATATTTATTAGTGTTTTTTGTAAGCATTCATAAAATCTATTAGTGTAAATCATTATTCCTAATATTTATTAGTGTCTTTTGTAAATAATTTAGATTTTTAAAAGAAAAAGCACGAGTGCATTCAAAAGAATGCTTCAAAATAAAATTATAGATACATCCACAAAAATGGTTGGAAACCATTCTAAAAATCCACTGAACTATGATCATGTTAAAATCTTAACAAATTTTACATGTATAAAAAAAATAACTATATAATTAAATACAATTATATAGATATATATAAGAATTAATGTAGAAAGAAATTATCTTAAGAGATATATGATTGAAAATACATTGGTTTTTTATATAGTATGTGCATAGGAGTTATTTGTTGGAAAGAGACACTGCACAAGTCATTTGGTGTTGTCATTAATGGCAACCCTAGTCAGTGATTCAATCTGCACTTCAGTAGTTTCTTATACTAGAAGTCAGATTGAAGTTTTATGATTAAATATCAACTAGAACATAGCATCCGACAGAATTGTATTCATCGATTCATATGCAATTTTTCGTTATCATTTTGAGTTGTGGATCTCAGGGAAGGTTTTTCGATGTATGATCTATGTTATCCTTGAATCATAGAGCCTTGTATTGATTTGTGTGCAAGTTAGAAGATCTAGTTGATGACTAAGTGAATATAGTGTGTTGTGGATCTTCGAGGAGAAATTGTTTGAAGTGTTTGTGTTCAAGCATGTTGTTTTGGGTCCTCACTATGTTGTGGCCGACTTTGGTTGGTGCGCATTGAAAATTATTTGTGGATTGAGCTAACAGTTTGTAAATATTTTATGTTTTGTTGAAGCTGGCATGTGGTTGATTAAATATTTAGTTGTACATATATATAAGTGATCATTTATATCATTTTGATGTATGTACGAAGTTTTTTTATGTGTGTTGTGAATTTCAAAAGGATTATAGAGCGATTATGCATAGTTTCACTTGTGCAAAAAAAGATTTGTGATCGAAATTAAAGTAGACAGAGCAGAAGAGTAGAATTAGACAGAAGGTCAAGAATACAATTTATGTGCTTAACTGGAACTGTAATTAGGCATTAGCATATTTTATTCTCTTAGTTTAAATCTTCTGGATGTAATCCAAATTCTTTTATAAGACAGTGATTCTTCCTTTTGTATCTGAGCAGTGAGCTCTAGGCAGTGTGCCTAAATGGATGTGCATTCCCATTTGTAAGCACTTATAATTGAGTATACTCATATTTTGGATTGACCTCCACCATGGTTTTTCCCCTAACATGGTTTCCACATAAAAAATCCTTGTGTTATGGTGTTTCGGTTGATTACTTTGTGCTCCTTCATCTTTCTTTTGATTCAATGCTATAAGTGGTTTAAAGACTAGGATAATAAAGTTAAAAATTGTAGAACACTAAGTCACCCCCCCTCTCAGTGTTACTTGACTCCAAAAATTTGTATCAAATCCTAGTTCCTTGGAAGAATTTTAAAAGCTTGGGGAAGATTTGGGAAAGTGATTCAATGGATTGAAGCAGTCTTCAACAACAACTTTTGGTGGCACTAGATGATCTTGATTAGTCCAAATATAAAGTCTAAGAATTGCAGGAAAGCCTCATGAATGCTAAGAAATTCATTAAATCATTGAAAGATAAAATCAATTAGTTAAGGGAAAAGAGAAAGGAAGTTTGTGATCAACTTAAACATAAAGAAATTAAGAGCATGGAAGGTGAACACTTGAGTCAAGCCTTGAAGGAAAGATAGAATAATTTGAAAAGCTTACGAGAGATAATGTTGTCCTGAAGCATGCGATGGAATCTATTATGATGAGTATTACCAAGGAGATTGAAGATAGAAAGAAGAATGAATAGAATCTTGCTTGTCCTATTAGCTCACCAAATCTGCATCCTGTTTGTTGAGATTTTTTAATTGCACTCAGCAAATTTGGACTAACATGGGACTGCTTTCAAGTTGTGGGTGACTTGTTTGAAAGAAGACCTCCAGTGATAAGGGTTGGCTTCCCATTTTTTATGCCACCTAACTAATTTAAACTTTGAGATAAGGGTAAGAAATTGCATAAAATAAACCTAATACAAAAAGAAACTAAGGTGATACACCAAAAACCTATACCTGCTAATGGCCTTACACATTCAAATCAATATTTCAAAGCCAAATCAAACAACTCCCTTTCCAATACAGTTCACATTAGAAATTTATAAAGAGGTCTGTAATAGTGTTTTCAAAAGGAAAAAATAGACTTCACAATCAATAACACCATTAAACAACACAATTTATAACATGTAAACATGCATTTTCTGTCAAATGGATGCATGAAACATGGGACAAGTTTGTAAGGAAAATGACTTTTCACAAAATAGATTGATCAACCATTAATGGCACACCATAAAACATGAAGAGAGAAGGTAAAATACTCCAATCTATTAATTCAAAGTGCTTACTGTATAAAAGGCCTATTTGAGTTACAATGCAGCTCCATGAAAAACAACTCCAAGAAAAGCAAGCTATCCTTTAGCTAGAAAAAGAAAGAACTCCCTAAAATGTTCAAAATGAACATACTTAAGCCAAAATGCAACCAAAAACCCACACAAGTCCTTATAGAAACCCTAAGTTGGATGAAACACAAAGGCCAAAACAAAAGCTTCTAAAAACACTCCAAAAGTTCCTCCAAATGCAGAAAAGTCAAGACATGACTTGACCCACCAGAAAGCATGACAAAAAACCTCCAAAATGGCCCTCTTTCCTCCAAAATAGTCAAATACATCCCCCCACACATTCTCCATGTTGACAAGTCATCACCAAATTTGGACCCACACACAAGTCATGCAATATAAGTGTCTTGAAACACAAGACTCCAAAAGGAATTAAAAGATAATAACTTTGACTAAGTGATTTATAAAACATCACTTAATCAAGTCATTTTAAGATTCAAAACAAGAATAAGGGCCCCACCATCTCCTTGTGTTACATTTGCATTAAAAGGCACAATAAAAGTGATTTTCAAATCACTTACATGATGTCTTCAAATATGAAATAAAATGTAACATGTAATGTCATATTTAAAAGCTTTGAAAGCTTCCAATGCATTGACCATCTCAACCTACCTTATTCTACATTATTGACAATACACACATGGGCAATACACATGTTTGCAAATGCATCACTAAGCTCCAAACAGCTTGGCTAATATGGCCAACCTCCAAACTCCTTGGAAAGCATATTCCAAGTCACAAGCCACTAAGGCATCATGATCAAAAGGTCAAAGGAATGATCTGATTAAGTACACTCCATAGGTTGCTTGAAACACTTAGCAACATTTTGAAAAGGCACAATGTTTTTAACAATGGGAAAAGAGCTTAAGGCAAGAATGTCTAAGTTAATAAGCATGAGTTTTCAGCCCCCATCACATTTCTCATGTGTTGATTTTTTAAAACAAGGGATAAAAATCCCATCGAACTCAAGTAGGGTCAAACCCTAATCATCAAACCAATGAAATAATGAGGAAACACCATCATTCAGTCATGGAACATTCTAGAACCAAGACACAGCCACCAGGGTTTGAGAAAACACAGGAAAACATGGAGATTCACATTGGTTTTGTTAAGATTCTCTAATGAGAAACAAGGGAAAAGAGGTAAAGGCTCATTTTGAAGCTTAAAATCTGCATTTTTCTATCATTTAGAAGCCATTTTTGATCTACAGGCTGTAACTATCTTGTGCTTTTCTGATGCAAATCTTTTGAACTCCACTTTCTCTATGATTTCCTTTTGTCTCAGCTGCCATTATGATGTTATCTGGAGCTCCATGTTGAGTTGAGGCCATGCTGGGTTAGTTTCTTCTACATAACCCTTGTACTCTTCATTGTTTTCTACAAAATAAGCTCATTTTGAGCTCTGTAGCTATTGAAAATGTTGCTTCTCAATGAGTTTATTCTATCTTCTCAACTTTTCAATGGGACTCCTATTTCATTTCTTGAAGGAAAGATAAAAATATTATTCCTTTGTGAATTTTTGTAACTCGAGCTCGAATGTACATTTGATTATCCTTCATGTATTTTCCCATGCTTGACTTTGAGTCTTTATTTGAGTAGAAAAAATAGTTGGAATGTTTATTTCTACCCATTTTCCTCTGGGTTTACCCTAAACCTGCAGCTCCATGCTTTCCCTCTATGATTTCATACAAATTCCTATAGAAAACTTTACATTCCCATGCAAATTCCACATTTGATTATTTTGCAAAGTAATGGACGCTTTTTAACATCCATGGTCATGGCCATAGGGTTTTCCTTGAGCCTTCAAAGGTGGAATTTTGGAACTTTAAAGGAGTTTTCTTGCAAAATATAAACAGGTTAAGCTCTGGTAAGTCGTCATCTGTAGAACTTTCACCATTCTCCTCATTGTTATTGTAGAAATTATTCTCCTTTCGAGCTCTATAGTTATAGTCATGAATTTAAAAACCCTTGTTTTACTATGTATTCTTTTAGCTCAAGCTTATATCTGCAATTGACTAGTTTTCTTAAAAAACAATGGGAATATATCTAACTTCGTTGTGTCTTTCATGCAACATTTCTTTGTTTCAAGAATGAAAACCCATTTCTATGTGCTTTAAATCTATTTGGTGTAATAGAAGATTCTTGGATTCCATTACTTTATGCAAATACCTGCCATTTTGATATGTGCTTTTGTAGAGATATAGAAAAACCCCTTTCTATCATATAGCCATGGCCATACATTTCTTGTATTTTCTTATTTTTCCCCTCTATTTTTTGTTGATCCTTGAAAAAATAAGCACCGTTGTCTTTGTTCACTATGACAATCATCTTGCTCCAAGATAATAGTATGAATGAGATGTTGTGAAAGAATGGACAATCGAAACAAGAGCTATCTTAGCCAACGTTCCATATGAAAATGTTGTTTTGTGAACAAAACATGACTTGCTAAATGATTCAATGCTATTACACAACATGAACTCTATGCATCTTTCCCATTCCTTCATGATCATTTACCTCAATGTCATGGCTCGTCCTTGAGTCTTTATCTGAGCAGAAAAGTTGGAATGTTTATTTTTGCACTTTTCTCTTTGAAAATTAGTGAAAATAATGTTCTCTCAAGCCCTTTTATTATCTAAAATTGATAGGAGTAACTTTCTTTTCTCTCTACATTTTCTATGTATTTCCACTATTATGAGGTTTTATCATGATCTTGCTCACTGAGAAAATTCTTGTGCATTAAGGACTGTATACTCAACAGAAAAGTAATCAAAGACACTAAGGATGATGGGAAAATGCTATACTACTGGTTACCCTTGAAGTTGAAAGTTTTTTTATCTCCTAGTGGCAGGGCTACTTTGTTGAGAATCCACTAAACATCAACAACTTCACTCCTCTTTACTATCATGACAGTGTTGTTCTTTTTTGCATTAATTCAATGTTCAATGTTATGACTGTACTCCCATGGAATGCCATGTTGGTTGACCACTAATTTGCATTGTATGGCTCCCTTCTCACTATTTAGCATAGCATTTTTACTTTCCGCTGAGTTCACAATAGTATTATGTTGAAATTGATTCTCATTGTTTGATTCATTCTTTTCTTGCCTAACAAGATAGCCTATGATGGAGCATTTTGCTATCATTTAACTTCAGATTCAGATCCTTGCAATTGGAAAGACTCTAATATGTCAATCTGATCCTCAAAGTTCACTGCTCCTTCTAATTCATTTGACATTAATTGCAATTCCAAACCATTAAGACAATTTTTCACCCAACTTGTTGATTCTTGTTTCATTCTTTCACTCATCGAATTATATGGATCTCCTTTACACAACCAACTCTATGAATTAAGATTAGGGATATTTATATCCCACATCTATCCATAGTTGAATTCTTGCAATACCTAAATATCTTTGAACTGTGACCATCTTTCTTTTGTCATTTTGGAGTTTGAGATTCCTGAGCTTAATGTACAGCTCCAACCACCACTATGTTTTATGCATTTGATACTCATACTATGGAGGAATAGGGCTATATTAACTTTATGCTTGGCCTCTCTATTTCTTGCATTCATGACACTTACAGGCACTATGAGGATTCCATCATTGTTTTGACAGTACAATTTTGAAGACTTTGACTTTCACATGAGTTTGATCACTGTCCACCTATGATCTCAAAGCATGACTGTGAACTTTATTGAAGACTTTTTTCTTCATTACACAATCTGCTTCTTCACTTGAACTCTATTTTGTCAATAGGAGAAAGCCTATGTCTTGTGGTCATGTTGATGTCCCTTGCATACTTCATAAGACCATCCATTTATTTTGACATTCCCACCCCCCAGATCAATGTCTGACTTAAGAAATGTTCATTATTTTCTATTCCCTATTCTCTTCATAGATGATGATCTAGCTACAACTTAAATGATGTTGAATACTTGGGCCTGCAACTCAAAAGATGTTGACACTACTCACTATTTACTTCTTCATTGTTTCACATCCATGGTCAAGAGGTATGTCTTCAATTGCATGCTCCCCTACATGACACCTGTAGCATCCATTGTTGGTTGTCCTTATCAACGACAATGACCTTTACCCATTGCATTCATTTTCATAAGTACACCTATGAATGAATAATATCAATCCCTTTTGCCTCATGTAGTTCTTGCAAAGGTATTTTCCTTGTACTTGTATCATGACCTTGATTCAACCATTGCTCTTTCCTCTATTATGTGTAATAATACACATAGTCTCCTCATTTTTACTTTATTGGACAACCACATGTCACATATGTGGGTGACCTAACAACTCACCTTCCTATACAATGTGTGACTACCCCATAGGGTTACGATGAGAGGGGCTTGACAAAAACTTGAAATGCTTCCTCATTATTTAATAGATGCATAATTGAACTTGATGCATCTTTTGAATCTGATAATGAAATTTGATCAATTGGTGTGATTCCATATTGATTTAATGCATTGATAAGAGATAAATTATCTTTGAACAAGTTTCTCAATTTCCCTTGTCTTTCAAAGCATGTTGAGCTCTACCCTCGTGGGAGCCACATTTACCCACATGTTGTATTTAACTAAATCAGAATAGTAACCAACCTGCCCTAAATTTTCACATGAATCAAAAAAGTTAGAAAATAGATGCATATTTTGGATGTTTTGATAACTTCACTATTTTCTAGGACATCCAAGGTTTGCATGCTTATTTAATGCACTTATGGATCAGTTTATACATGCATATGTAGGTGTGTATGTAAGGATTGAATCTTTCATTGCTTAGAGCTTCACTCTGACATCATGTTTTCTTCAAATGCGGGGTGAGGAGCACTACAAAGCTGGGAGGGACACAAGCAGCTTGGGGCAGTAGCAGAGCAGTCAGGCAACCCACAACTGGTCATTCTCAGGCAATGACTAGTTTCATTCTTATATGCACCTTATTTCTTTCTTTTACTTATTCATGTATGAATTGCTTCATATGTTCATTGAATAAGAGAGTTAGTCCCTTGGCTTGTGAGGGACATTTATATTTCAAGATTATCAATAAAAGACTACATTTGTATATCTATGATTCTCTTTCACATTTGTTGTAATGCAACATTGAAATGACAAAATGTAATCTACTTTGTTTTGACAATCATTCCTTCATGCATATTGAAATTAGTAGTGTTATGGTTTATCTTTAAATGTTTAAACAACATGAAAAGAACAAACACTAGGTGACCTGATTTTAGCTTAACGCTAAAAATCAGGTAACAAGTCCTTGAAAGAAAAATCTAAAGAATGCATCCGAATTGCTGATGGTTTTAATCAGTTGGAGCTTGAATTGGAACAATTCAGAAATAATGAAGAAGAGCTTGAAAACCAAATTGTAAATCTTATAGATGAACTTTCTACTGCAAATGAATTCAAGAAGAAGTTCAAGATTAGATTAGCAAAGCTTGATGAACTGATTAAAATTCAAAGGACTAGAAGTGACAAGTGAGGTCCTAGATATGAGAAAGGAGAAAGCTCTGGATCTGGACAAAGAAAATTCAGGCAAGGAAATCAGATGAACAAAGCTGTAAGGTATCCGATAAGACAATCCTTTTCTCAAAGGTTCAATGGTTATTGTTTTGTTTGCAATAAATTTTGTCATATGGCTGCTCAATGTAGAACTAGAATTAATCCAAGTGGTCCATCATTCTCAGGTCAGTGTTTCAATTGCAATAAGTATGGTCATAAGTTAGTTGAATGTAGAAATATGTCAAACAACCTTTTCAATAGAGATTCTAGATGTTGGGTATGTGCAAGATCATCATGGAAAAAATAGGCCCTTAAGTGGCGAAAATTCAGAAAAAATAGAGTTAGGAAACTTGCGTAAGAATTTGAATAAGTTATCTATATTATTTCAAAAATATGTAAGAATAGAATCTATAGAAAATTGAATGTAGTTTCTAAACTACTAGGTTTATTTATAAAAAAAATCTATTTGGTGAAATTTTGAAATTTCAATGCAAGCACTTAAATTTTAGGGAAAAAATAAGAAGCGGTGTCTGTCTAACCACCCTAACCACAATAAAATGATAATATTTTTTATAAGATTTTAGATATAAGTAGAGGACTCATGTCCCAATGTGATGCATATTTTTTTATAGTTTTTTTCCAAGTAAATAATTAATTATGAATTTTTTATTACAACTTTTAAAAAATATAAAAAACTCGTATGTCTGACCACCTTAACTTGGTCAAAGCTTCATGAAATTCAATTCTATTTTTTTTAATCCTATACTATGTGAAGAATAGAATGTGAGACATGTTTTGGATTCAAAAAATGTGATAGTGTTTGAAAGCTATAGATGTTTTTCAATCAACCTATCAATCAGGACTTTAGTCATAATTCAAATAGAAAATGAATAATAATAATTTATTAAATTCAAAGTAAAGCATAATTTATAATTGTGGAAAGCTGAGAATATCCTTTAAAAACCCCTTTCATTTCATCAATTTTGGGTAGAAAAAAAGTTGTCAGCCACATACCCATTATATCACCACTTTTTGGCCCATCATGATCTTGCACATACCCTGTTATACCTACAATAGATTTGGCCATATTGCTAACCAGTGTAGATCAAGAGGAAATAAATGGAACAACTAGTCTGGACAAAGAAATGTGGTGTGGTACAATTACAACAAATTCGGTCACATTGCTAGATTTTGTAGAAACATAAAGGGTTTGGTAAATCAAAGGAAAAACATGCAGAAGGATGAAAAGGGAAAAATAATAGTTACTACGGATGAGATCAAGAAGAAAATGAAGAAGACATAGGTGAAGAAGAGTCCTTCTAATACAAGAAATGGTTCAACACTAGAATCTAGTTTTGGTAGTTCCTTCGGGAATTATTTTAAGGCCTCTAGCCTAGGGGGAGTTCTCAAGAAAATATTTTAACCCCCTTGTCAGTAGTTGGTACCAGAATGTGGTAGATAGAATTGATTGCATTAGTTATGTGTAGATGTTTTGGGATCTCTTGTGGAGGAGATTTGTGCAAAATTGAAGGTCCATAGAAGAATTTTCTTTCACAGTATGTGAAAACAGGGTATCCAGAAGACCTAGGGAAAAAGCATTTATTGCGATGAAAAATTTAGGTGCACGAATGATAAAAATTAATTTCTATCCCTCATTTGTCACATTGAATTTTGAGAAGAAGTTTGGAGAACTTTGCAAGAAAAATTTGGTGAGATACAAGTCTGAAGGTGATTCGGCGATCAAACCCTAATCCATTGAAATGTATTTATCTGTAAACTCGTGAACTTGAAAATTCTGGAAATGGTTGCTTTGTTGGTTGTTGATATTAAGGATAGGCCCCATCTAAAATTCAAATGGCACCCTTTCAAATCCATTGAGATAGAACCATTAGGTGCATTTTCTTCCATTCCATATGGAGTTTTGCATATCGAAGATATTAGGGCATACATTCATGCAAATATTGAAGAGTTAGGAATCTCCCAGTTATTGAATTTATATACCAAAAACATTATGGGAGAAGATTTTTGTGTAAAACCTGAATTCAAAACTCTGGAGGAGAAGAAGTTCACTTAGATTGTGAAATTTCCTTTGTTCAAAGAAAATGAATGGGTCTAGCACATATTGAGTTGAGTACATGCCAAGTTTACGTGGTTAAGTCAGCCTTTCAAGATCACAAAGGAAGCTATAAGGATTGTTACTAGTTTGAATTCATCTGGTGGGTTGCCGACATTGAAATCTAAGAAGAATCAAATAATCACAGATGCAACCGATTCAATTTTTCACAAGAGAGTCATGACAATCAATGATATCATCGAAGTGGATGTTAGATTTTCCTCTATGGTCATTGGTTACAAAATCTATCACTCCAGCCAGGATAATTTTGTATCTGGTACAACAATCTATGCAACATATCAGATGGTCAAGGAAAATGTAGATTATGACCTGTGTGAGTTACTCTGGAGCCAGTTCTTTGAGAATCTTGCCAAAATCAAGAAGCATAAGAAGAAATATTTCAAGTATGGTAATTTGTTGTTGTGTATATTCTTCTACTTCATGAATGAAGTTCTAGGAGTTGGAAAAGTGCATTGGAAAGGTGATAAATTGGTAGATGTTCAAACTAGAGACATCTTGTATGGAATCGGTGACAAAAAAGCAAGAAAAACTGCTATTTGGGGTTATTTCAAGAGTTTTCAAAATGAAATGCAAGCCAAAGAAAGGATTCCTACATCTATTGTGGAAAATTACAAGGACACAATTTGCTTCATGGTTGATATTGATAAGTGCTTGATGGAAGTTGTAGAACTAAGAATAGTGTGGACAATGCCTATGGGTTATGAGGTTGAGGAACACATTTTGGAGCTATATGCTCAACACTTGCTATGTATGTATGTATGTATGTATGTATGTATGTATGTCTATATGTATGTATGCTTATATGTATGTATGTATGTATGTAAGACTGTATGTACATATGTACATGTATGCTTGTATGTATGTAATATTGTATGTACATATATGTACATGTATGCTTGTATGTATGTAACTATGTATGTATTTATGTATGTCTTTAGAGGGAGGGAGAATTTTAAGAGAGAGAGAGAGAGAGAAAGTTTTCTAGGTAGGGTGGGAGGGAGAGAGGGAGGGAGAGACTTGAGAGAGAGACATAGAGAGGTAGTGAGAGAGATTTTTGAGAGAGGGAGAGGGGGTGGAAGGGAGATACCTAAGAGAGAGGGAGTGGGAGAGAAGGGGTTGGAGTAAGTGAGACTTAGCTAGGTATGGTGGGAGGGATAGAGAGATAGAGAGAGGGTGGGAGTGTGGGAGAGAGAGATAGATAATTTTATGTAGGTATGGTGCCAAAGAGAGAGACTTGAGAGTATGAGGTAGGTGAGAGGGAGTGACATGAGAGATAGGTAGTGAGAGGGAGTATGAAGAGAGAGGGAGTGTGAGAGATAGAGACCTGAGAGAGGGAGAGGGTGTGGGAGGGAGTGACCTGAGAGAGAGGGACAGAGAGAGAGGGGGTGGAGTGAGAGGGACTTATCTAGGTAGGGTGGGAGGGATAGATAGAAAGAGGGGAGAGAGAGAGAGAGAGAGAGAGATTTACCTAGGTAGGGTGCTAGAGGGAGACACCTGGGAGAGAGGGGGTGGGAGGGAGAGACCTAAGAGATAGGGAGAGAGAGAGGGATTTGAAGAGATAGGAAGCGATGGAGGGCCAGTGGGAGGGAGATAGAGAAAGATAGATAGAGGGAGCGAGATGTATATAGAAAGAGGGAGAGGGTAGATAGAGAAAATTAAAGAGGGTAGGAGAGAGGGGGGAGAGAGAGGTGAGATAGATAGAGAGAGAGGGATAGGGGTTGAGAGTATAGGGTTGAGAGTTTAGAGAGGATGACCTATAGGGTTGATGGTTTAGGGTATTGGGTTGAGGGTAGAGGGTAGAAGGTTTAAGATTTTAGGGTAGAACAATTTAGGGTTCAAGGTTTAGGTTTTAGGGTTTAGGGTAGAGGGTTTAGGGTATAGGTTTGAG
>VDFB02000002.1:47565276-47726169 GCA_007258455.2 Sequoia sempervirens
GGTTAAGGGTAGAGAGGAGAGAGATAGAGTGAGTGAGAGGGAGAGAGAGAGACCTAAGAGAGTGAGAGAGTGAGAGAGAGAGAGAGGGAGTGAGAGAGAGATAGAGGGTAGAGGGTTAAGGGTAGAGGGGAGAGAGAGAGAGACAAAGACATAGATGGAGTGGGAGATATATTGGTAGAATACACACAAGAAAATATTTCTATTTTATAAATAGTTTACAACATCCTTAATTAGAGGGTACCTATTAATTTTCTTAGACTATAATAAATATATTTTCTCACAGTATATGGGTGTCCTTTCTCTTTCATATGAACTAGCAAGCCATAAAACTTCACAGTTATAGTTACACTACTCCTCTCCATCCACAAAGATATGTTTGACTTTCAGCCTACTCACCTGCAACTAGCTACCTTTTTTAACCATGAATTAATTATATTGAATTCTTACTACTTCAATTTTGGGTGCGTAATAAAATTTGGGTGGGCCCACTAGCTTGCCAATTCAGTGAAATTGGCAACCTAACTTGGCCTATTTGAAAAAATGGTTCCAAGAAATGAGGTCTCCTAGTGATTTACATCATCGGGATTTCTTGGACTCTTTTTTCCATACGGGCCACTACATTGCCAATTTCACCGAATTGGAAAGCTAGGGTAAAGGGTTTAAGGTTTTAGGGTTTAAGGGTAGAGGGGAGAGAAATATAGGGAGTGATTGAGAGAGAGAGAGGGACGGAGAGAGGGAGGGAGGGAGGGAGTGAGAGAGAGATAAAGGGTAGAGGGTTGGCATAGAGATAGAGGGTAGAGGGTTTAAGGGTTTAGGGTTAAGGGTAGAGGGAGAGATGGAGTGAGTGAGGTGGAGAGAGAGAGACTTGAGAGAGGGGAGAGGGATGGGGAGGGAGACACTTGAGAGAGAGAGAGAGGGGAGGGGAAGAGATATAGGCAGAGGCCAATGGTAGAGGTTTAAAATTTAGGTTTAATGGTTAAGGGTTTAGGGTTAAGGGTAGAGGGGAGAGAGATAGAGGGAGTGAGTGAGAGAGAGAGAGAGAGTGTGGGAGAGAGAGAGATTAGGGTTTAGGGTTTAAGTTTTAAAGGATTAGGGTTTAAGGCATAGTGTATAGGGTTGAGGGTTTAGGGATAAGTGAGAGACCTAAATGGCTAAGGGGGATGGATGGCTAAGGAGGGAGGGAGAGAGAGAAAATAAACTTATAAAAAATAAACTTTCTCATAATGCGAGCACATTTTGAAGTAGTAGAGATGTAGTCATTTTCTTAGCAAGACATAACTCACTCATGTTATAACATGAGCGTGTTTTGTCTTGCTTTAAAAATGGTAAAATAATCAATATACCTGTGATCTCTAGGCCCACATTCTACATATTATCCTGGTTAGGCATGTGTTTTGATAAAAAGAAGCTTTTTTGTGCTTTTGTGAAGTATGCATGCAATTTTTTAGATTCCAACATCTTTGCATGAAATAGTAGAGTTTTCATGTTGAAAGGCATATGATATCAATTCAGGTCACAATTCCATTCAAGAGAGATATACAATTGATGTTTGGAGGGAAACAAGCTTTTGAAAAACTCATATTGTTGAGGAGTTTGAAGAAAGAAGAATCAAAGGCTACATAATTTCCCATAGAACTCCTCCATTCAAATCTCCAATTTTTAGGTATGTAAAGTATTTACACATTTTCTTTATATTTTCTTTCATTTTATTTTGGCTTGTTTTGATTTTGTTATTTTACATATTCCATGTTCATCACTGTTTTTTTTCATTATAACCTTAGCTTGTCGATGCACATTTTAAATTACACAATTCTTTACACTTTCAAATTACGTTTTTAAACCACATCTCTTTGAGTCATTTTGTTAAACAATTGACTTACCTTATATATGCTTCCACATTTTATACACACACACACACACACACACACACACACACACACACACACATATATATATATATATGACATAAGTTATAAGTATGTAAAAGAGTATATCATTTCTCAATCCTTTTCTATAAATGTGCATACCCCTCTTCAAAGATTTCATTTTGGTATAGGCATGGGGGATGTTGGAAAATGTAGCAGAATTTGGTTTTACATCGAGAAATTGCATATGCTTGAAATTTTCTAAAGCCTTTTCAACCAATACATTTTGTGCATATCCTACAATCATTCTAGTCCACGGGGACATATCTCATTGAAGTATTTTGTCAAAGAGTTCTACCAAGCATCTAATTTCCTTATTTATGCTTCCAAAATTTCCATACATGTTTACCAAAGAATTTTATCAAACATCATAGACAAGGAAATTGACTATTTAAAGAAATTCCTCTAAGAAATGGGGTCTCATGGTAATGTGCATTTTTTCAAACAGCTAATTGCATTGTCTATGCTACCAAATTTTCAATAAATTTATCTACAAAATTAGAATATATACTCCTCCCACATTGATAGATCTTTGAATCTATTTTGGGTTTTATCTATATTTCTAAATTTACCTCATCACTAATGTTGTGATATATTTTTAATATTTCCTTGATTATTCTACCTACAAGGGATGGTAAGCCTTCTCTCCACTATTTCAAGACTCTTTATTCAAGGCTAAGTTAGCAACATGGCGAAAGGTGCAACCTATCTTGCAATCATGGCATGCCACAAGACCACATTTCTTGAAGGAATTGGATCCAAAAATTCATGTGAGAATTGACAAGCTAATGACTAGCTTGTCAATATAGTACGGTTGACAAAGTAGGGGAAACATGAAAAAATGCCTCATAGAAATGGGGTCTCATGATGATGTACTAGCTTTTCAATGCGGTAGGGTTGACAAGGTAGGGACAACATGAAAAAATGGATCATAGAAATGGGGTGTCATGTTGATGTACATCATTGTGACACCCCATTTCTATGAGGCATTTTTTCATGTAGCCCCTACCGTACATCACCGTGACACCCCATTTCTATGAGCAATTTTTTCATGTAGACCCTACCTTGTCAACCCTACTGCATTGACAAGCTAGTAAACTCACTAGCTTGTCAATGTGGTAGTGTTGAAAAGGTAGGGGAGTCATGGAAAAATTCCATGAGATCTAATTTGTATGAGGCATTTTTTCATGCTTCCCCTACCTTGTCAACCCTACTGCATTAACAAGCTAGTGAGCTCACTAGCCTGTCAATGCTCACATGAATTTTTGGATGGAATTCCTTAAAGAAATGTGGTCATGTGGAATGCCATGATTGAAAGATAGACTCAAAATGGAAGCATGGGCAAGCCATGTGAATTGTTTGAAAATATTTTTTTGGTAGACGTGTATGCAAAATGTGGTACCCATGACAAGCTAGTGAGCTCACTAGCTTGCCATTGCAGTAGGGCTGACAAGGTAGTACATCACCATGAGACCCCATTTCTATGAGGTGTTTTTTCATGTTGTACCTACCTTGTCAACCCTACCACATTGAAAAACTAGTGATCTCACTAGCTTGTCAATGCTTACATGAAATTTTGAATGAAATGCCTTAAATAAATGTGGTCATGTTGCATGCGATGATTGCAAGATAGGCTCAAAATGGAAGCATGGAAAAGGCATGTGAATTTTTTGAGAATAATGTTTTGATAGACATGTATTAAAAATGTGGTACCCATGACAAGATAGTGAGACATCACCATGACACCCCATTTCTATGAGGCATTTCTTTATACAACCCATACCTTGTCAACCCTACCGTATTGACAAGCTAGTAAGCTCACTAGCTTGTCATGGGTACCACATTTTGCATACATGTCTACCAAAACATTATTGTCAAAAAATTCACATTCCTTGACCATGCTTCCATTTTGAGCCTATCTTACAATCATGGCATGCCACATGACCACATTTATTTAAGGCATTCCCATGAAAAGATAAACTAGTTGTTGAAGCATTGAGAACACTAATTGAAGAATATTTGAAGAATAACACAAGGCCACCTCTGAATCAAAGGGATGTGGTAAGAAGAAAAATCGGTAGTCAAAACTGTGATCCACATCCAAAGCATTTTTTGGATATGACTCAAACCCAATTTTTTCATAAATTTCAAGAGGATTATCCTCAAATTAAAAAATTTCAAAGGTATTTTAAAATTCTTAAACCTTTTTATGTCAAGATAAATCACACACACACTACTTGTTGTTGTAGATTACATATTTAATTCTCTAACCATTATGATGTTTAACGTTCTATATGTTTATATTTGCATACTAATGATGTTTTGTAGGATTGTGGCATACATGCCCCACCAACATCTTCAAGAGAGTTCTTATAAAAAAATTATGTGAAAGAGAGAATGGCCAAATATTCTATAGGAAACTATTCTTGGATGGTTCATGTCAACAATGTGGTGGCTTGTAATGTATGCCAGTATTTCAACATATGGAAAGCACACATGTGGTGGGAAAGAAACTAGTAGATTTTGGGAAGTATAAAATAGTGGCATATGTTACAAAAGATGGTAATCAAGCAAAAAGGTGTGATTTGGTTATTCAAAAGATTTCATTGTATCATTTTATGTCTACATTTCATGATAGTATATTGTATGCGTATGCAAGGCATACCCATAGAGCTCGATGGCTGGACTTCAAATTCAAGTTATCCAAGGAAACCTTTCCAGTTGGTAGCATAGTTTTAGCAGTCAAATTTGCAAATAACTACACTCTACAGCCACAGCGTGAGATGCAATCACAATATTACAACTCCACCCAGGTTTCTATATTTGTGCACATAGCATTCATCCATGTGGCTGATAGTATAGAGGACCAAATTAAGGCATTGAGGGAGTAGCACTTTTATATTAGTGATGATCACACACATTCTCTAGAGTTCATGCAAGGTTGCATCCAATTTTTCTATAGTGAGTTGGCTCAAAGGGGCATAACATATAGTCAACATATCATATGGTTAGATAATTATGTAGCATAGTTCAAGAACTCATGCATGTTCTACTTGTTAAGCAAGATGCATGTCATTATAGGTTTTCGGCATATGTGGAACCTTTGTTAGGTTGGGCATGGAAAGGGGGAGCATGATGGTTCAAGAGCATTAGCATGAGAAGAGTTAAAGTATAAAGATAATGCAACGTTGATAGATGAAAAATCAATCATTTAGTGGTGTAATGCTTCGATGGGTCAGGTAATGAAGGTAAGTTTTTATTTCATAGATTTTTTGGTTGATGGATGATACTAACATTGCACCATAGGAGGATTGTTGTACACTAACAGGATTGAGTGAGATACACTCTTTCCTTAGCTCAAATGGAGGTTCATGGAGTATCCATACATGAAAGATGGCATGCTTTTATTATTCATGTACAATGAAATCTTAGGATGAGTTTGAGTCAAAGGAGTGGGTTGAGAAATGGTGGTTAAGTTATATTAGACCACTTCACACTATTTCCATGTAACAACATTGGAACTAACATAGATGGAATCATCAGTTTAATTTGACCACATATCAGATCTAGTTCAACCAAGTAATATATCTACTTGCATAGTTTTTGAAATTCCTATTATTATCTTACTTTGTAGTGTATTTGTATTGTTGACTAATTTCATCTAATTTTCTACACATATCAATGTAGGGAATGTTTATGCAGTTATTGTAGATGAAGAAAATGAAGAGGGAATAGATTATTACTTATGTAATTATTTAGAGGCCAAAAATAAATTGGAGGCCTAAGTTATAGATGGAGAAAACATTGAATACCCTACAGGCTCAGTTGTTGTTACTGGAACGTGGCTTAGAAGGTACCCACATAAGAGTGTTAATGTTTGGTTGTTTTAGGACTTTGAAACACATTGAAATATTCTTCATTACTCAAACCTTGTTGTGGCATCCAATTTTTGTTTGATCAAATATGGGGGTAAACCTTTGAACAAGACCTTGTGGAAGGTGCATGAGTATGACCATGAGGTAATACTTGACACAATAAAGAGTAGAGTAGACCCAAATGGTTCATTGTATGAATTTTAAGTATGCGCATTGGTTCTTATTAATTGTAAGTTTGCACATTAATTTGTATGATGCCAATGCTATCATCTAATGCTTATATCATGTATGTAGGTGATTGATGAAGTTATCAAACTTCACACTTTATATTTAGAACTGTGGAAAAGGATATATAGTTTAATGGTATTGTATTTTTTCTCAAAAATATGCAAAAAAAATGATGTAGGATATTCTCAATAGAATAGTAAACTAAGTGGAAGATTAAATTGTGTTGTTTTTATAACAAGTTACAAGTTTCCAAAAGGTTGGGAAGTAATAGTTTTATTACGTTGTATTCATGTTCATCCTCATTAATTTGAGGAACCTCTAAAGTTTAATCTTGATACATGGGAGGTATACTTGATATTGATATTAAAATTAATTTTTAAGATATTCAATGGACTAGATTGACTAGTGATAAGTTTTAAGATATTGCATAATTGAGCACACAAGTTTTAGATTATTGAAATATCACATATTTATTTGAATTGATTATGTGATTATGTGATTATTAATATTTGCAATCTATTTTCTTTATTTATGTGGGAGCTAGTAAACCCAAATAAAGTTATAAAGTATGTGTTAAATCCAAGACTAGCGGATGGTACTAAATTATTCATTTGAAGTTAATGTCATCATGACCACCTAAGGTGTCGACATTATAAAAGTGTGTGTGAAGCTTAGCGAGGGAATTTCAAGTTATTCATTTGAAGTTAACCTCATCTTGGGCACCTATGATGTAGACATTATAAGAGCATCTTGAATGTATGAGTGACATTGTAAAAGATCTATGAGAATGAAGTATCTAAGGAATCCTTGAATCCTATTTTTGGATATTATGAGAAAAACTTATAAGTTGAGTTTGTGTGCATGAAAATGGGGCATGTTGATTCAATATTTGAATTAAGTGGGGTGTTAGAATTCACATAGGCTGATTTTTTTCTCATGATTTTGTATTACCACTTGATAGTTTTGAGAAAGAATTGTGCCTACAAGTACAAGCACTTGGGTGTCATATTGGTGTATGAATCATATTAGACAATTTTAGAACTAACATAAGAATTAGGAGTGCCAAAAAAATCTCATTTTGTTGTAAACGTCATATTATTAATATAGTGAGTGTAATAACCATTGATGGTTACCAATCATTCTTTTTCTTCTTTTATTGTGTCCCTATTATAACTAGCACCAATTGAATAACTTATTATAAAAACTTCATTTATTAAAAAAAATCAACATAATGATTATATATCAATATAAATATAGCATACCATCTATTCACATAAACATTTAAGAAGTTTAATTTGTAAAAAAAAATTATACATAATGTAAGAAAATAATGTCAACATGTCATAAAAATAAACACATTTACAAGTAATAGAAGCATGCATGACTTGTTAGATGTTCAAGTAACATGAATTAACTCAAGTACCCCACAAGTTTTTCACACATTTTTTCCAACTACAAATTCATTTCTTCCCTCAAACATTTGTAATGAGATTTACTCAAATTTTGAAATTTATTGCTGCCCTCAAAAATTTGTAATTCATGCAGCGTAATCCCTTAATAGTCCAAATTGCAAGAGGGAAACAATATTTGACAACCTATTACCCAAAGACCATGTCAGTTATGGGAATTCCATCTAAGGCATAAGGATCATGTAGGGAACCTCTACAATAAACTCTCTTGGTTTTTGTTATCTCAGAGTCATTTTCCCATGGTGTCTAATTTTCACTTGATAGAAAAAGTGTCAAATACATGCAGTGTAAAGTTGCAAAGTGTAGATTTTGTTCTACAACTCATGTGACTAGATGGATTGTTTGAACATATTTGGATGGGTATGTTTATTCTAGGAATGGTCCTCTTTCACAACCAAACACGTTGAATCACTTTGAGCTACGTTCAACTAGCTCGATCCCTTAATCATCCAAATTGCAAAATGGCTATAATCTTTGATAGGCTATTACTCAGGAACCATGATGCTTACAAACTCTCCATCTAAGATTATGGGATTGCATTGGGCCCCTCTAAAATAAGCTCTCTAAGTTTTTGTTATCTTAGAGTCATTTTCTTGTGGTGTCCAATTTTCACTTGATGGACAAAGTGTCAAATTCAAGCAGTGTAAAGTTGCAAAGTGGTGCAACTTTCATTCTGCCACTCATGTGACCAAATGAATTGTTCCAATTCATCTAGATGTGTATGTGTATTGTATAAAAATGGCCCTTGTCATTTTCATGGTCTTTTAGGCCTTTCTTCACAATATTTGATCTATCTTGTTGTGATTTAATGTTCTAATGTGGCTTGAATATGCACATTTAAGTCCTCAAAATTCAAATTATGGCATCTTGTGAAGGTTTTGTGAAGTGTTGTAAAAAAATTCTACACTTTCCTAGACTCTATTCATTACAATTCATCTAAAACTCACCTTTTTATCACTTATCAAGTCCTATTTCAAAGTGTTGTAAAGTCTTGTAACAAGATTTCATGCTTTTCTAGGCATAATTTAACTATTTAAACCTTTCTTATGTTTTATTTGACCCCTTTATGCCCTTATAAGGCTTAATTAAGTGTATTTTTGAATGTAAACTCGACAAACAACATTAAATGTGACTTAATTCCCGACACCCACTTTTAATCCTAAGGTAGAACCCATTTGCCATGGGTGGCGAATGAGTCCCCCTTGGCTCCAAATTCAAAATATTTCAAATTTTCTTTTGGGTTTGTATTGAAAAGTTCTTGTTGTCGACCTGTGATGAGGTATCAATAGGCTACTAAGGCACAAGAATGTATAAATAAGTGTTTTTCTCCTCATTTTACATCTCCTACAATCTTCTAACTCATTCAATCATTCAACTAGCATTTGAGCACTTTGCATCCTATAATCAAGCATCAATCAAGCATTCAAGAGAAGCCATTGACATATCTTCAGATTTTCTTCAACAAGGGTTTGGTAAGTTAATAGTTTTTGCATGTTATTTATTTATCATTCTCTTTCATTTCATTATTTCATTAAGGGTTTGATTACCAAAGTGGGATTTGACCAAGGCAAATCCCTATAACCTAACCCTTAACCATTTTTACCCTCTTGCATGTGTGTTTGCAGACTTTTGTATGTAGATTTGACAAGCATTTAGACATTGAAAAGTAGTCAACACGTCAACAAAATGTTTCAAGTCAACATCTTATTTCAAACTTGGAGAAGACATTCTACCCATTTTCTATAGATTTGACTTCGACAACCCAACAAGTAGACAACCTCAGTTCGGTGCTACAAAATTGTCCCCTAATTTCTCATAATTTCTGGAGAGGACTAATTTTCCATCAATGGTGAGTGAGTCCCACCTTAAGGCTGGAAATCTACGTTTTTTCATATTCTGAATATTGACACTATAAAACTTGTTCCTGACAGTTTTCATCAGAAGCAGGACTGATTCACCATCAGTGGAAAATGAGTCCCCTTGGTGATTTTTTGTGATTTCAAATAGGAGTCAGAAGATTCTAGATTCTCCAAACTCTACCCAGGTGCACTTTGATTCAACCCTTTTCATTTTTGTTTTGCATTTGTTCATTCATAGTTCATTGTTTGCATATCACATTATGTTTTCCAACATTGCATAAATCTTAGGTCTTCCACACATAATCAGTCATATAAGTCATCTAATTACATTTATTTCATTCTATTTAGTCTAAATTACATCATACATTGCATAATTTGAGTGAACCTAGCTAGCATTTTTGGCCTACCTCTCTCCTTTTAGGTGCAAAACCCTAGAAGAGTTAGAGAGTCTTGTGGTGCCAAAAAATCTATGGTTCATTTTGGTGAACTTGCATATTGAACACTTTACATTTCCAATTTCAATTGCATATTTCATCTTTAACTTCATTAGCATCAACATTCAATTAGGGTATTGATTTGTTTTTTCATCCTAAGGTTTCTTAATTTTCATTAGTGGAAGACTCATTTAGATTTCATTTTTGCATTACATATCATTGAAAAAACTAAAAATATACATCTGCATTCTTAATTGGAATCTAAAAAGTATTAGAATCACATTTTTTTTTTTTAAAACCACAAAAGAAATCTCATACTAGGACCCATTTGCCACCCTAGGCGAATCAATCCACCTAAACATTTTGCATAGAATTTTCAGACATTTTCTAGGTTTTTTCTGCATTACACATTTATGTAGTTACTTTCTATTTTAATTTCTAGAATCTCTATTTTCAGTCCTTTCTTGCATCTTAATTTACTTGTAGCATCATATCATTTTCTTTTAATAAGTTTTGGAATTCATTAAAATCCTTGGTAGACATGTCCAATTGTTCCTTTGGTTGTGACCCTAATGACCTTGAGCTGCCTCATGCTCTTTCAACTCCTCATGATTATCCTCCTCATGATGTAGACATCATTGGAGAAGATGATGTTAGCATGCACAAGTTCTATAATGAATGCCTTGATAACCTAGAAGCTAATGCAACCTTTTATCCATCCATGAAGTCACAAGATCTTCCTACTATTGCTTCACTTGATCACTTTGCATAATTACATCCTGAAATTAATGAAGGACCTAAGATTCCTCCATCAAGTGGACCTAGTTCCTCTAAACAAACACACTCACAACCATTTTATGATCACAAAGTCACAAACACTCCCATAAACCTTGAAGAAACATATGGTAAAGGCTTTACTATCCTAAGTAATCAAGGTTGTGACACCACACATGAAAATGATATTCACCAACTTCTTGAACAAAAACCAACAAAAGAAAACACAACAGGATTAGGATATCAAGATCCTTCTCATCCTGATAGATCCCCTTTTGAATATTGGAGACTTTGAGATGATGGTATAGTGATCTTTGATTTCCTCTAGACTTAAACATTCTCCTTCCACATGAACAACCATTACCTTATTCTAATGACACAGATGCTAGGATCCCAACAAATCCTCTTCCTCCTTCCATTCATGAAAAAAGGAGAATATAGCAAACGAAAATGACCTTACAAGTTGAAGAAGCTCAAATTTTTGATGTATCCTCCACCTAAATGTGAAAGGAGACTTCAACTAATTTTAAACAAAGGTCTCATACTTTTACCACCCATGAATAGATTGGTCATTCATCCTAAAGATTCTAACATACCATTTTGCAAATATCATCATGTTCTTGGACATTGAATTGAAGAATGTCGAACATTGAATTACATATTAAACAAGTGTCACTTCACTGATACTGAGTGCTTTCCCATTATCCCTTAAAAGAAAACTCCTTTTATCATGCCCTAGTTGTATAATTTTTCATTCTCACTATTGCATGATCCTTTCACATCACCCACCTTAGCTCATTCTTGCCTTTACACTTTGTTGGGGGCAAGAGGTTGTTAAGCCTTACCCTTGTAATATAATTTTTTTTGTCTCTTAACTATGTTTTTCCCTTTCCTCTTAACTTCTAAGATTGAGAAACCAATAACTTAGTTAATGGTTGACTTAAATTTGCATTATTAGTTTCTTTTTACATTTTCCTTTTCTTTCATTTTTCTTTTATGTGTGTATCATCTTCCCCCACATCATGTGTTTGATGTTTTATCTCTCATCATACACTTATTCTGTTCATACCTCTCTTGTTCTATATGTCGTACATTTCCTTTTTCCTTTTTTGTTTTGTTTTCCCTTTGGGGATGACCCAAAGTGTTGAGACGCCCTATGTCTCTTCCATGTTGACCCATTTGATCCCTTTTCCTTTTTACTTTATCTTTTCTTAAGTTTTCATTCTGGGATGATGCAAGGCATTGAGACTGCAATGTCTCCTTCATGTTGACCAAAAATATTTTTCTTTTTCGCTTGTGTTTTCCTTTTGGGGATGATGCAAAGCATTGAGACCACAATGTCTCTTCCATTTTGATTCAAAATGGACTTTCTTTTTCTTTTGTTTTCGCTCTCTTTGTGTCATTCTTCCAATTCTATGTGCTTTTGGGAATGATGACAATTCTAAGATCTTTTATCAAAATATTGAAGCAATGAACATACAAAACAAAATCCATAGAACCCTTATGTGTTTGGTGTGTTCCTTTATGTGAGGCAAATCCCTATTCCTTTGTTTTCATTTTCATGTACATGACGTAGACTAACTTAGAAACATATGAATTGGCATAGGGCTTTCCAAGTTGGCTCTCATGTCTTGTTTTCTTTTGCATTCTTCCTTCGCTACTTTAAAGTGATTGCTCATAAACAATGTGTGGAAATTCCTTTGAAGTGGGGGGCATACATTACCATATTTCATTTGCATTCTTAGTTCTTAGTGCAACCTTGTTGTTTCATATGATGCATTTTTCACTTTGTGGATGACATTGAGTGCGATGTCCTTCATAAGTGTGATCTATCTTAGCATTTCACATTCATCTTGGTGGCCTGATGCGACGCACTGCATCTCCTAAGTTGTGAATATTTTATTATTCGATTGGTCCTCTCTTGGAGACATTAGACACAATGTTCCCTAGGTGATAGACCTTGCATGAACTTAACAAGAGTCCTTTGAACATCTTTTACATGTTACATTTTTGCATTTTTGCACTTTTTTCCACCTTGCATAATGCAACTTGCATGCCTATGGTACCATCCTCTTTGTTCATGAGCTCTAAGCATATGAAGCTTTGCTTGTCTCATGAAGCACGAACTGATAGTTTTTTTCTTTGTTGTGCCTTGTTAAATTTATCAGGATATATAATTTAATATGATTGAGTGAGAAGCCCACTTAGTGGCACAACTTTCCCCATAGAAACATTTGTGTTTGTGGGTTCATACCAACTAGTGTATGCACTTCACCTTTCTGGGTCTTCTCACCCAGCAGACCATCATGAGTTATGCTGCCCCAGAGTGAGTATGCATTCTCTCTTTCAAATAATAAGCCTAGATCTAATCCATAACTAGCTGGATAGACAATTGAAGCTCAATTCAATTTCCATTTCAACATGTGTGTTCCTTTGTTCTTATGTATAGTTTTCCATGGGATCTTCATCTTGGGGGCTTGATCATCCCTCATTATTGTTGTCATTCCATCTTGCTAACATAATTGCATTGAGACCTTCTCGATATGCATGGCTACTTTGGTGTGAGTTTCAAGCAAGTTCATCCTCTCAGTAAAGTGGGGACTAAATTTTCCATAGAAAAATGGCCCCTTTTCATTTTCATGGTCTTTTAGGCTTTTCTTCACAATGTTTGATCTATCTTGTTGTGATTTAATGTTGTAATGTGGCTTGAATATGCACATTTAAGTCCTTAAATTCAAATTATGGCATCTTGTGAAGGTGTTGTGAAGTGTTGTAAGAAATTTCTACACTTTTCTAGACTCTATTCATTATAATTCATCTAAAAATCACCTTTTTATCACTTGTCAAGTCCTATTTCAAAGTGTTGTAAAGTCTTGTAACAATATTTGATGCTTTTCTAGGCATAATTTCACTAGATTTACACATTACATATGTGTATTTGACCCCTTTATGCCCTTATAAGGTGTAATTAAGTGTATTTTTGAATGTAAACCTGACAAACAACATTAAATGTGACATAATTCTTGACACCCACTTTCAAGCTTAAGGTGGGACCCATTTGCCATGGGTGGCGAATGAGTCCCCCCTTGCTCCAAATTCAAAATATTTCTATTTTTCTTTTATTTTTTATTCAAAAGTACTTGATGTTGGCCTGTGATGAGGTATCAATGGGTGAATAAGGCACAAGAATGTATAAATAAAATTTTTTCTCCTTATTTTACATCTCCTACAATCTTCTAACTCATTCAAGCATTCAACTAGCATTTGAGAACTTTGCATCTTATAATCAGGCATCAATCAAGCATTCAAGATCCGCCATTGGCATATCTTCAAATTTTCCTCAACAAGGGTTTGGTAAGTTGATAGCATTTGCATGTTATTTGTTTATCATTCTCTTTCATTTCATTATTTCATCAAGGGTTTGATTACCAAAGTGGGATTTGACGAAGGAAAATCCCTATAACCTAACCCTTAACCATTTTTCCCCTCTTGCATGTGTATTTGCAATTTTTTTTTTGTATATTTGACAAGCATTTAGGTGTTGAAAAATGGTCAACAAATTATTTCAATTCAATTTCTTATTTCAATATTGGAGAAGACATTCTACCCACTTTCTGCAGATTTGACTTCGACAGCCCAACAAGTAGACAACCTCAAATCTAGTGCTACAGAATTATCCCTTGATTTCTCTAAATTTTGGGAGAGGACTAATTCACCATTAGTGGCAAATGAGTCCCACCTTAAGGCTAGAAATCTAGGTTTTGTCAGATTCCAGATCCCGACACTCTGAAAATTATTCCAGACAATTTTTATTAGAGGTAGGACTGATTCACCATCAATGGCCAATGAGTCCCCCTGGTGATTTTCTATTATTTCATATAGTAATCAAAATATTCCATATTCTCCAATCTTTTCCCAGGTGCACTCTAATTCAACCCATTTCTTTTTTGTTTTGCATTTGTTCATTCATAGTTCATTGTTTTCATATCACATTGTGTTTTCTAACATTGTATAAATCTCAAGTCTTGCACACATAATGAGTCATATAAATCATCTAATTGCACTTAGTTCATTCCATTTAGTCTAAATAACATAATACATTGCATAATTTGAGTGAACCTAGCTAGCATTTTTGGCCTACCTCTCTCCTTTTAAGTGCAAAGGACTAGAAGAGTTAGAGTCTTGTGGTGCCAAAAATTAACAGTTCAGTATGTTTATGCTGGGCATGGTCCTATTTCACACCCAAACATGTCGAATCAGTCTCAGCTATGTTGAACCGGTTTGATTCCTTAAGGGTCCAAAGTGCAAAATGGCTATAATCTTTGATAGGCTATTACATGGAAATCGTAATGCTTACAGACTCTTTGTCTAATCCTACAAGATTTGGTTGGGCCCCTCTACAATAACCTCTCTCAGTTTTTGTTATCTTGGAGTTTTTTTCTTATGGTGTCTAGATTTCACTTGATGGAAAAAGTGTCAAATGCAAGCAGTGTAAAGTTGCAAAGTGGTACAACTTTCATTTTGCAACTCCGGTGACCAAACATACTATTCCAACATGTCCAAATGGGTACTTTTATGCTAGGAATGGTCCTCTTTCACACCCAAACACAATGAATCAATATGAGCTATGTTCAACCGACTCGATCGCTTAAGTGTCCAAAGTTCAAAATGGCTACAATCTTTGACAGGTTATTACTTGGAAACCTTGACACTTATGAACACTCCATCTAAGCCTATAGGATTGCATTGAGACCCTCTACAATAACCTCTCTCTATTTTTGTTATCTCTGAGTCATTTTACTGTGGTATCTAGTTTTCACTTGATGGGAAAAGTTTCAAATTTAAGCAGTGTAAAGTTGCAAAGTGGTGCAACTTTCATTCTACAACTCATGTGACCAAACAAACTATTTCAACACATCTGGATGGGTACGTTTCATTGGAAGAAAGTAACACTAAGAGGGGGGTGAATTAGTGTTTTGCAAAAAATTAACTTTATTATTATGATCTTTAGCCCACTTAAAACATTCAATCAAGAAAAGTATGTAAGGATAGAAAGCTAACAACCACAACACCATAACACAAGGATTTTTTACATGGAAACCCTGTTAGGGGAAAAACCACAGTGGATGGCCAATCCACAATATGATATGAGTATACTCAAAAGGAAGCTTACAATATGGGAATGCACTTGCATTCAGGCTCACTGACTAGAGCTCATTGCTCAAAAGAGAAAGGCACACTACCTTACAAAGATTTGGATTAGATCCAAGAGAATGAGCTAAGAGAATAGCATCTACAAATTCTTGATTATAGTTTTGGTTAGGCTCAGTAGTCGATCTTCTATCCTTCTGACTAATTTTGCACTTCTGTTCTACTCTACTCTAACTCGCACCACAAAATCTTTAATGCACAAGTGAAATTGTGCATTAATTGCTCAATCACACTTCTGATACTTGCAATACACATTGACACACCTTATACATACACAAAATGATATAATTGAACATTTATATATATCCATGACTAAGAATTTAATCACAACCTGTCAGCTCCAATAAAACTTAAGAATATTTACAACTAATGGCTCAAATCATGAATGATATTTAATGCACACCCACAATGGTTGGTCACAACTTAGCTCAGCCCAAATCAAGATGATCAAATAGAAAAATATTTGAATAAACACTCCTCGAATATCCATGGCACTTAAAATCATCTAGGTTCGCCACAAAACACATATGAACAAAAAGATATCCAACTACATATCCAAACTTACGTACAACTTGATATGAGGCACTGAGAATTTTGGAAAACACAAGACATGCATTGATTAACCTCCCATAAGATCCACAACTCAAAATGACGAGAAAATATGTATGAGAATCGAAGAACACAAAACTGTCAGATGCTCTATTCTTCCTGTTTGTCCTCAATCTGTCTTCTGGTAGGAGAAAATGATGACATGCGGATCCAATTACCAACTAGGGTTTCCATAAATGACAACACAAAAGTATATTTGCAGTGTCTCTTGTCAACAATTTCCCCCTTTGGCATTGATGGCAACACTTAGTGAAAAATGACTAAGTTTTGGATCAGTACCAACATGAATTACACTGCCACTTCAAAATTTCAAAAATAATCTTCAATCTTAGCTTAGAAATGGAACTCCCCCTAAGATGAATATAAATTATTCACTATACAAGTACTCTCCCTCTTTGGAATCAATGAAAAATTTGGGGAAACCAAAAAATAAATCAAAATTGTACATGCATGAATCTGGTAACTTACACAAATTTGAAAATATTTGCAAAGTATTTCTTCAACACACTCAAATTTGTGTCCCAAACCCTTTTGAAACTCTCCATAATTGTTATGTGACCACAAACCAAATAATATTGAGCTTCTGCAGTCTCAAGTTTCATTGGGTCACTAACTGCAATAGCATCTTTGGCTTCCTTTAATGCACTCGCCATTATTTCAATCTTTGTACCAATTAGTCCTTTGAGCTCACATGCTCTTCCTACAATCTTGTCATTTTCATGCTTCAAACTTCTAATTTTGTCAAGTAGAGATATTACTTGACCTTCTTGCTCACCAACATTTCCAGCTAATGGATCAAAAGCATCAGAAATGGTAGCCAATTGTTTTTCAAGATCATTCACCTTCTTCTCATTGTATTCAGTGAATTTGGACAAAATCAAGCATGAATTATAGGCCTTTCCACCTCCAGATATAAAATCTTGAATATCCTTCATACAGGTGGCTAACAGAGTTTTACCCCTAGAAATCACTTCTTTTAACCAACTAAATCTTTTCCCATCAAACTCCTTCTACACTTTAACCATGTCATTTTTCAAGAGACTCAAAATGAGTACTTACAGAATTTATTAGCTTCTTCAGTTCACTAGAAGAGGAACTTGATGGATCCTTAACATGAGTTGGCATGATTTTCTCCAAAACTCTAGATGCAAGACTTAAAATAATTCAATGTCCTCAATGTGGGACTTTAGAATATTCTCACTAGCCTTAGCTTGTGCAATTGATGCAACCTTTATTATTTAAATTGAGGATAAGGTAGATAGATTGTCGGGCCTTCAACTAATTCAGGATCAAATTCTTCCTATTGATCCACCAGATATTCCTTTACTTCCTTGGTAGTGTCTCTTTCTTTCACTGGGATTTACATAACCTGAACCTTTTCTTCTTCAAATTTTGGTTCTACATAAACTATTTCTTGATTGACTTTAGGAACTTCAACTTCTTTATTTGGAACCTCCTTTTCTTCAATAAATCCAACCTTAGGAACTTCAGTTTCCATAGGTGCTTCTGGGTTATCCACATCAGGAGGAATCTGATTATCCTCAGTACCCACATTCACTTCCTCATTTACCATATCATATACAACATCTTCAACATTCACATCCTCAACATTGATCTTGTTTCTTGATAGAAATGCTTCCAGGATTTTCTTAGTTTCATCAGCAACAACACCAGTTTCACCAATCATAAGTTTTTTCACCCTTATTTTTCTTTTGAATTCCCTCTTGGCTTTGTCCATGAGTGAATTCATCTCCTCAATAGACATTTCCAGACACAATTCTCCAAGAATTCTCTTTCTCATATGCTCTTCTTCTATCCTAGCATTTACTCTTCTCACCTCCAAAACATTATACAAACTCTTAGGTAAACCAGACATAATTTCAACAAGAACTTTATTGAAAATATTCAAATGTTTTATTGTTGCCTCTTCAAGAATTTTTTGACCTGATTTCTCAAACATTTCATACGATTCATAGAGGGGCTTGATATTTCCATCCTTGAAAACAACATTGTCAACTTCTTTAATTGTCATATCTGGTATGTTAGTTCTTGCCTTCTTCTTTTCTTTTTCTTCCTCATCGGAAGATTTCCTCTTCATTTCTTTCACAACTTCATTTGAATCAGTCTCTTCACTTTCTGAGATGACTTCATAGGTTCTTGAGCTTTTTTTCTTCTTCCTCTTATTGAAACCCTTGTCTTGGGTTTGCATAGGAACTAGCTTGGTTGCAAGAGTGGATGGGGAAATCCTTGTTGATCTAGTATGGGAAGAGGATCTTGCCATACTAGTAGATTCAGTTCTTGCTAATTCTTTTCCTGCTTCAACTTCATCTCTCTTTCTTCTGGATTCTTTCAATTTTTCTACAAGTATGCCCATGTTTTCTACAAGCACTTCCACTTCTTTCCTTACTCTTTTGACTATCTTTGGCTTTTGTAATTGATCATGGAATTGCATGCTCTTTTATGCATAAGATCCAAACATTTCTTCTGCCGAATCCAGAGGCATGCTTAATTTTTTTTTTTGCATACATCTTTAATATGTTATCCTCTACTTCATATCCCATAGGCATTATTCCATACCGTTCTGGGATCAACAACTTCCATATGGCATTGATCAATATATACCATGAAACATATTGTATCTTTGTACTTCTCTACAATTGAGGTAGGTATTCTTTCTCTTGCATGCATCATATTCTAAATTTTTTTGAAGTACCTCTAGAGTGCAGTATTTTTGGTCTGACGATCACCGCTTCCAAACAATATATCTCTTATTTGCATAGCCACAAGCTGATTACTTTTCCAATGTTTTCCAACACCTTGAACCTCACTCATGAAATAAAAGAACAAACAAAAAAACAAATTACCATACTTAAAAGAGTTCTTTTTGTTTTTCTTAATCTTACCCAGATTCTCCATCAAGTAACTTTTGAGTAGTTCACACAAGTCATAATTTGCATTTTCTTTTACCATCTGATAGGCTGCATAAATGGTCATACCTGATACTAAACTATCTCGGCTAGAGTGGTAGACCTTGTAGCCAATGACCATTGAGGAAAATTTCACATCCACTTTAGCAATGTCTTCGATTGTCATTGCCCTTCTATCAAATTGTGCACCTATTGCATTAGTAACCTTTTGCTTCTTTATAGATTTCAAAACTAGCAGTCCACCGGAGGAGTTTAGACCTGTGACTATGCTTATAGCCTCTTTCATAATCTTGAAAGGTATATTCAACCACATGAACTCTACTCAAAATATATCACACCCATTTGCTTTCCTCAAATATGGGAAATTTCACAAACTGTGTGAATTTCCTCACTTCTAGGGTTTTGTATTCTAGCTTAATAGTGAATTCCTCTCCAATTATATGGTTGGAATACAAATTCAGCATTTGAGAGCTTCCTAATTCTTCAATATTGGCATGCATGTAAGCCCTGATTTGTTCAGTGTGCAAGACTCCATACGTTATAGACGAAAAATGCACCTAGGGGCTTGGTCTCAATAGACTTATAAGGATGCCACTTGAACTTTGGACAGGGTCTATCCTTAACTTCAACTACCAATGGAGTGGCCATTTTAACAAATTCACAAATTCACTAGTTTTTCTGATAAATTCCATTTCGTCGAATCAGAGTTTTGATCGCTAGATCTTCTTCACACTTGAATCTTGCCACAACTTAGCAAAGTTTTCTCTAGGGCTCTCCAAACTTCTTTTCTCCAAAATACAAAGTGACAAATGAAAGATAAAAATGAATTTTTATCATTTGCACAACTAACCCTTTTTGTCGCAATAAATTATTTTACCCTAATTCATCTGGTTACCCTATTTCCATGCATAGAGACAGATAATTCTTTCATGGATCTCCAATACTATATGATACTATCTCTAATTGGTTCAACAACATCTAAAAGGAATCTATGCACTTACCAGACTTATCCACATTCTGGTGCCAGTTACCATCAAGGGGTTAAGAGATTATCTTGACAGCTCCCCCTAGGCCAAAGGCCTAAAACTAATTACTGAAGGAATTACCAGAAGTAGATTTTGGTGCTGGAAAATTTCCTTCAATAGAGGGATCCTTCTTCACCCATTTCTTATGTATTTTCCTCCTAATCACATCTATAGTGACTTTTCTTTTTCCCTTAACATCTTGTTGCATGTTTTGTTTTACTAGACCTCTTCTATTTGAATAGAATCTAGCAGTGTGGCCAAATTTGTTGCAGTTGTAACACACAACATTTCTCTGTCTAAACCTATTGTTCCATTGAGTTTTTCTTGATCTGCATTGGTTAGCAATATTCCCAAGTCTATTGCATCATGCATAGCATTTGATATCTCTATGAAAGTTGTTCATCACAATTCTACATTCACTTGACTTATGACCAAACTTATTACAATTAAAGCACTGACTTGAGAATGATGGTCCTCTTGGATTCATCCTACTTCTACACTGAGAAGCCATATGACCAATTTTTTTCAAGCAAAACAATAACCATTGAATCTTTTACCATTTGGTTGTCTTACCGGATTCCTTCTAGCTCCATTCATATGATTTCCTTGCCTGAATCTTCCTTGTCTGAAATTCCATTGTCCAGATCTGGAATTTTCTCCTTCTTCATAGCCAAGACCTCCCTTGTCACCATTAGTCCTCTGACCTTTAATCATTTCATCAAGCTTGGTTGAGCTTACTTTGAATTTATCTTTGTACTCATTTGCAACAATAAGTTCATTTTTGAGATAATCAAGTTATTTTTCTAGCACTTCCTCATTGTTTTTAGATTGTTCCAATTCATTGTCTAGTCGATTGCATTCTTCATATTTTTCTTTCAAGGATTGAGCAAGCTTTTCTTCATTCTTCTTTCTATCTTCAATTTCCTTGGTCATTTTCATCATGATAGATTCCATCTCATGCTTCAGGGTAGAATTTTCTCAAGAAAACTTTTCACATTCTTCTATTTTCTCCTTCAAGGCATGACTCAATTGTTCATCTTCCATGCTTCTATTCTTTTGCTTAAGCCTATCACACAATTCCTTTCTTTTCTCCCTTGATTCATTGATTTTTTATTTCAATGATTGAATGAATTTCTCTACATTCTCAAGATTTTCCTGTAGTTCCTGATTCTCAGACTTTGATTGGTCAAGATCATCTAGGGCCACCAAAAGTTGTTCTTGAAGACTGCTTGTATCCATTGAAAACACTTTCCAAGATCTCCCTAAGCTGTTAGAATTCTTTCAAGGAACTAGCTCTGATACCAATTGTTGGAAAGAAGCAACACTGAGAGGGGGGGTGAATTATTGTTCTACAAAAAATAACTTTATTATTATAATCTTTAGCCCACTTAAAACATTCAATCAAGAAAATTATGGAAGAACAAAAAGATAACAACCACAACACCATAACACAAGGATTTTTTACGTGGAAACGGGCTGTTAGGGGAAAAACCACAGTGGATGGCCAATCCACAATATGATTTGAGTATACTCAAAAAGAAGTTTACAATATGGGAATGCACTTTTATTCAGGCTCACTACCTAGAGCTTATTGTTCAAATTAGAAAGGCACACTTCCTTACAAAGATTTCAATTAGATCCAAGAGAATGAACTGAGAGAATGGCATCTACAAATGCTTGATTACAGTTTTGGTTAGGCTCAATAGTCTATCTTTTGTCCTTCAGAATGATTATGTACTTTTTCTCTACTCTGCTCTGCTCTACTCTAACTCGCACTACAAAATATTTAATGCAAAGGTGAAACTATGCACAAATTGCTCAATCACCCTTCTGATATTCTCAATACACATCAACACACCTTCTACATAAACAAAATGATATAATTGAACATTTCTATATATCTATGACTAAGAATTTAATCGCAACCCCTTGGCTCCAATAAAATTTAAGAATATTTACAACTAACGGCTCATATCATGAATGATATTTAATGCACACCCACAATAGTCAGTCACAACTTAGCTCGAACCCAAATCAAGATGATCAAACACAAAAATATTTGAGTAAACACTCCTTGAATATCCACGACACTTAAAATCATCTAGGTCGGCCACAAAAAACTGATGGACAAAAAGATATCCAGCTGGATCTCCAAACTTGCATTCAACTTGATACAAGGCATTGAGAATTTTGGACAACACAAGACATACATTGATTAATCTCCCATAAGATCCACAACTTAAAATGACAATAGAAAATTTGTATGAGAATCGAAGAACACAAATGATTTTTTCTTCCTGACTATCCTCAATCTGTCTATTGGTAGGAGCAAATGATGACGTACGGATCCAATCACCGACTAGGGTTGCCATCAATGAGAACACCAAAGTATATTTGCAGTGTCTCTTGCCAACATGTTTATGCTAGGCATGGTCCTCTTTCACACCCAAACATGCTGAATCACTCCAAGCTACGTTCAACTGGCTCGATCCCTTAAGGGTCATGTGGATTTAAAAAATCCCTCAAGCTCCCTTTAGGTTGATATACTATTTTTCTTGGCTTCTACCCATGCCCCATACATTTGAGCATCCTCGGGCCTCTTTTTGAAGAGCTTCGGCCACTGCTACCACGTGTCTATCATGCGCTCTTCACAAGGATTTCCTCCTTCACTTCTCTTCTGAGTGTCATCATGCTTCCATGTGTCAGCAGTGCAGGCATTTGAAGCCTGGTTTCCTTCACTTCTCAACCAAGTTCTGCCCGCATGCCATGTAGCATCGTTCTGCGTACACTTTTTGGTAAACCCCATAGTCAATTCTATTGACAAAGACTTCTCCATGTGTCTTCTCCACAGGGATTTCATCGAATGGAGGGAAGGAATGAGCAATGAGCCTTGCCATTTTGCCATGTGTCATAATTGAATCCTTGGGTGAGTGAAACATGTCTGCACGGGGTTCTATTGCTATTCTGGGACTACCACCATCATTTGCAGAGGATGCATCTGGCTCGAGGGTGACTGTGTTCTATGGATCAAATATTTTTCTATTGAAATGACCATAGGAAATCATTGCTTTGGGCATCACTACTTGTGATGAAGGAATCTTTTCTGTTACTGGCTTTCAGGTAGTGGGATTATTTTCTATATATACTACTTCTTCCTTTTGAAAATGAGTTTAGAACATATAGAAAAAATTATGAAAGACACCAGACCTTTTGTACAATTTTAAATTATTGTATAAGACTCATAGACTATGCCATTGTCATTCTTTCTATTTTCTTAGCTATTTGACAAAACACTATACTGTGTCATTACTGTACTGAGTAGTTTATTTGTAGAACTTTTTTGATATCAATATAAGTTTGCTAATTTAGATCATGTCTTTGACTCTTCTTTTTATTAAATGTGTATGTGAGTTATTTTATGTCATTGGATAAATTATTCAAGTTTTCATCTTTGATTTATGTTATTCTGGGACATGCAGATTGTGGAACAGACCCTTAGATCTCATCCAAAAAATAGATTTACTGTGCCTACATCTACATCTTGGTCAATCACCTTAGTTAGATCTTTATTTTTTATATCTACTTCCTTTTCTCATTCCAAAACCCCAATTACAGAACAAGCCAACTTCTTTAAAAACCCAAAGGTCACTTAGTTTAGCACAATTGGTCCCCCCATTAATCAAGTTTCCCATAAGGTTGTTGCTTGTCAAATCTTGACATCAACAGTTTATTTTTCTGGCATGCCCAATGGGACCACTTAAATGTACCTAAACCTAAAGTGGGTGTATGAGCCATCAACCTATTACTAAATCCCAAACAATGAATAACCCTATCTTGCTAGTGCCACCACTAGTAATAGTACGAACTAGAACCCATCCAGTGAACGTTATGATCCCTCCACCAACCATGTTGCCAATTGAAAAAAAAAATTATGTGGGATGGGATGCTAGAAGCCCCCTTATAGCACCAATAGCACCTGTCATTTGGGATCCTATCATGGCCTCTACTTTAAATTTTTTTCCAAAATTCACTAGGGAAGGCTCGAAAACACCATCCAAACACCTACAAGATGTGGCAGACGTGTGTTTGGTGCACAGAGTCACCAACCAAAATATATAACTAAGGTTGCTCACAGCCTCTTTCAGGGGTAAGGTGCTAGATTGGTATTGCACTCTGCAAGCTAACACTATCAATACCTAGGATTAGCTCAGAGATCCTTTCTATAAAATATTTTTGAATGATGGATATCGTTCTTTGCTATATCATTAATTGGCGACCATAAAACGGGCCCCATATGAAGGCATGATTGACTTCAATGCCTGGTTCCGTAAAACTTGGAAAATGACCTAGGCTACTATCCACCTATAGACCAAGTTGGCATTCATGTTCTACTTGAAATCCATTAATGTTGATATCTCCATGATGATCTAGTCTCTTGGTAGGACCACTCTACCAGATGCATACAACATTGTTGTCAAGGCAGAGAACAATCTGATAGATGCCAAAAATATTCCACCTTGGCCTGCTATGCCTATATTCCCCGAGATATTAGTTCCCACCCAGGAGATGCCATCTACCAGTGCGTCCACTCCTCCCTATTCTATGTACACATATCCAAATGCACCACAGAATGTTGCTTCTACATCTGACTCTTCAACGGATGAGATGAATGACGTCAAGGAGATGTTGTGGACCGTCACCAACAAAATAACTACCATCAAGTGGAACCAATCTGTTCCTCTAAAGCCAACCTACCAAAATTATCAAGGTGAAAAATCTTCCTACAAGCAAAATCAATTCCAAGGAGGATTGTGCACAAATTTGTAGGTTCAAATAACTAATCAAATAGTGCCAATACCTAATCCACTATAAAGTTCTCATCCAAGCTCGAGTAGAGAGCTAACAATAGGGAAAAATAATCTTGCAATGACACCAATCCCTAGTGCTTCCCTTTTAGTGATGCACATATGCCCTGAAACTGCCCACATGACAACCTACAACAAAAGGTGGTAGAATAGCACAACCAATGCATTACATCAAACCCTGGAGGTTATGTATATGAATCTCCACAAATGGAAAATGAGGTACTCACAATCCAAATGCAGGGGATGTCCTTGGAACAAGAAATGGATACAACTCCTAACCACACGCTCTTCTCATGGATGGAAGAAGAAGGTGCAGTATTTACAAATGATGTGTCCACATGAAAAAGGCCTGCAAGTGACATATTATTACAACACTCACTCTAAGAGGAGACTTATGGGTGAACCAGTCATCCCACAACTCAAAAGTGCCTCTAACCAGACTCCTAGTATCTCCACCATCGCACATCATTTTCAACTGCAAAGGGAAATTGTTTTAACCAAGGCCAAGGAACAAAAGCCTTCAAATCCGCCACCATTCAATGTGGTGGAACAATTAAAAAAATCCTTCACTAATGTGTCCCTTTAGGATATCTTAGCTATTATGAAGCAGAAGTCATTGTTATAGAAGGCCTTCTAGGAAGATGCAATCATTGAGCCAATGGAGTAGTCATGGTATCAGGACATAATAACTCGGCGAAAATAACCCTGGACAGAATAGCCCGACCAAAATAACCCAAGGAAAAAATAACCCAAGGTCATAATAACCCATTGATAGAATAACCTGTTGTCAAAATAACCCATGGACAGAATAACCCATGGTCATTTTAGATCAAGCTACTAATGATGAGAATCATTTCTTAATATTCACACATCGGAAAATCTTATCTTACTAGTTGAATATACAATTACCAATAGAGGGGAAAGGTTTCTTTTTCATGACAGTAATGATGAGAATTGTTTTTTAATATTCACCACCACATAGAATTTGCAATTATTGAAAGAATCTAAAAATTGGTTTAGTGATAGTACATTTAAAACAATGCCAAGTATTTTTCAACAGTTGTACATGATTCTTGGCTTGAAAAATGATGCAATTTTTCCACTCATTTATATTGTTATGAGAAACAAAATAAGAACCACTTATACACAAGTACTTGCATAATTAAAACAACTTCAACTTGATCTAAACCCAAAATCTATACTTATTGATTTTGAATTAGGTTTCATGGGAGTTATTTCTGAAATTTCTCCAAATTCCACTATTTAGGGATTTTTTTTCCATTTCTCTCAATTCTTGTGGAGGAAAGTTCAAGAAGAAGGTCTAAAAACACGTTACAGTTTCAATGAATTATTTGCATATAAGATCAAGAAAATTGTTGCATTAGCTTTCATGCCTCAGATAGAACTAATTGATGCATTTGAAACACTTCAACAATCTCCTTATTATACAGACATGAGGAGACCCTACAACCCATAATTGATTATTTTGAAGACACATGGATTGGTAGAATAACCAGAAGAGGCAACATATGATCACCCAAGTTTCCAATCACAATGTGGAATTGCTATTCAGCTACTCAAGATGATCTTCCCATAACCAATAATACTATTGAGGGATGGCACAAAGTATTTAGTAAATTGCTTCAAGTATCACACAACTCAGTATGGAAATTCATTGAAAAGCAGTGAAAAAAGAATAGAGTCTCCAAGAGAATAGAATAGAGAAATATATGGTTGGATATATTGGGCAACCAAGTAGGAAAAAATACCTTGAACTCAAAGAAAGACTAAAAAGATTGGTTGATGGTTATGACAACCATAACTTTTTCGATTATATAAGAGGCATCACTCATAATTTGACACTTTAATTGAAAATTTGAATAATAAATTTTTTTTAGCAACATACATGTAATTTATAAAAAAAAAATTCCTTTCTGTATATTCTTATGGGGATATTTTTTCCATGGGTTATTCTGACCATGGGTTATTTTGGCTTGGGTTATTATGACCTCGGGTTATTTTGTCCCTAGGTTATTATGACCAGGTTATTTTGTCCAGGGTTATTTTAGCCAGGTTATTATGTCCTATAACAAGTAACCACTCAAGGAAAAGGTCATTGATCCATCACCTATGGCCAATTCTCACAAATAGTACAAAGGAAGATTCTATTGAAGTTAGAGATAAGCCGAAATGAAAGCCCTTTTTCCCAACACTTATTATGGGTAAAAAATTATTGCATAATTCCATGATTGACTTTGGTGCTATCACAACAGTCATGCCCAAACAGATAGCTGAAGCCTTAGGACTTAGCTATGAAAATTTATAAAGGGGGGTTTTAAAGCTTGATGGGAAGAAGGTTGAAACCATAGGTGTCATTAAGAACTTCCCCTTTTCTCTATTCTACTGCCCTAATATCATAGTTCCATAAGATACTATGATTAGGACCAAGAATGGAGCTAAAATGAAAATAATATCTAAACCTCTACATTCAAAACATGTGGTTGATGAAGCCATGATCAAATTTAAGGCTACTCATACCTCTTTCACTAAAGAGTTAATGTATTGTACTGAGCTACGAGAGGATGAAAAGGTGATTGGAGACCGAAAAAATTCAAAGGAGGTCCTCTTCAGTGAATATATAGGCACTCATCCTTTCAAAAACTATCATGCCACTAGGTTGGGGACCTATGCCATCTATGATGAAGATCAAGTGATTCTGAAGGTCATGATGGAACCCAAGAGTAGTTAAGCCTCAAAGATATGGACACTGCACTTTGATGGAGTAAGATGCAAATTTGGGGTAGGAGCCGAGATGTGTTTAACATCCCCATCCAATGAAAAGACACTCTGGTCCTTCTACTTCCAATTCGCTTGTTCAAATAATGAAGTTGAATATGAAGGCCTAGTGCAAGGTCTAAGTCTTGTAGAGCGAATGGACATAAAGAAAATAAGGGTGTTTGGAGACTTCGAACTAGTGGTTAATCAAGTTCAAGGGATTTTTGTAGCTAAGAATGTTTGCATGAGATCCTATAGACATAGAGTCTAGGGCTTAATCGATGGCTTTGAAGCCTTCAATATCTAGATAGTTCCCAGAGAGAAAAATGTAGATGTGGATTGTGGCAGCAATTGAATCTCAATTTGATCCTACTTCTAACCCAATTCATAACATAAACTCTATATGAGTGATCATTCGACTGATAATCCTAGATAATGATTAGAGCTAGAAAGTGTTTGAAAGTGATGAACAAATCCCCTCATTCATTCAAGAGTCAGGAGAGTTTCTTGAGCAAGTCCAACTAAAAATTTCTAAGGCCTATGAAGGGAAAATTATTCAATTGAGGTCCAACAAGCTCCCAAAATGATTGGTCACTCTCGAAAACCTATTCAATTGTGGTGATGAAAGAAATGATAAGAGGAAGTTTGTAGCAGAAAAAAGTGACTATGCAGAACTTCAGATCGGAGAGGGAAGGAAGCTCAAGGTCGGAAAAGATGTCCCACATCATGATAAAGAGAGACATCCATTTCTATGAGAAATATGAAGGAGTAGTGGCCCGATCATATGATGACCTCAAGGGATACAACCCCGAAATCATCCAACATACAATAGAACTGATAGAAGGTGCAAAACCTGTCTGTAAAAGGTAGAGACTAGTAAATTTGAAGATTGAAGCCTTGATGGCACAAGAGTTGACAAAGATAATTCAGCCCCAGATTGTCTTCTCAATTAAGCATAGTACATGGGTATCCAACCTAGTTCCAGTCCAAAAGAAGAACATAGACATTCACCTATGTGTTGACTTTTGGGACTTGAATAGAGCATCCTTTAAGGACCATTACCCCTTTCCTTCCATGGAATCTATCTTACAAATAGTGGCAGGGTCAGAGATGTTTTCTCTACTGGATGGCTTCTCTAGTTACAACTAGATTCAGGTAAAAGAGGAGAACAAAAACAAAATTACATTCACTACCAAGTGGGGAATTTTTTCATATGCAAAAATTCCTTTTGGCCTCTCAAATGTGGGAGCCACTTTCTAGTGGGCAATGGATATTGCTTTCAGGGAATCAATCAATAAAATCATCTTGATCTACCTAGATGATCTTACAGTATTCTCCAAGCATAAGGATAATCATTTTGATTATCTGGAAATGGTTTTAAAAAAATGCTAGGAGTTCGAGATATCCCTGAACCCGAAAAAATGTGTTTTTGGAGTGCTGCAAGGAAAACTATTGGGACATGTATTTTTTAGAGATGGAATTACAATCGATCTAAAGCACATAAAAGAAATCAGAGAGCTTCCCATACCAGTAAATAAGAAGCAAGTTCAATCCTTTCTGGGAAAGGTAAATTTTGTGAGAAAATTCATTTCAAATTTTGTAGGAATAATTAGGCCTATTACCCTAATGCTCGAAAAGGATCAGTTGTTCAAATGCCTTTGAGAAGGTTAAGGACGTTGTTTATTTAGCTCCTGTGTTGGTAAATCTAGACCTATCAAAGGACTTTATAATGTATGTATTTAGTAGAAATTCTTGTATCGTTACTGTGCTAACTCAAAAAGATGATGAAGCGAAGGGAGAACATTCGATAGTATTTCAATCCTAGACCTTAAAAGACTATGAGATGAACTACAAATTCATTGAAAGGAAATAATTTTCCATTGTAAAGGGACTCAAGAAGTTTTGAAACCTCATATCTTGCAACAAGGTGATTGTATATGTTGCATATTTCAGTGTGCATGAGTATATCATGGAAGGAGAAATCACTAAAAAGAGGGCCAATTGGATCACTAAGACCCTCAAATATGATATTGAGGTCAATCCCACAAAGATCATTTGAGGAAGAGAACTATGTGAGTATTTGGCACATGATGAAGAGATAGTAGTTGAAGAAGAGCAACCTGAACTTGTTCTAACAAATGAACCTGAGTCCAAAGGTTATTGGCTAGTAGATACAATAAGATTCATGCATACTAGTAAATATTTAGGCCTTCCTTCTCAAAAGAGAAGATTCTATAGATTGTAGAACAATGGATATGCACTTATTAATGGGTCCTCTTCAAAAGGAACTTCAATGGCATTCTACTGTGTTGTCTCACCACAAAAGAAGCAAGGAAAATTCTTGACACTTTCCATAGCAGTCCCACATGTGAACATTTCTTTGCGAAGACCACCGCTATCAAAATTATGTGTGCCGAATATTTCTGGACTACGCTATTCAATCACTTACACTCTTTGGTAAAATCATGCAAGGAATGTCGATTCTTCATGCTAAGGAGGAAAAAATCCGCAATGCTTCTCAACCTGATAATGACTGAGGAACCTTTTGCTCAATGGGGCCTTGATTTTTTTGGGATGATTAATCTAACTCTAGTGCTAGACACAAATGGATCCTTATGGCTATAGACTATTTTACTAGATGGACCAAGGCCATGCCCCTAAAGAATGTGACGAAGGAAATGATTGTGAACTTCCTTAAGGAACTGGTAGCAAGATTCGGCCTACCAAAGACCATCACCTCTAACAATGCTAAGGATTTCCTAGGTTCTAAGGTACGTCAATTCAAACTTGTGCATGTAATATTCTTTAAAATGTCATCAAATTACTACCCCTAGGGGAATATCCTAGCCGATTCAATTAATAAAAATTTGGTTTGACTCATTAAATAATTGGGTCAGAACATCAGAAGGAGTGGCACAAGAACCTTCAAGCAGCACTCTGGGTAGACCACATAACCCTTAAATAAGTTCTCAAGACTTCATCATATGAATTGGCATATGGGAAAGAAGCACTATTTCCCGTCTCCATGGAGACTTCTACACTACACTAGCTCAAATCTCTAGAGGTTGAAGAAAATGAAGTCATGGAGGTTCGGTTGGCCAAGTTATTGGAAGTACAAGAAAAAAGAGAAAAGGCCCTAACAACCATGTCTAACTGCCAACAGGTGGTTAAGAGATGGTTTGACAAGAAAACCTCAAACTAGGGTCTAAAATGCAAAGACCTAGTGCTAAAGTTCAATGAGATGGCCACAAAGCCTAGCCAAAATGGAAAATTTGATAGTTTATGGGAAGGCCCTTTTAGAATAATTCAATGCAAGAAACATAACACATTCAAATTAGAAAATATGTAGAAAGAAGCATTAGGGATTCCAATTAACGAAATCCACCTCAAATTATTTAATTAAGCTTCCTTGATTATTCTACCCATGTAAATATGTAATTATTGTAACTTTTCCTTTGTGTTCTTTTTGTTTGAATGGTCTTTCCAAGCAACCCATGAAGTAGAGAAGTGAACCCATATGCAAAAAACTAGAAATGAACCCATATGCAAAAAATTGAAAATGAACCCATATGCGAAATTAAAAAGGTACTCAAAGAAACAGAGAAAAAGGGAACCCATATTGCATAATTGCAAGAAGAAAAAGAGACATGAAATTTGATAAAAAAATTATATTCATTATATATGAAATTATATACTTCAATAATACACTTCCAAAATGGCTTTGACAAAATAATTTTAAAGTATATCTATATATTATGCAAAAAAAATTCACATATATATGTTGAAATCCTTTTTAAGGCATATATACAAAAAAAAGATTGATTCTTAAAACATATAAAAGTGTTGGGCCTTAAATAGTAGCAGAAGGAGCATCATTGACAACAACATATAGAACAACTTCATTGGTAGGATCAATAGGATCAATAGGATCATGAATAGCAATAGGGGCATCAACAACAACAACAACCAATGGGGGAGGATATACCAAGTTTCTGAAGTTGATATGCCACTCCATGTTGTAGAACAACACCACATTCTAGTAGCGTAGCAAGAAGTGACATGCGTGAGTGTCCCTCTAGTGATGCTCTTCATGTGTTAGAATGCAGAATCCACTTAGAAATGGAACCCACGGCACCATTGCATCCTCTTCAATATGGTTGTGAAGTTCTCTTGCTTTTGGAATGCCCAATCCATACACCGCATTCGCCACAATCTATCCAAGGCCACCAAGGTATTGCTTCAGGAACATTTCCAGTGTCAGACTCAAAATCATTGGCTTAGGGACCTGTATATCAAGGAAAGACGCAACAAAGTGAGAGGAAATGTCGGTATTGACTCTCTACTTATCTGGATACTCTAGACAGTCCTGACCTAACACCGACTTCATTGCTATAATAGCCAATGAATGTTTGCTTTTCGTCATTCACTTCAAGCACTTGTTAGAAATTTCACCTAAGAAAGCCATCTGTGATTTATTGCTAACCAGCCTAATTGGAGTATCCATGATGTTAGTTCTATCAAATTTATGAGGTATCTACATTCCATAAGAATGATTCTAATAGAGTACTAACTCAAAAATCCCACCAAGATCTTGGTCAAATTTCCCACCCAATTGTGTCTGCCATGTATGACTCGTTGCATGTGAAGTTAAGAAGAGGTAATTAAGTAGCTAAACTAGTGGCAATCCTCAGTGGTAGTCTGCATAGCCAGATGCTAAGGTGTCATGTCACAAGCATGTTTAAGTCTCCAAGGAAGAACTCAAATCTTTTCAAGTACTCATTGCATATTTGGCTTAAATTCTTTTTAGGATGTTAACTTCCAAGCATGCAAAAGGTTTATACGCCTTCAATTATTGGCTCAATTTCCCAAGAAAATCGCACCATAGGACATGACTAATAACTATCATTATGAATTCTTTTCTTTTCAAAAGGGAAAGAAATTCATTTCGCACAAACAAAGGATTTGGCAGTACATGCCAAATTTAATGTAGAAAGGCAACCGTCGTCCACCACTCTAGGCTAGAAAAAATCTAAGTGTTCCATGTAAAGGAATAAGCATTGTGGAAAGTTCTTGAGTACACCATCCAATGCAAGGAGTTTTGAGTGTAGAATTGTTGAAGAACACCAATAAATTGTAGCAATTTTAAGTATTGCAGAAATCCACAACAGAAGGAAAATGGCCCAAAATTCTCATATAGAAGCACAAAGCAAGGTGACCCAAATCTTGTTTGACGCCATGTGTGCGGCACCCATGGCCAATGTTTTCAGTGATACCTCTTATGCTTTGCTTGGGATACCAGACAAGTTGAAGTGGATTTACATGTGGGCCACGAAAAAGAAAAAAAATCACAAGGACTAGAGCCAGATAAAGGAAGAATGGGATAACATTTGTGATCCCATCCTCAGTACCAACCCTATGAGTCTTCGGGATGTAGCTTGTGAAAGAATGAAAGTGGCCACCAGTGAATGTCAGTTGGCATACAAGCAATGGTTCTACAGACTTCCGCAATATATGGTCCCTTTCGTGCATTACTGCCCAGAGCTAGTTCATGAGGGAATTCATCATTTCAACCCTGATACCAATGCCATTGAAGGTCGGGAGCTGAGAGTGGTAATATGTGAGGATATTATCAGAGACATGTTGTGCATCCCAAAAAGTGACTCTAGAGTAGAATAGATGGAGTCATTCACTCCAGAAAAAGGGGACAAAATATGGAGAAGCAGAGATCATGCTATGGACTTTTATAACCAAGAAACCCAAAGACCTTAGGAGGATTTCCCAAAGCTGGCAAAAATTCTAGTTGCACACATCACTTTTAAACAAGATATGTAGGATGCCTTCTCTATGATGGCTTTCATTTATGGCATGGATGAGGAAAAATGGGTGCAAGAGTTCCAAATGGGTCTAGTTTTTTAGTTAAGGAGGCAACATACCTTATTTTGGTATGACTTTGCGAAAGTGATTGTCTAAGAAATGAAGAGTCAGATCAAGGAATACAAGACGCAACATAAGTTCAGGTTTCCTTCTCTCCTTGCTCATATTTTTTTACATCAAAACCCTAACTTCCTCAAAAAACATGTGAGGTTATCTATTTTTGATGAAAAGGGAATAAGAAGGCTGATTTTTGTATGGACTCCTCTCCTCTTTTCAACTTATGACTATTATTCATTCTCAGATTATTTCTTGACTTTGATTCTACAAGAATTGAGCGAGGATGGAAATCTTTATTGGATTTATATCAACCAAACAAGGTGAATATAGAGTTTCACTTTGAAATATGACTGGTTTCTCGAAGAGGATTTCACATTCATTTGGATGCGTGGATTTACCGAGGAGCCGTTCCGACTTTTGGCATGCATCATAGATCAGGTGTTGGCCCTTAAGATGTTCTGGCAAGTGTCAATTATTGACTATACCTTTTGCAGAGGGAAGGCCAAGAAGAAATGATTTTTCCTCTACCATTGAGCTTGAAAATGGTGGTTACGGAAAAGAAGCAGACACATAAGCTACTAGAGGTGAAGCTGGATCATCTGGGGCTAGTATGGATTTGTGATAAATGGAAATATAACCTTGATAATGACTTGGTAGGAATGAAAATTCGCATAACTCACAGTCACTGACCTTATTGGGAAAAGCGGTGGAATCCATTAGAAGATCAAGATGATCTATTGGTTGATTTGGCTCACATTCCTATAGAGGATAGGAGGCCACCATGGCTCAAATTCTACTTCCCGAATGACAAAGTTTGATGAGAAGTTTCAAATGGGTGCAACCCTTCAAAATGACTAGGTCAAGAAGTGGTTGTGGAATGAGGAAAATATTAGAGATTTCTAGATTTACCATCAAGAAATCAAGTGCACTAATGCCCTATTACCAGACGTAGACATAGATGAAAGATTTGATACTTTGGGGAATAGAGTGCATGATGATACTGATGCAAGAGATGATGAGGATGTTGACCTGGAGGAAGTAAATACGACCCCAATGCAACAAATTAAACAACTGGCGAAGCAACCTAGCACAACTACTCTTAAGTTGCAGGTGAATATATCACATTTGGGAGCCTCGCAGACATGCTCATGGGTCATGAAAATTCCTAGAGGTCAAGCCCAACAACAACTATCAAAGGTCTTAGAGGTGGATGATTCCCCACCCAACAAAAGGTAGTGCACAGATGTAGCTTCTAGAGAGGATTCACAAGAGCCTACAATGAGCCAAGGATCAGAATCATCCGCTTCCCAAGTATCTTTCTCTCTCCCTCTTCTTGATTCACAATCCCTGGTTTCTTCCACTATCTCTACATCGCCTGTCACTTCAAGTGTCGACCTTTCTTTCTCTACTTCTATTGCCATGGTTGCGGGAGGTTTCTCCTATTTCTACCAAGTGGGGAAACTCACTTTTACTCCCCCATGGATTATTCCACCTTTCGTCGAATCCCAGTTCACATCCACTATTGCTTCACCTTTTACATCCACTGTGTTGGCTCTGACCCAGCTCACTCCACAAATGGAGTTTGTTGCACCTCCGCTATCACCACCACATGCCATGAGTCCTCCCATCACTTCACAGACTGAGCCTTGGTATATTCCTCCATTCTCCCCGCAAATAGTCTCTCTTTCAAGGAATAAGTCAGTCAGAACAACTACTCTCTCATTCCCTTTTTCTCTTCCTCATGGTGCACCCTTCGTAGGTAGCTCATTAGGTCACCAAAAATTTTTTTGTCAAAGGATGATAAAAAAATACAAGCACAGGCTCTTAGGATCCATAAGAAAATGGACAAGGATACTAAACACCAGCTAAGCCAAAGTTGTAGACACTTTTCAATGAGGCTCAACAATCGCTGCATTTTGCAACCATGCATTCAACCATCATCAAACCACAAGGGGAGATGTGACTTGAGGACTAAACCATCCTATTGGACATTGGGAACACTAAGAGAGGGGGGGTGAATCAATCTTCACTAATTTTAATTTCCAAAACAGATCTAAGACTATTAACAACAATAATTAAGCTTCATATAATATTTGTAGCACATAACAAATGAAATCATGCAGTCTCATTAATGAACACCATAACACCAGATATCTTTACGTGGAAACCCTATTAGGGGAAAAACCACAGTGGAGATTAATCCACAATGTTTACTCTGTTAAAAGTAAAATAGAAAGAAGAGGAATGAACTTGCATTCAGGTGAACTGCCTAGAGCTCATTGCTCAATAGGAAAGGCTCACTGGCTTACAAGAAAAATTAAGATTACAAACAAAATTTTGAACTAAGAGAACAACATCTACAAATGGGAAAATTTAGTTCCACTGAGGCTTTCAATCAGATTTTAGATCTCTTAACGGAATCACACTTTTTCTCTGCTCTTCACTACTTAGCATACCAAAAGTATTCTTCCCTTAAACAACTGATCTTCTCTTTTTGCTCTTTTTTGATACTCCTTCACTACTGCATTATATCTACTACCACAAATTTCATATCATATCATACAAAAAAATGGTTTACCGGTCTTCTTTATATACCCGCTAATAAAAAATTCAATGTATGTCAGCCTCACAATAAGATATAATATTTTTGCATATGTCGACTAAAATCTCTAATTAGAATTGATGTGTACCCTCACAATTCGGCTAGACTTTAGTAGGGACCCAAACCATGATTTCAAACATAGGAAATAGCAAAATACATATTCCACATATATCCATAATACGCCATATGAAACATGTTGGCCACAATGGAAAATAAATCATGAATCATGCTTTTGAATATCTTAACTCAAACTCTAACTTAATACCATATCACAAAACTCATTAGAGGGTAGTGTAAATGCTAAGAAATATTTTTTGGAGATCCACACCACAAAATAATGATCTAGAAAAGTGATCGGATCAACTTTCCAACTGGATGTCCTATTCTTCAGTCTTTATGTCGGTAGATTACAGAGTCTTAGTTTCCTTACTGATATAAACAATGCTAATACTATGGAGCATACTGCTAACACTAGTTTCCATTAATGACAACACAAGTAGCCAACAACGATCTCTCAGAGCCATATGCCAACACATCCATGCTATGGGAATCGATAAGAGCATAGCCTAACTGCAAGATAAAGTTGAGCTCATGGAGGAGACACAAAAAGTAGTGACCATTGACTTCCTTAAGTTTGGTCGCTAGTTGAAGAAGAAGGAAGAAGAGCTAAACAATGTTAAGGAGAGAATTGAATTCCTACTGGTGAAGGATAACACAAGGGATGTTGAATTTGTGTGCTTGAAACAACAAGTGCAGAGAGAGTAGGCCAAACTTTGGGAGGAACTTGTGAAGTTCCAAGCCCAGGATTCCAACTTGGTCATTGAGCTTTAACAAAAAAACCAAGAATTACAGGACCAATTGGCTTGGGTAGAGTAGGAGATGCAACAAAAGAATGAGGAGTTTCAACATCAATGTGCTCAATTAGAGCAAAGAATGCAGTGAAAGGACATGGACTTCTAGGCTCAACAGGCTCAATTTGAGAAGGAAATATAGGAGGTGAAGCTTTCCCTCAAAAGGTAATTATCAAATAGAAGCTAGGCCAAAGAAAAATGGCTTGCTGATTTGAGAACCCTACAGGAACAACTCTTTGTTGTAGACAAGAGGATTGCGGAACTGACATAGGATTTTGGTTGAAAGGATGTGGAGATTGGTTTTTTGAAGAATCGTTGCAAACCCCCTACTACCCAATCATACCTCCTTCAAGTAGCTCATTGCCTATATATCTCATATTGGGAAAAGGTCAAGTCTCCTACCTAACTCTTTAGCCGACACTTTAGTTCATGGTGGAAGCATCAAGTTTGAGCAGGGAGGTTCATAGAATGATTGAGTGATTCCTAGAATTCATTGTGGAGAAGGTTCCTAAGGTGGAAAAGTTTTTAGATAAGTTGTACATAATACCGAATGAGGACTTAGCAAGCCCAAGGATCGAGGACCGCAAGTCAGCTACCAAGACATCAAAAGAGTTCATACATTGCCACATAGCCATCCTCCATGCTAGTGAGTGCACTACCACACTAGACCAAACTATGAATAGCATGCGGTTGAAATTATCCTAGGTAACTCATATGGGCTTGCCCTCCCCATTTCTCTTTGATGATTCGGTGGCCACAATAGAGTAGATTGCAATGAAGATTGAGGAAAAGCATCACGACATATCCACTTTTTAGAACTTTAGTCAACCCCCTACTGTAAAGGATATTGAGGGTGTCACCCATCAAATAGCACGGCTACTTTTTCAACTCGATTCTGAGGCCGATATATCCATGAAGCTTCCATTCAAAGAAGTGATTGATATGCATGAAGCACAAGAGAATCTGTGTGACATATCAATGCCATCCGAGGTCGACTAACTGCCTCTATAGACTACTCTCTCAAAGCTCTAACTCCATCAATAATGAATAAGGATCTAGTCTTAGAACTAAATTTTTTTGGGTTCCTCGTTTTGTAGACGAAATGCTCCTGGTAGTCGCCAAAAGCTACGGATTTAAAAAATCCCTCGAGCTCTCTTTGGGTTGATATACTATTTTTATGGGCTTTGCCCATGCCCCATACATTTGAACATCCTCTGGCCTCTTTTTTGAAGAGCCTCACCCACTGTCGGCACGTGCTCATCATGCAATCCTCGCAAGGATATCCTCCTCCGCTTCTCTTCTAATCCCCACCATGCTTCCATGTGTTAGTAGTGTAGCGATTTGAAGCCTACTTCCCTTTGCTTCTCAACTGAGTTATTCCTGTGTGCCATGTAGTATCATTTTGCACACACTTTTTGGGAGACCCCATAGTTAGCGCTAGCAATGAAGACTTATCCTCATGTGTTCTCCATGAGGATGTCATCAAAAGGAAGGAAGGAACAAGCAATGAGCCCTGCCATATTGCCATGTGTCCTAACTAACTCCATGGGTGAGTGACACATGTCTACACGAGGTTCTGATGTTATTTTGGGACCACCCCTATCATTTGCAAAGGATGTATCTGGCTCGAGGGTGACTGTGTTCTATGGCTTGAATCTTTTTCTATTGCAACAACCTTAGGAAATAATTGTTCTGGGAATCATTTCTCATGATGAAGGAATATTTTTTGTTACTAGCTTTTAGGTGGTGGGATTATTTTCAATATATACTACTTCTTCCTTCTAAAAATAATTTTGAAACATACAGAAAAAATTGTGAAAGACACTAGGCCTTTTGTACCATTTTAGATTATTGTATAAGACTCATAGACTATTGCATTGTCGGCCTTTCTATTTTCTTATCTATCTGAAAAAACATTATACTACGCCATTACTATATACTGAGTAGTTTATTTGTAGAACTTCTATGATTTCAATATAAGTTTGTTGATTTAGATCATGTCTTTGACTCTTCTTTTCATTAAATTTGTATGGGAGTTATTTTATGTTCTTCGATAATTATTCGGTTTTTCATCTTTGATTTTTGTTATTCTGGGACATGTATATTGTTGAACGGGCCCTTAGATCTCATTTAAAAGATAGATTTTCCATTCCTACATCTACATCTTGGTGCATCTCCTTAGTTAGATATTTATTTTTTATATCTACTTCCTTCTTCCCATTCTGAAAACCTGATTACAGAAGAAGCTGGCTTCTTTAAAAACTCAAAGGTCACTCAGTTTAGCACAATTGGTTCCCCCGTTAACTGAGTTTCCCATAAGGCTGTTGCTTGTCAATTTTTGGCATCAACAGGTCAAAAGTGCAAAATAGCTACAATCTTTGATGGGTTATTCCTCATAAACCATGATGTTTAAAAACTCTCCATCTAAACCTATGAGATCATGTTGGGCCCATCTACAATAATCTATCTTGTTTTTTATTATCTCAGAGTCATTTTCCCATGGTATCCAGTTTTTAGTTGATGGAAAAAGTGTCAAATGCAAGTAGTGTAAAGTTGCAAAGCAGCGCAACCTTCATTCTACAACTTGTGTAACTAAAAGAAATGTTCCAATGCATCCAGATGGGTATTTTTATGCTAGGAATGATCCTCTTTCACACCTAAATAGGCTGAATCACTCTGAGCTATGCGCAATTGGCTCGATCCCTTAAGGGTTCAAAGTAAAAAATGGATGCAATCTTTGATGGGCTATTACTCAGAAATCATGATGCTTACAAACTCTTTGTTTGAGCCTATGGGCTCGCATTGGGGCCCTCTACAATAAACTCTCTCAATATTTGTTATCTTGGAGCCATTTTTTTGTGGTGATGACTTTTTAGTTGATGGAAAATGTGTCAAATGCAAGTAGTGTAAAGTTGCAAAGTGGTGCAACTTTCGTCCTATACATCATGTGACCAAAAAGATTGTTTTTAATGCATTTAGATAGGTATGTTTACACAAGGAATGGTCCTATTTCACACCCAAACATGTTGAATCACTCCACGCTACATTCAACCAGCTTGATCCCTTATGATGGCATGCAAAACAATAGAAAAGAGAAACATTCACACGACAATTGAGAAGTTTGAGTTTTCCACACCAAAAGAATATGATCATCCCCAAGTATAGAAATGGAAATACAATTTTTAATTATCCTCCTTTCCCTTACAACAATATATAACCAGTTGAAAATGTGTACAATGGTGGAACTTGGAAACATTTAATTTTTTCCTTAATTAACAACTTTGGTTGTGAAGCATTTTGTCATTTCATTTGAAATGATTTTCTATGCTTGAAAATTGAAGTCTAAGAGAAATAAGTGATACTCTCACATACATAATTTATTATTTGGTGTAATAAATAAAGTTTGCACCCAAGTTCATTTCCTATACAGGAAATAATATTGCAAAAAGTTGACATATACATCTTTCGACACTTTTTTATGGTGATGGATAAAGAACATAACAATTCTTTTTGTACTTTGAGGATTATGCTATGAAAATGTTTAAAGACTATTTAAGATAAATTTTGTATGATAATGTGTCAAGAAGTTAACTAATCATCTACTATGAATACTATTTTTTGCAAGTGTTGTGAAGATTATGTATCCTTTGCCTAATTGAGTTGTCCCAATCAAAAGATTAAATATAATGGAATCTTTTTATGAAATATTTCATGGAATACTAATTCCAAATGTGTTTTTTTTCTTTTACATAAAACATTTTATGGAACTCTTTGAATTAAACTAAATTGAGATATGTAAGAACAATGGAGCACTAGGAAATACATTGCTCAAGGATCTTAAATAAGCCTTCTTACCAAATTTGAAAAAGCATTTTGTGTGGTCGATTTTATGCGTGTTAAATATGTAAAAATAAATGAATCAAACACACTAATAAGACATTATATCAAAAATAGAATATCAAAACAATAGATATTGCAAACTTAGTATCCTGTTATCGATGTCATCCTATTGTCCTCTATCTCCAGTATTTTCATTGATTTCAGCTGACTCTCAAATTGTATGCTAGGCTCAATGAACAATCTTCCTAGAGAACGAGATTGAATATGAAATGCATGTAATTCTAAGCTAAGACATGATTATTCTAAAACATGATTGCTAAAATGAAAGATTATGATGATGCTATGAATAATAAAACTATAATAATAATGCTAGAATGTTATAATGCTAGAATGCAATTAATCTCTAATTCATCTGTTGTGTGTTGTAACCCTTGCTTGGATTGGCAGTGCTATTTATAGCATTTTCAAAAGCTTTTGATTGGCTGATATGATCAATGATTGTGAAAATTCTTAACAAATCGAATGGTTGAAGATTGATAAGACTGAAGAAAAACATAAGAAAACAAAAAGCAAGATTTTTTTCTTTTCTGTAAAAGAGGTGAGATAAGATAATAAAGATGAATTGTAAAAATCATCTTTTTGTGAGATTATAGAAAGATTTTGAAGAAGATAAATAATGAATTATTAAATTCAATTATTCATTTAAGGGTGACACAAAGGTTTTTTTCTTAAAATAGAATATGTACCCCAGATTTGAAGAATAATGGAAGATTTCATAATTAAATAGAATATTTAATTATGATTTTGAAAAGATATGGAAGATCATATTCAATTAAATAAAGATATTTAATTAAACTTTTAAGAAATGGTATGTAAATGAAATTAATTAAATAAGATATTTAATTAACTATAAGAAAGATTTGAAAAGAAATATTTAAATTTGATTAAATCAAAAAGACTTAATTAAATTCAAAAAGTGATAATTAATTAAAATAAATAAAGTGTATTTATTTAATTAATCAAGTGGACATATGAATGTGAAATAATTAAACAAAAATCAATTTATTTAATCATGATAGAAGAATAAATTGAATGAACAATATAATTAAATTAATTAAATTTAATCATATGTAGAAGACTTTAGAGAAATTAATTAAACAATAAATATTTAATTAAATGTTAGGATTAATCAGATATAACCAATTTTATGCATCTACATTTTGCCCCTCTTTGAAGTGATATGTGAAACATATTCCTTCAAAGAAAAGGTTCCCGCTTTTGAAATTTGTTGTGTTTGACTTTTCCCCTTTTTCGAAAAATATGCCCTTGACCTGATTCTGATATGTTTCTGATTGAAAGATGTTGTTGCTATTAATGATGCCCCCTCGGGAGGTAAATCACTAATGATGATGAGTTGTTGATAATGTTGGAAAATTTTGATTGGATGATAAGATTTGGATTTTGACGTGAATTCGGTGATTTAGCTCTCAAAAAATGATGTATAAGGATGCCCCAGTGTGAAAATAAGGTCAAAATTGGATAAAAGATAAAAATAAAATAACATGCCACAAAAACCCACTTTTGGTTGACCTTTAAAAGGTAAAAAGGGAGAAAAGGACAAGTCATTTGCACTTTTTGACTTTTAGAATCTTGTTGCTCTCATAGTGACCTGGCAAGATGGAGATTCCATACCATAGACAGATTCAAGCAGGCCTGCCAATACCAGAGACCGGCTACGTATAGACCACCGGTGAGTAGATCCAACCACTTTTGCATTGAAAATTTCCATTTTGAATCAATTTTTCATGTGTTTTTCTGTAGATTTAAGCGTAAATAGTCTGTTTTAGCACTTTTCAGAATGTTATAGTGCTTTCGATGTTTGTTTGAGCGCATATAGGATGCATTTGGCATGTTCGTTGTAGAAACTAGTTTAGCGCATCCAATAGAAAGAGTAGCGCTTATAGGATGCAGTAGGAAAATTAGGGTTTTAGCGCATCGAGGAAAAACATTAGCACATTTAGGGTTGTCACGCATCCAGGGAATAGATTGGCACTTTTGATTAGAGTTTTAGCACTTAGAGGGAAATAGTGCATAGAGGAATTGATTGAGCACATCCAGGGTAAAGAACAATGCATCTGAGTTTTAGCGCATATGAATTTTAGCACATAGAGGCCACAAATTAGCGCATCTAGGAAAATGTGGGATTTAATGAAAGTTATGAAAGAATGATGATGTATATTGCTTCCTTAGTCAATAGATAGAGAAATTGTCTTATCATCATGTTGATATGGATAGAAAGTCTGATAAATAATTGATGACTTTGTTTCCAAAATAGAAAGCAAAGAGCAGATAGCTGATAACTTTGTTTCCCCTATACGAAAAACAAAGAGTAGATGATTGATATGACTTCTAATAATTTTGCTTTCTGTGATAGAAAAAAAATAGTAGATTATTGATTGAAAACATATTTGCATTCATGACTGAAATACAAATAAGATGATGTTTTGATTGTTTGATAAATTTGCATTCTTGAAAAAGAAAACAAATATTAATTGATGATAGAGCAGATTGATTTGATATTCAAATAGATAGATTGTGCATTGATTGTATGATATGAATCGCCTAGATAGAACACTTGATATGGGTCACTTGATATGGGTTTGATGAGTATGTGTCATTGATATGGGTCATAGATAGATATGAGTCAGATTTATTTTGCTTAATTGAGATTGAATCATTGATATGATGTTGATTGATAGTCTTTGTGATAACTGAAAATAGGAGGTTTTAAAAAACCTCTAGATTACGGAGCGTCACTCGGTAGGGTGGGATAGGATACCCGAGTTGACACCAAATGATGTAGCATTGATAGGGGCATGTGGATTGATATCTTTGTTGGCCATGCCTCTGATTCGGGTCAACAAGGGACTGTTGACCATGTTAGTAGAGAGATGGAATTTAGAGCACAACACCTTTCATTTGCCGACGGGTGAGGTGACTATGACTTCTGAGGATGTTTACAGGATATTGCGTATTCCAGTGGTAGGTGCCCTTGTGTTCTATGATCACAATGAGCTAGGTGGTATAGATGCTTTGAGGAGAGTATATGGTGATGCACAGATAACAGGGTACTAAGTGTCATGGGCTAACTTCAGGGGGTATCCGGCCTTACTTGCAGTTTTGGGTGCATTCATTAGAGGTCTCCTTTGTCTGGATCGCCAGGCAAAGGGACTATTAGTGGGATGGGGAAGGATCCTGGAGAAGATGCTGGTACAACCACAAACATATTCCTGGGGGAGTTGCATGTTGGCACATTTGTATCATGACCTTCATCAGGTAGTTTACAGAGGTGCATCGAGGGGTTGACATTGCTCCAGATCTGGGCGTGGGAGCATATTGTTGTGACGAGACCAGCTTGTCCTAGAGTGAGGCCACCAGGCTGGCCATATGTGTATGTGTATACCATGTTCCTTTTCCAGCCCAAGCTGGGCAAGTTGGATTACTGGAGACGGTGTTTGGATGATATGGATGTCGTGATATGGCAGCCATACCTAGATTGTGAGTTGTGGGATACAAATCATTTAGAGATGTCGTCTGTATGTATGCCCCAGTTTTTGATAGGGAGAACCCCATTCATCCTTGAGAGGTTCCTGGCCATGCGAGTATAGTGATAGCTTGGATTTACACAGGGTATGCCTCAGGGTGTTGCTCACTATGCGCGAAGCAAGGATGAGGCGGGATGGAGACCTAGCATTTCATATCAGATCACCTATACAAAGTATATTGCTTTAGCGCCTGAGGCATGGGATGATAGGCAGGATATTGTTGATGCTAGGATGTATTAGGAGTACTATTTTTATTTTCATATGCATCCATTTCCACGATTGACATGTCCTAATGAGCCAACACCCATTTTGGTGGTACTACAGCCAGGGGTAGGGAGACAAGAGGATGTGGCAAGTGGTGAGTAGGTAGCGGCTGGGGGAGAGAATGAGGAGAGTGGAGAGGAGGAGGAGAGCTTAGATGGGGATGATGGGGATGATGGTGGGGATGAGAGGCAGGTGCTAGTGAGACCGAGGCCAGATATTTTGGGCTATGTGTAGATCATGTAGAGGCCAAGGACTAGGATTGGGCAAAGGACAGTGATCAAGGTTGTCTTCACCTCTCAACAAGGACAAATAGATAATCTGCAGGCCCAGGTGTAGACACTATAGGGAAAACATGTGCAGTTGCAGGGCTAGTTGGTTTAGGCGTAGGGTGTGGTAACATAGCTATAGGCATAGTTGGCATAGTCATAGGCATAGACACAGAGTATATCATAGGCATAGGCAGAGGCACATCCTCCTACCTCAGACCCATAGGTAGTTGAGTTGATTACAGAGAGAGATGCATTAAGACGAAGGATAGTAGAGGCCAAGGGTGTTGCTCGGAGGTTGATGGGCACCGTGGAGAGTGCATCATTGTGAGAGGCCATTGCAGAGGGTTTCGAGATGGCTAGAGAGGCTGAGTATTATCGAGTCTGATATGAGGAGTTGTGTCCTCCTGAGCGCAGAGAGCCTTTCCCATGGTCCCACAGTAGGACCAAGAGTAGGACACAAACAACTACACAAAGCATGGGGGTTACCAAGCCTCAATGGGATCCAGATGCAGGGACTTGTGGTAGGCCACCATCCTTGAGACTGGCTCCATCAGGGGGTTCCACCAGCTAGCCTTGATTGACGTATGTAGGATTTATTTGATGTATCTCATATTCTTGGAGCATGTATATTGATTTTTAATCGTATCTCATGTATCTTTCTAGACTTTTCTATGTCATTGACTATTTGGACATTTGTATGTGTTTTTGATGAGCGATGATATGCAGCAGTGATGAATTTTTATGATGTGTTGGATATGATGATATGAGATGGATATGCATTTATTTCCTTGTTTATGTGATATGGATTTTGATATATAGTTTTGATGATTTACTAACTAACATGATTTGCAGGATGATGTGATATGATAATGATATTATGATGTGCAATATGATGTGTACCAATGATCTCATGCAGGTGGATGATGATAAAAAAATGCCATATGTGGAAAGGATGTGATATATGTAATGGCAATGTATGCTTTGTAAATGATGTGGAAATGCAATGTTTGTATGAAATTCTTGTGTTTTGATTTTCCAAAATGTTATAAATGATGATGATGTGATGGATTTTATGTTTATGAAATGCATCATGAATTTGTAATATGATATGTAATATGAATCAAATATTGTAAGAAAAATGATAAATAAAATGGTATTGAAAATGAGAAAAGATGTGAATGATAAATGATGTGAAAGGATTAATAATGAGGAAATGTATGTTATGAAATGTAATGAATATGGAAAAGATTGATGAGATGATAAAATGAAATGAAATGTGATGATATGAAATGATAAAATGGAATGAAAAAAATGAATTATGAAGTAACATGAGATGATAAAATGATATGAGCTGATGAGATGATGATAAATGATAATTATATGAATAATAATGATATGAAAATGATAATGATGAGAAAATTATGATGAATATGAAAAAATGATTAAATAATGATATGATATAAAATGTAATGAGATGGAATGATAAAATGAACTGATATGAAATGATAAAATGAAATGAAATTGAATGATATGATATGCAATGTAATGTAATAAAATGAGATGATATGGAATGAGAAAATAAAAGGAAATTAAATGATATGATATGCAATGTAATGTAATAAAATGATATGGAATGATATGATATGCAATGCAATGCAATAAAATGAGATGATATGGAATGATAAAATGAAAGGAAATTGAATGATATGATATGCAATGTAATGTAATAAAATGATATGGAATGATAAAATGAAATGAAATTGAATGATATGATATGCAATGTAATGTAATAAAATGATATGGAATGATAAAATGAAATGAAATGAATGATATGATATGCAATGTAATGATATGAAAGGATGAAATGAAAATGAAAATGATGGATAGGATAATAATGAAAAATGGTTAAATGAATAAATGAATGATACAAAATGATAAAGGATCAGAATGATATGCGAATGAAACCAAGATGATAAAAAAATGAGAATGTCCCATGATATGCAATGAAATGATATGAAATATGAAATGATAATGCATTATGAAGGATAAATAATTGAGAAAGGATCTAAATGATGAATGTTAAACTATATGATATGCACAAGACCTAGATGAAATGATAATGAAATGAGGATGAAACAAATGTCCAAATGTCCTCCACATATAGTCCAAAGAGACATGACAACCATTGATTTATCTGTTCAGCTTTGTTTAAATTCTAATGCGAATCTAATATGCAAATATATACATTGATCTAAATGAAATGCAACTAAATAAAACCAATTGTTTGTTGAGCCTTCGAGTAGCTATCTTGAATCATCATAGAGCAGTATAAAATGTTGGAAGTATGTACAAGCACCAGAGGGGAGATTAGCACCAATGATGACTTGAGTACAACTTTCATGATTTTTGATATAGCAAGCGAACACAAGCATCAAGGTATAATTGAACCGAGATGACCTGAGCATTTCTTGCATGAACAGATAAAGACTAACCACTTTTTGATGCAAATGTGGAACTGTCATCAATGATACCCATTGGAAATCATGTTTCATGACATATTTGTATCAAATCGATAGTTAACCTCAAGATAACAGACAAAGAAAAAACATCCTCCTTCCTTGCCACTCTAGTTCAATACATCATTGAGTGTGCTCTAGAGAGATGATATTGAAAAATTAAACAACCATTGTTTCAAAATGTAAAACTAATATTCCAATCATTATTCAGATTTTAGATCATCCAGATATAAGTCATGATATGGTATTTTGCTGAAAAATAGTTGTGATATGGATCAATGGTTGGATAGTTGTTCATGTGTTTTGATTGTTTGTTCACATGACTGAGTTCTATATCTTTGTCGAGCTGTTTTGGTAGAACCTGAAAGTTGGTTGCCCCAGAGTATGTCAACGTTTTCCCCCAGTTTTTGACACAACCTGTTGAAATGGATATGTACAATAATCAAGCCATGGTAAGATGTTATTGCTTTAGGAAAATGATGGCAACATGATGCTGGTATGACCCTAAGATGATGGAAAGATTAATTGAAATGAAAGCCAAGTGCAAAACATGAACTAATAGATGGAGAGCTACAAATAGCACCTGTTTGCCTGATTTTCACTATTTGATTTTATTGCATTTTTATGATTTTTATTTTATTTTATTTTTGTCGCCACCAAGATGCCTGTTTGCTAGGTTTTCACCAGAGTAACCATTTTTTTAGGACATTTTCTGATGTTTTTGTATTTCTTCAGGACTTTTTATGATGTTTTTATATATTTTTTAGGACATTTTCTAATGCTTTTGTATTTTTTCAGGACTTTTTATGATGTTTTTGTATTTCTTCATGACTTTTTCTAATGTTTTTGTATTTATTCATGACTTTTTTTGATGTTTTTGTATTTATTTAGGACTTTTATGGATGATGATGACTACTTCAGACATAATAATTTTTCAGGTGCATGTTGTTGATGGGTTCGTCAAACAGGTCCCCTTCTGGCATTGACAGCTTGTATGCTCCTGAACCATATACTGCTATGACCATGTAAGGACCCAGCCAATTTGGTTCAAACTTTCCTTTCTTCTCTCTATCTTGCTGATTGTGTGGGTTATCTTTTAGAACAAGATCACCAACCTAAAAGGTACATAGTTTGACTCTGTGATTATAGCTGTGAGACATCATTTGTTGATAGGCTTTCAAATGATCAACTGCTCATTGTCTCTTTACATCAAGAAGTTATAGTTCTTGCAATAAGGAAACTCTGTATTCATCATCTGTTATGAGGCCTTTCAATGATACTCTAAGTGATGGGATCTCAACTTCTAGTGGAAAAATGGCTTATGCTCCATAGACAAGAGAAAATAGTGTTGCTCATGTTGGCATTCACATACTAGTTCAGTAAGCCCATAATGCAGGATTAAGTTGAATGTGCCAATCTTTCCCTGCATCATTCACAGTCTTCTTCAAAAATTTCAATATTGTTTTACTTGAAGCCTCTGCTTGGCTATTCCCTTGTGGATAATAAGGTGTTGAGTATCTGTGTTGAATATGGAATCTCTCACAAAGTTCGTCAACATCCTGATTCTTAAACGGTCATCCATTATCTATGATGATGGAGTTGGGAATGCCATACTGATAAATGAGATAGTTGAGTATGAATGATGAGATTTGTTTGCCAATGACTTTAGTGAGAGGGACTACCTCAATCCACTTGGTAAAATACTTTGTTGCTGTGATGATGAACTTGTGTCCGTTTGAGGATGAAGGATGAATCTTGCCAACTAAATCTAACCCCCATTGAGAGAATGGCCAAGTTGTTACAAACGGTTGTAGTTCCTATGCTAGTGCATGAATGATATTTCCATGTATCTGACATTTAGAGCACTTTGTTACAAAAGTAAATGATTCCCTCTCCATTGTAGGTCAGTAGTAACCCATTCTAATCAATTTCTTGGATAAGGTTAGTCCACTTGAATGAGTACCACAAATGCCACCATGAACTTCTTGTAAAGCCTTGTCGGATTCATCACATTCAAGACATCAGAGTAAAGTACCATCAAGACCGCGGTGATAGAGAGTGTTACCAATAAGGGAATAGGGAGAGGATTGGCAGATAAAGTTGCGCTTTTGGTTATGAGATAAGTCAAGTGGTAAGATGTTGTCTTTTAGGTAGGCATAAATCTTTAAATACCAAGGTGAATCGGATCCTACTAAGTGGAAAATTATTTGGCTTTTAGGTGTGTCATAGGCAGGCATAAATGATTGTTCCACCAGAAATTCATAGCGAGCCTAAGTTTCTGGGAGTTGTAATAATGAAGCGATTGTGGCCATAGCATCAGTTGCCTTGTTATCAAGCCTTGGAATTTGTATGAACTTGATGTCTACAAAGTATTTCTTGAAATCATCAACCATTTACTTATATGGCAAAAATTTGTCATCTTTGGTCTGATAGTCATCATTGATCTGGTTAATGACTAACTGTGAGTCACCATAAACTTGTAATTCTATGATTCTCCATTCCAATGCTATTTTGAGTCCAGTGATTAAAGCTTCATATTTGGCTATGTTATTAGTGCATGGAAACATTAGCCGATATGACCGAGGAATGGTATTTCCTTGAGGGGTGACAAAGAGTATGCCCGCCCCTGATCCATGTTGAGTAAATGAGCCATCAAAATATAATGACCAAGGTTGCTTTGATTCTACCATGAAGACATCAACATCTAGAAATTCAATGTGCATGGAATGTTCTACTTGTAGGGGTGCTTCATCCAGTTGGTCAACAATAACTTATCCTTTGATTGCTTTGTGATCAATAGAATGGATATCAAACTTGCTTAAGATCATGACCCATTTTGCTAACCTTCCTGTCAATGTGGCCTTGCTTAACAGATATTTGAGTGGATCAATCTTTGCAACAAGATTGATTGTATGAGTTAACATGTAGTGTCAAAACTTTTGTGAGGCAAAGACCACTACTAGGAAAGCCTTCTTGATGAAAGTGTAGTTGAGTTCATGACCTGTTAATGTTCGACTGATATAATAGATTGCATGTTCTTTTCCTATATAGTCTTCTTGTGCTAACAATTCCCCCAAAGACATCTCTATGGCAGCAATGTATAAGATGAGTGGTTTGTCCGGATTTGGTGGTGTCAAAACTAGTGGGTTCATTAAGTACTGCTTGATTTGTTGAAAGGAAATTTCACACTTTTCATCCCATTTGAAAGGAACATTCTTGTGTAGTAGATGTGTGAAAGGTAGGAATTTATCTGCTAGTTGTGTAATGAATCTTTGTATAGATTGGAGTCATCCCTGTAATGATCTCAACTGACTGATCTTCCTTGGTGAGGCATTTCCATGATTGCTTGTACTTTGGCGGGATCTACTTCAATTCATTTTGCTAAAACTAAGTATCCCAAGAGTTTTCCAGATGTGACTCCGAACACACATTTCTTAGGGTTGAGGCAAACCTTGAACTTTTCCAACCTTGCAAATATTTTGGATAATATCTCGAGATGTCCTTCTCTTGTGTAGGATTTTTCCAGTATGTCATCGACATAATCTTCCATGAATGTGTGCATCATGTCATGAAAATTTGTAGTCATAGCTCTTTGATATGTAGCCCCAACATTCTTTAAACCAAATGGCATGATGTTCCAACAGTAAGTCCCCCAAGGACATGTGAAAGTTGTTTTCTCCTAGTCTTCAGGTGCAATCTTGATTTGGTTATAACTAGAAAAACCATCCATTAGTGAATACATGGAATGGCCAGTCATCAGATCAACTATAGTATTAATGCTTGGAAGAGGAAAATCATCCTTAGGACATGCCTTATTAAGATCTCTAAAATTTGTGCACACTCTAACACTTTTGTTAGGTTTGGATACAAGAACAATGTTGGAGATCCATTCTGCATAGTGAATTGATCTTATAAATCCCACGTCGAGGAGTTTCTTAAGTTCTTCTTTAACTAGTAGTGCCACATGAGGATGCATCTTTCTAAGTTTTTGTTTCACAGGTTTTACTCCTGGTTTAATGGACAAGTGATGCATTATAATATCAGGATCAAGACCTGGCATGTCTGCATAAGACTAGGAAAAGTTGACTTGATTTTCTCTAAGAAATTCCATGAACGCAGGTACTTCTTTACCTATCATTGATGCAGCCAACTGTAGAATCCTCAGTTTCTCTATAGTTTCAAGATTAATTGTGTTTGTAGGCTCAATCAAGATAGGTGATCACTCATGATAGTGCTATGGGAGAGTTTCAAGCATCCCATCATCTGGTGCCTTAAAAAGGTTTTCACCGTCTGATACGCTCTTTGTTTTATCTTTTGTTTGATCTAATACTGCCAGATTCTAGTTTTCACCATTAGATCTTTCTTTTTTATTTTTATTTTTGCAGCTAGGAAACTTGACACTCTCCTGACTAAGGATCCCATGCCAAAAATTTCCAATGGAACAATCATTTACATCATCTACAGAAAGGAAGTTTACGATAGATTTGTCGGTTGGAAACATAGGTATATTAAGAGGTTCAGATAGATCCCAATCAATGAGATCAAGATGTATTAGCAGTAATGGGTCATTAGGCTACATGAAATTGGCTATGGTTATGGTCATAATAGAGGTGTCTATAGGATCTGAGGTATGAGGTAGATCAATGATGGTACTGTCCTCATGATAGTCTTGTTCAATTAAATCTGACTCGGTATCACTAGAATCATAGTTGCACTGTAGTTCAGATTCTTGTGGTTGGGTTCCTGATCCTTCTCCTTTGATTAGAGTAGGCGTATACTTGTGTATCACATCAACCTATTTGTCTCTCCATAATTCATCATTATGGATGGTATCCCATTCATATTCTCTAGAGTCTGTGTCAGAGTTATTATCGATGAAATTTTGAATTGTTCTCAAGCATGCTTCCCTTGGATCAGAACTTTCTTGCAATGTGAGTACAGTATCATTCAATTGTTCGGATGTTGTTTCTTTTGAGCTAGTATCATAACCTAGTCCTATTTTATCTTTTGCAGCAAGTCCTAGAAGATCAATAGGTTCAACTGCTCCTCTTCTTTTTCCGATAGGACCATTACCCTCATAGCCCATCTTTTTCATGATTGAATATCCCTTACCATATTTCTCAGTTGGTAACTTGATATTGAGAACCGTTTCATCTTCATCTTCCTCTCTATAGAGCCATTTTATCATTTCGCTATCCTCAAGATCTTTCATCGGTGATTTTTCCTTCGTAAATTTTCCATTGAACTTTGTGATTGTTTCTGCCGGTGATTGTGTTGATGTTGATGCTATAGATATCTGATGTTGTGTGATAGAAGGTTGTCCATGTGACCAAGGTGACATAGGAAGATTATCCAGACAGAGAGAATATTCTGCTACTCCATTATCCTTGAATCATAATTGCTTGTCAAAGCTTTTGGTTAGCTGACTGATTTGTGTATCAACTTTTGGAAAAGTACTAATAGACACTTCTCAATTATTGGTGTAGACATCCAAATTTGGACACCTAATTTATCCAAATTTATCACTTAACATCCTCTTATCTGAGTTAATTAAGTAATATTACTATTATTTAATTAATATCCTTAATTCTACCAAATCCCTAAGGTATTTAATTAATAATTAAATACCTTACCCTCCTTAATCCCTTTTTTATCAAATGAATTAAATAAATATTACATTTATTTAATTCCTCACATGTCATTTTCATCTAATCCTAATCTATCTTCTAATCTCTTCATTAAGGATGTGCACATGCCTAATCCTTGATTAGGATGTGTCACATCCTCCAACTTTTGCAAGTTGGCTTCTAATCCTCATTAACCCCTAATTATCCTCTAATTACTAATTAGTTAAACCTAATTAGTACTTTGGTCAACTCTCCCCATCCCCCAAGGAATTTTTAATTCCTTTTTATTCACCCTAGGTTCCCTCTTCCCCATGTGAATTTTTAATTCACATTTTATTCCTCCTAAATCCCCTTTTCCCATGCATCTTCTAGAACCTTTGACTTGTCACATCAAGTCACATGTGACAAACTCCCACCTTTTTGGAGACCCTCTCTTATCCACTAGATTTTCCCAAGCATGTGAATTTTTAATTCACATTTATTCCTCCAAGGAATCTTCTCATCTCCCAATGTACTTTGAAGGTACTTGTCCTTCCTCCACATCATGTACCTCCCTTCCACATCATCTACAAATCATCTCACCCTTAGCCATCTCACATTCCACATGTCAAAATGTGAGGGCTTGTGAGTCTTCAACTCACCTTAGCCCTTCATCTTGGCCTTGTTGGATAAATCCCAACCATTGAATTCTCTAGAGAATTCAAGTTTCTCTATAAATACCCCATCCTTTAAGGCATTTGGGGAGACTTAGCCATTTTGCAACTAAATGCTGCCATTTTGTGCACTCATCTAGCCATCAATTTCATCCATTTGCATCTACATTCAAGCATATAATTAAATCTTGCATTTAGTCATTTCAAGAGCCATCAAGGAGCATACAAACCACATCAAAATCAAGGGCCAACCAAGGAGTTTCAGCTGCAAAAGGGAGGTATATCCATTTGTCATCATTTAACACTTTTCTCTTTGCACTTACAAATTTCTTAGGCTAATCTTGAGGTGTTTCTTTATGTTTTTCCATGGCATTTTAGTTGCTTAGAATAGGTTAAACATTTTGATATCACATTTGTGGCACACCCAGTGGGACCCGCAAGCGGGTCGCTCAATTTCACGTTTGTTGTTGTTGAGTTGTTTGAAGGAACACGTCGCAGAAGGGTGACTACGCCCTCCTCGTGACCGCAGAAGGGCGACTATGCCCCTGATTTACTGTAGAAGGGCGACTGCGCCCCCTGAGTCACTGCAGAAGTGCAATTGCACCCTCGTGGTCACTATAGAAGTGTAATTGTGCCCTCCTATTCACTACAGAAGTGCAATTGTGCCCTCCTGTCAGCATAAAAGGGCGACTATGCCCTCCTGTCAGCACAAAAGGCCGACTGTGCCCTCCTGTCAGCACAAAAGGGCGACTCCACCCTCCTGTCAACACAAAAGGGCGACTGTGCCCTCTTGTCAGCACAAAAGGGTGACTCCACCCTCCTGTCAACACAAAAGGGTGACTGTGCCCTCTTATCAGCACCACAAAAGGGCAACTGCGCCCTCCTGTCAGCACTGTAGAGGGGCGAGTACACCCCAAAATAACACATTTTGAAAGGTAAAACGACCATTTTAGCTTTGTTTTTGCTCTTTTTTTTTGTTGTTTTCATATACTAACCCCCTAACATTGTTTCTTGCAAGGATATTTGTGTTTTTGCTAACTTTTTGCAGCATATTCTCATGAAATTGATGAAGAAAGTGGGATAAAACAACTAACATTTGCTTGCAGGGCTATCTATTTGCTCAGATTTTTAAAGCTATCCTTGTTGTTTTGGTTAATATGAGAATATAGTTTAATTAGGGGAAGTAATATTCATTGCTTGTTGTGTTTATCCTTTTGTGTTGCCCAAAGGGGGCATTAATCTGTTTTCACTTTCCCCTTGCACTTTGTGTGAGCCTGGGGAGTAGTTGGAAATGATTAGTGCTTTCTTTCTAGTGGGACCTGCTTGGGGATTTCATCACCCCAATGGATGATTCCAACCACGTGTACCGACGGGGTATATAAAGGGGGGAGAGAAAAAGTTGTACCCCAATCCAGTCACGTCGTAATTGGCAGAGTGTCAAAGCTAGGGTGATACATAGATAGACGTTAAGAGTTGGTCTGAGCCCTTCAGTATCTCGCTGGGGTTCCTGACTCATGCTTGTGACGGACTGGTGTTCATGGTTGTGCCTCATGTACCGAGAGTATATCGAGGACTCCCTAGACACACTGTGCATCCTAGATTAAGACCTCTTTGACCATACCCTTAACACTAATCATAGGATTGTGTTTGCTTGAAAGTGTTTTCTTGTGAGAAACCAGTGAATTTTTTGACAAATTGGCCTTATTATTATCATTTTAAAGTCCTTCCCATAGTCATTTTCATCAAACCAAGTCCCTGATTTTTCGTAGAAGGGTGACTGTGCCCTTGATTTACTGCAGAAGGGCACCTGTGCCCGTGATTCACCACAGAAGGGAAACTACACCCTCTGATTTACCACAGAAGGGTGATTGCGCCCTCTGATTTACTACAGAGGGGCGAATTTTCCCTCCTGAACAACCAAAATCACCCCGTTTCGATCTGTTTAGCCTCTAAATCATCATTTAATCATTCCCAACCTTTATCTCATCATCCCAAGCCTCCGTTTTGTCATTCTAAACCTCTGAAAACCTCCATTTGATCATTTTAAACCCCCATTTTTATCATTCCAAACCTTTATCTCATCATCCCAAGCCTCTGTTTTGTCATTCTAAACCTCTGAAAACCTCCATTTGATCATTTTAAACCCCCATTTTTATCATTCCAAACCTCCATTTTATCCATTCCAAGCATCCATCTCCTCATTTTGAGAGTTGTTCATCCCTTCCAATCAATTGTTTACTTGTTTCGAGCTTTCAATCATTCATCCATTCCAAACAATCATTTACCAATTTCGAGTGCTTGTTCATCCATTCCTATCATTCACGTTCCCAATCCAATCATCTATTTCCTTAATCTGATCATCTATCACCCCATTCCAATTATCCGTCTCTTATTACCCACTTAAAGAGTCCACAAGGCAGTAGGGCAAATTTTCTCCATAGTGGGGTGAATCTGCCCCTCTGAGGGGGCATAGTCACCCCATAACCCATAAAAAGGGTGAATCTGCCCCTTTGTAAGGGGGCATAGTCACCCCAGAAGGGGGCATAGTCACCCCAAAAGGGCACAATCGCTCCAGAAGGGGGCACAGTCGCCCTAAGAGGGCACAGTCGCCCCATAAGGGCACAGTCATCCCAGGAGGGGGTACAGTTACCCCAGGAGGGCACAATCACCCTAGAAGGGGGCACAGTCACCCCAGGAGGGCACAGTCACCCCAGAAGGGCACAGTCACCCCAGAAGGGGGCATAGTCACCCCTCTGCAAAATTTTTTTTGGCAAAACAAACATATCCAGTTCCCAAATCCAACCAATCCCATCATATCTTTCAATCCAATCCTAATTCCAGCACTTAAAACATCATTAGAGTCCATATCTAGCATCAAATCATCCATCCCAATCAACTACACTTCATTTTGAGAATTTTGATTTTTGTGTCGAATCTTCCGGAGGCCATAACTTTTGACTCGGGTGTCCGTTTGAGCTGAAATTTTATGGGTTGTTGCGTTATGAGATGGTATGTGGATTCCTAACTAATAGGAAGTCCCTCGGACCCTGTTACGCCACATTTTTGGGGCCTCAAACTTTCATCTTGACCCTCAAAATCGCAATTTAGTGTTTTTTTCCAACATTTTGAAAAATCATTTTTATCAATAACTCGAAATGCATGTCTCAAATTGGGGATGTTAGTTGGCAATTCATCCTATCTTTTTTTTGGGTATTTTTTGGGAAAAAATTGGACTCTCAAAAGTACGCCCGTGAGGTTTCCTAAAATGGCAAAATTTGACAATTTTTGAAAATTGCCAAATCTGGAAAAATCTGATTGTCAGCACCTTACGTTCTTTAAACCCCAGAACTTGGTGTAGAATCAATCCCATCACATCCTCCAATAATTCTATGCTTCAATCCAATCCTAATTCGAGCTTTAATCTAATCCCAATCTGACCTTAACCAAAACCCTAATCTGAGCTTTAGTCATTTCAACCTTTCATTCATCCATTCTGAACAGTTGTTCTCCCTTTTCAATCATTCATTTACTCATTCTGTGTAAACACTCATTTATTTTGAACCTTCATCTATCATCTCAAACTTTGGTTTAGCAATTCCGATCATCTGTTTACTCATTCTGAGTAAACGTTCACCCATTTAACACATCATTTCATCATTCTGAACTCTCGTTCTATCATTTTGATCATCTGTTTACTCGTTCTGAGTAAATGTTCATCCATTTCACACCTTTTTCTATCATTCTGATCATTCATTTACTCATTCTGAGTAAATATTCATCCATTTCACACCTCATTTCATTATTCCAAACTCTAGTTTAGCGATTCTAATTATTTGTTTCCTCGTTCTGAGTAAACATTCATCCATTTCGCACCTCATTTCATCATTCCAAACTCCCCTTCAATCATTCTGATCATTCGTTTACTCATTCTAAGTAAATATTCATCCATTTCACACCTCATTCCATCATTCCAAACTCTAGTTTAGTGATTCTGATCATTCGTTTACTCGTTCTGAGTAAACATTCATCCATTTCGCACCTCATTTCATCATTCCAAACTCCCCTTCAGTCGTTCTGATCTTTCTTTTACTCATTCTGAGTAAACATTCATCCATTTCACACCTCATTTCATCGTTCCAAACACCCCTTCAGTCATTCTAATCATTCGTTTACTCATTCCGAGTAAACATTCATCCATTTCACACCTCCTTTCATCATTCCAAACTCTCGTTTAGTCGTTCTGATCATTCATTTACTCGTTCTGAGTAAACATTCATCCATTTCACACCTCATTTCATCATTTTGAACTCTCGTTCTATCATTCTTATCATCTGTTTACTCATTTCAAGTAAACATTCATCCATTTCACACATCCTTTCATCATTCTGAACTCTCATTCTATCATTTTGATCATCTGTTTACTCATTTCGAGTAAACGTTCATCCATTTCACATCTCCATCTATCATTTTGAACTCTTGTTCTATCATTCTGATCATTGATTTACTCATTCTGAGTAAACATTCATCCATTTCACATCTCCGTCTATCATTCTGAACTCTCGTTCTATCATCCCGATCATTTGTTTACTCTATTCCGAGTAAACGGTCATCCATTTCAAACTCCCTTTCATCATTTTGAATTCTCTCTCTTCATCATTCCAAACTCCTGTTCTATTGTTTTGATCATTCGTTAACTCGTTCCGAGTAAATGTTCATCCATTTCACACATCCTGTCATCATTCTGAACTCTCATTCTATCATTCTGATCATCCGTTTACTTGTTTCGAGTAAACATTCATCTGTTACATACCTCCTTTCATCATTTCAAACTCTCATTCTATCATTCTAATCATCCATTTACTCGTTTTGAGAAAATGTTCATCCATTTAACACATCCTTTCATCATTCTGAACTCTTGTTCTATCATTCTAATCATCTGTTACATACCTCCTTTCATCATTTCAAACTCTCATTCTATCATTCTGATCATCCATTTACTCATTCCGAGTAAACGTTCATTCATTTAATACATCCTTTCATCATTCTGAACTCTCATTTTGTCATTCTGATCATCCATTTACTCATTCTGAGTAAACATTCAATCATTTTGAACTCTCATTCAACAATCTCGATCAATCATCTACTTGTTCCGAGTAATCTATCATTCATTTTGAGCTTTCGTCTTCTCATTCCGAGAGTCATTCATCTATTCTTAGCAGTTATTTACTCATTTCGAGTAGTCATTCATTTGTTCCAATCAATCATTTATTCATCTTGAGTATTCATCATCCATTTCTCCAATCAAATCATTGTTTTCCCCATCCAAATCCTTTGAACTTTGTTTCAGGTTATTATCCAAATTGACCTAAGTGTCTGATCGTCATCATCAACATCCACTTAAGATTGTCATCCGTCCTAAGATAATCATTATTGTCGGCCCAATCAATCCATTTTCAATCTCAAAGTGGATTCGGTGTTGTAATCATCCATTTATCCTTTTATCCGATCAATCAGTATCCTACGTCACCTAGGGTAATCTCTAAACAAGGTTCACAATCCCTTTCATCATCCTATCCAATCCATCATTCGATCTTATCAATCATCGATCAATATTATCCAATCCAGTCCAATCGCATCCCTATCCAATCACCTTCAACCCAATCAATCTACTTCCATCTGGAAGCAGATTCGGTGTCATAATTATCCTTTGATAATCAAATCCGATTGTCAGAATCAATCCCATCACATCATCCAATCATCCTAATCTGAGCTTTAGTCCAATCCTGATCTGAGCTTGACCTAAATCCCGATTTGAGCTTTAGTCCATTCCCATCCAAAATCTTTCATCCATCCTCTTTATCCTTTCACCATCATGAATCCTTATCCTCCATCAATAGTGGTCAAGGGAAACCCTAATTACATTGACAACGATAACGAAAGTCTTGTTGATCAAGAAGAATATGACTTAGATCCCCTTGACACTATCATTGCTAGTAAGCTTTCTCCACCCACTTTCCAAAATCCAATCACCCCTTCGAGTTATCCCATTATGTCTTCATCCATGCCTAATCATGTTACTTATGGTACCTTTGACAAGGGATATCCATCATATCCTTCATCTACATCATCCTATTATCCTAGTCAGCCATCACAATACTCCTATCCTAATCCCCCGCACACATCCTCCTATCTCAATCCTTCATCTGCATATACCCACTACCCTAATCTTCCATACCAATCTGCTCACCCAAATCCTACACTCACACCTTCCTATCCTAATCCAACATCCACATCAACTTATCCTAATCTAACATCCACATCTCCTTATCCTAATCCAACATCCACATTGCCCTATACCAATCCACCATCTCAATCTTACCATCCTAATCCAACATCCACATTGCCCTATCCCAATCCACCATCTCAATCTTCCCATCCTAATCTAACATCCACATTGCCCTATCTCAATCCTTCATCTGCATATACCCACTACCCTAATCTACCCAAATCATACACTCACACCTTCCTATCCTAATCCAACATCCACATCAACTTATCCTAATCTAACATCCACATCTCCTTATCCTAATCCAACATCCACATTTCCTTATACAAATCCACCATCTCAATCTTCCCATCCTAATCCGACATCCACATTTCCCTATCCCAATCCACCATCTCAATCTTCCCATCCTAATCCGACATCCACATTTCCCTATCTTAATCCTTCATCTACATATACCCACTACCCTAATCTTCCATACCAATCTGCTCACCCAAATCCTACACTCACACCTTCCTATCCTAATCCAATATCCACATCAACTTATCCTAATCTAACATCCACATCTCCTTATCCTAATCCAACATCCACATTGCCCTATCCCAATCCACCATCTCAATCTTCCCATCCTAATCCACTATCCCAACACCCTCACTACAATCCACCACCCATATCCTCGTGTCCTAATTCACCATTCCAATATCCCTATCTTAACCCTTCATCTAATCTTAATCTCCCATCTATTCCTAGTCTTATTCCCGCATCTAATCCTAGTCCACCAATCCATAATCCTTCATCCACTCCTACCTCACCATCCAAACCTAGAGTATGCAAGTTCCTCACTCAAGAAGTTCTCCAAGGACTTATAACAAAGAAGACATCTCCCACTCCACACCAGGAAGTCATGGAATCATGCCATCCCAACCCGTCATCCGCTGTCATTAGTGACACGACCCTTCTCCACCCAACACCTATCATTGATGATACCACCCCTAGCACCACTCAAACCATTGAAACCATCACATCCTCTGAATCCACTGAGCCCCCATCTCCTACCGGCACATCTACTGAACCCATTGAACACCCACATCCTACTTCCGATGACACCCAAATTAAATCCACTAAAATCCATTCCCATGAATGTTTCGAATCCTCCATCCCTCCATCTTCCCCACTTGAAGAGTCCCACCAAGACTCCATTATCATGTCTCCCGCACATGATGATTCATGCGAAGAGAATAATCCAAAGCATGCCAATATATCCCCCTCTTTAGATCAAGATCCTACCATCCCATCTAGTCCACCTCAAGATCATAGTCCCCCATCCAATCCATCCCATGATCCCCTTGTCATTCAAGCTTCCACCGCTCCATCTCCATCTCCATTGCATGAACCCACTACCACAAATCTAGATCCTATCATATCCCCTAATCCCTCTCCTCATACCACCCATCCAAATGCTGCTATCCCATCATCTCCCTCTCATAATCCTCCATCATCCCCACTTGCATATCCCCTTGGTACTCTCACATTCTTCCATGGTGGCCTCCTCGTAGAAGAAAAACATAGTGTATATACCACCCATGATCCTCCACCTAATAATGGACTCACATCATGTTTTCAAAATAACACAAATCCTATCATGGATTGGATGCTCAAGAAAATGAACTATCAAGGAAAAGGTCCAGGCCTTCATGAGCAAGGTATCTTAGAGCCCATCCAAGTCAAAGAACAAATCTGCATGCAAGGTCTTGGACCTATTTCCCAAGACTCACACTCTAGACGTCCTCAATGAGCCTTTTCCAAAAGAAATGTTGGCTCTTCCCATCGCTTCACCAGATCCTAGGTTGTTATCCCTCCTCCTCTATCGTATCACCTCAAAACAACCGTCCATATTCCTCCTTCATCTACTCCATCCATTTTGGGTCCTTACATCCCTCCACACACCATCTCCCATCCTTCCTCTACTCTATCCATCTTGGGTTCTTATGTCCCTCCACCCACTATGTCTGCTTTGGGTCCATATATCCCAAGGTCACCTCCTCCATCTCATCCTTTCATCCATCCAACACCTATCCATGTCATCCATCATACACATCCTAATCAGGATCAACAAAGGCACATACCTACACATCCTCCATTTACATATCATCCTCAAAATCCTACCTCCATCCCTCCATTCATATTACCTCCACATCATCCATCTGCTTGCACCTATCCCATTGCTACTAAAAGCACTTTGGATTTTAAAGAAAAAATGCATAAATCCAAACATCCACATGAATCTAAGGCTCCCCATGTCCCCTCCAAAAGACATGGTGAACAGAAGAAAAATCTAAATCTAAATCAAATCCATAGGCCACAAAGGCCTACCAAAGCAAAGATCAAAACCATGTGGATCCCAAAGAAAAAATATGCAATTCCATCAAATGAAAAATCTCTAAGAACATCCAAAGTTGGTAATCCAAAAGCTAGTCATACACCCCTTTCATCTCCTAAGTCTGTTTTGGGTCCTTATGTTCCAAAGTTCACCACCCCATCTCCTCCATTATCCACACATTCTCCATCCATTAATCCTCTTATCTTTTCACATCCACCACCACATGTGCCAATGTTGGTCCTGAACACATCTCCCCATCACATATCCACCCCATCATTCCATCCATACACTTTCCAACATCCCACCCATTATCCCACATATCTCCCCTTTCAAATCACTCAAATTCATCCTCTTGCATAATCCATTTCTCCTAATAAGGTTGTACCAACATCCAATAGTCATTTCAAACAAGGGCTCTTAATGCCTCATATAGAACTTGATGCTTGAGTTCTTCATCCATATCCTTATCACATGTCTTCTAAATCCACTTATTCACCTCCCTATCCTTATTCATTTCCTTCTGCATGCTCTCCAAAATTTCAAAAATCCAAAAAAATCAAAAAAATAAATAGTAAAGATAAATAATTCGTCCAATGGTGAAAACTTGGCAAACAAGTGCCTTGGATAAGTACCATGATGAAAATCTGGCAAATAGGTGTCATGCATAAATCCCCATCTGCACTTGGGGGCAGCTTCCTAATATGCATTCCCTCCATCTGCTATACTTCCAACTATGCACCTGTCATCCCCTCCATCCCACCTATCTTCCACATCCTACTATCATATCCCATTTATCTCCCATCCCTCCATCCTTCTTGTGATCTTGATTAAAATAGGGGCACCTATCTATACATGCTTTGGCCACCTCTTGGTATACATTCCCTTCCTCCATGCTCTATCATATTCCTTAGTCACCCATCCTATCCTCCTCTCATTATCTCCTTTATCTTCCCATCCACTCATCTTCCATCCCTCATGCCTCATCATACATGACATATCTAGAGTGGGGGCATCTACTTCCTTTGTGACATACTCCTTGGAGACATCATATATCATAACATCCCTTCATCTTCATATCCATCTACCACACCATCCCTTCCATCTCCCCATCCTTATCTTCCTATCCATCTATCCTAGCATCCCTTTCATCTCCCAATCCTTATATTCCTATCCATCCAAACAATCCCTCCCATCCCCCATCCCTATATCTCTATCCATTCTTTCATCTTTATCCTCATCCCATATCACAATCCCTTGTCATTGGTATCTAGATATAGGCCTCCCTCCATGCAACCCAATGCCATTTATCTAATTGTCATCACTCCTACTTCTCTTGCACATCTTTCCAATCCCCTGTCACTTTTCATCACTCATATATCTATCATATCATCCTCCTAAGTCATTTTAATGATTTGGATAACTATCCCATCCCTGAGCTTTATGTGATCGTCATCATCCTATCCAATCCAATAGGTCTATCCTATCTCATCATATCAGTCCCATATTTTTATCCACTCATCCTATCATCATCCATCATTTGTCATTGGTCGTTGGTCGAACTACATTGCCCCTGTGCTTTGATGTAGGCAAGGTCGATCACTTGATCCACCCTCGGGGCTCCTCTATCATCTAGCGTTGGTCTTTCTGCTTTGTCCATCTGCTCTTTTATCATCTATCACCATTGTCCACTTTTCTCCTTTTCTCCATCCTATCTTTATCATCCATCGAAATCTCCATCTTGGTCAGTCATCAGCCTTTGGTCGAATGAACTACGTTGCCCCTGCGCTTTCATGTAGGCAAGGTCAATCACTTATCTGCCCCTGGGGCTCCTCTATCATCTCTCATCAGTCTTTCTTATTTTTCCATTTTTTCATCCATCGAAGTCTCCATCATGGTCAGTCATCAGCCTTTTACTGAACTACGAGGGCTCTATGCTTTCATGTAGGCAAGGCTAATCTTTGATAGGCCCCCGAGCCCCTAGGTCTTTGGGGTGTGCCAGTCTCATGTCTTGTCTCCCTTGTGTCATGTCATCAAGCTATGCCCTTATCTAACTAGTTCATAACAAACGAGATCCACTTGTATCATGAGATCCAATCGATTTTGAGCATCTCGCGTCATAATGATCTTTTATTCTAGTATCCATCATCTTTGGTCAGGATGCATCCTTCCTAGCAGACCTCATCAACCACATCCATCCCTTTTGATCCTATGGCAAAGGACATTTGAACTTGATTGCAATATTTTGATACGTTTGGCTTTTGTTTATCATTTGAGCTCCCTATCATCACTTTTCAAGGCCGCCATGATCCATCATATTATGGTGTGTTTTGATTGGTCAACATAGGGGCATATCTTGATCTTTTTATGTCTATTTTTTGTCTTCTTGGTTGTCCCACATAGTACCCACCAAGATCCCAGAGGTCTTGTGTTACGCTAGGGCATCCTTTTGTGCTTGTGGTTATCTCAATACCTGGCCTGACCAAGGTCTTCGTGACTTTGGGGTGTTGGGATAGCCTTCTTGTCTGTTGTGTTTGTTAAATGCATTAAACACTAATATGCCTTGGTTCCACATACCCTGGCACTTGGTGTCTTATGCTATAGAAAAACTCAGTGCTCTGAAGATGGAAACTTGCATTAGGATTGCATCTCATTTTTCATTCCATCATTTTGCATATATCCCCCATCCTCTTATCTATCAAAATCCCCCCATCCACTCATCCTTCATCCTCATCTCACATCTCTATCCACTCCCCATCCATTCAATCTAGCACAAATCATCTAATAATATCCTTGGTCTTGTTCCTAGTCTTGTTACAAGCCTTGATCCAATCATCCTCATCATCATCATCATCATCCAGATGTATTCTTCCATATCCCTTCAGTGTTGTTTTGGGTTGTATCCTCGTCAACAACACTTTCATCATCATCATCAGGAGGTACTCTTCCCTATCCTTTAGTGGCATTTTGGGATGTATCCTTCCCTATCCTCATGTTATTTCAAGATCTCTCATTCCCTCATTGAAAACACTCCATCCATCATCAACCCCTTTTGGCTTGTACCTTGACTGGGGCAACATCACCTTTGTCTTTGCATCCATTTGTGCTTCCCAACCTCCTGTCACCTTTTCATCGTTTCATATCCATCCCTTTGCATCCTCTTCCTCATCTCCCATTTCATCATCTCATCCATTTTGAGAGCACATCTGTGTTCTCTTGAACCCGCATGTCCTCTCGAGGGGGCATCGTCAATCCCTAATCTTCATCTTCACCCCCATCTTTTTTTATTATTTTTTCCCTTACCAGTCACTCCTTTGAATGACTGGGTTCTAACCATCCCCTTTTGGGTTCTGTGTTTTAATATTCTTTGAAATGATGCTACTTCCTAACACCATCTCAAAGAGGGAAAAAATGTAGACATCCAAATTTGGACACCTAATTTATCCAAATTTATCACTTAACATCCTCTTATCTGAGTTAATTAAGTAATATTACTATTATTTAATTAATATCCTTAATTCTTCCAAATCCCTAAGGTATTTAATTAATAATTAAATACCTTACCCTCCTTAATCCCCTTTTCATCAAATGAATTAAATAAATATTACATTTATTTAATTCCTCCCATGTCATTTTCATCTAATCCTAATCTCTTCATTAAGGATGTGCACATGCCTAATCCTTGATTAGGATGTGTCACATCCTCCAACTTTTGCAAGTTGGCTTCTAATCCTCATAATTATCTTCTAATTACTGATTAGTTAACCTAATAGTACCTTGGTCAACTCTCCCATCCCCCAAGGAATTTTAATTCCTTTTTATTCCCCTAGGTTCTTCCCCATGTGAATTTTTAATTCCATTTTATTCTCCCTAGAATCCCCTTTTCCCATGCATCTTCTAGAACTTTGACTTGTCACATCAAGTCACATGTGACAAAATCCCACCTTTTTGGAGACCCTCTCTTATCCACTAGATTCTCCCAAGCATGTGAATTTTTAATTCACATTTATTCCTCCAAGGAATCTTCTCATCTCCCAATGTACTTGGAAGGTACTTGTCCTTCCTCCACATCATGTACCTCCCTTCCACATCATCTACACATCATCTCACCCTTAGCCATCTCACATTCCACATGTCAAAATGTGAGGGCTTGTGAGTCCTCAACTCACCTTAGCCCTTCATCTTGGCCTTGTTGGATAAATCCCAACCATTGAATTCTCTAGAGAATTCAAGTTTCTCTATAAATACCCCATCCTGTAAGGCATTTGGGGAGACTTAGCCATTTTTCAACTAAATGCTGCTAGTTTGTGCACTCATCTAGCCATCAATTTCATCCATTTTCATCTACATTCAAGCATATAATTAAATCTTGCATTTAGTCATTTCAAGAGCCATCAAGGAGCATACAAACCACATCAAAATCAAGGGCCAACCAAGGAGTTTCAGCTGCAAAAGGGAGGTATATCCATTTGTCATCATTTAACACTTTTCTCTTTGCACTTACAAATTTCTTAGGCTAATCTTGAGGTGTTTCTTTATGTTTTTCCATGGCATTTTAGTTGCTTAGAATAGGTTAAACATTTTGATATCATAGTTGAGAACCAAAGTGTCTTGTCTAGCTTTGATGTTGGCACAATTTTGACTGTGAGAATTATTGGCTGGTATCGTGATCTCTTGTCCATCATAAGGAAACTTAAGACATTGATGATATGTGGATGGTACAACTTGCACTTCATGGATCCAAGGATGAGCCAACAAGATGTTGTAGGTGAGATCACGGTCTAACACTTGACAGAAAGTATTTTTGATAACAGGTCCCACTCTGAATGGTAACATGATTAAACCATTGGATGCTCTTTCCTCATCATCATAGGATTTAATATTAATCTTTCTTCTGGGATCAATGGAATCCTCAAAAAATCCTAAAGCCTGAATTAATTTCATGGTACATATGTTCAAACTAGCACCTCCATCTATTAGTACACGCCTGACACGAAACTTGTGGACCATGACTTCTAAGTATAATGATGAATCATGGGGATGTGTCATGGAAGCATCATCTTTTTCAGAGAATGAAAGGCATGTGGGTGAGGAAAAATGTGCCACCATGGCTTGAAATTGATCCACATTCAAATCATCGAATATAGTTGTTTCAATGAGGGATTTGTCTAGAATTTCTTTATGCATTGGGGAAATCTTCAGAAGTTCCAAAATAGAGATTCGAGCAGAAGTTTGTCCAAGTTGATTGATTAAATTATATTGATGTTGAGGTGGTGGTACAATGGATTTTGAAGGAGCACCTTTTAAGACAACTTTAGCTTATGCCCTTGTTGTTATGTTAACTTCTCCATATTTTGCTTTCTCTTTGACTTTTATAACATTAACCCGCTCATCATCAGTTCCAATATGATTGATTATATGCTCATCGATATGATTCACATTTTTTTCAGAAGACTCACCCTTTTGATAGTTGGGAAAAGGATTTTTAAATGCTTGGTGGTCTTCATTTGATTGTTGGTTTCCTTCTATTGTGACAATGTCTTTGTCGATTGAATCCTAAATAGCATTCTTCAAGGCTTGGAAATTATTTGTACAATGGCCTCTACATCTATGATATTCCCAATAGTACACATCATTCCATGATGGTGGCTTCACACTGGGTTCAAAGTTACATTGAGGCAGTAGGGTAATAACATTCTTTTCCATCAAGTCTTTAAGGGAAGATTCTAGAGATTGCCCCAATGGAGTAAAATTTCTTCTGTTGGAGAAAAATGAAGATCGTTGTGGATTCGTGTTTGATGTATTTCCTAAGGTGTTATTGTTGTTGTTTCCATGATACCCTTGATTGTTGGTATTACTTTGATTTGGAACAAAAGTTGGATTTTGGTTATTCCTCGGAGGAGGAGGATTGTTTCCCTAATTTGTAACCAAGTTGAAATTGTTGTAGTTGTTGTTGCAAGGAACACTAAGAACAACTGGCTTAGGTGAGACATGATGTGCATCTACAACACCATCATTCACCACATTCTTGTTGCGATTCCAAAACATAGATTTGTCATTGTGGTAATTTGAGGAGCTAGGATTGTCTCTATCAAGTTTGATTATTCCCCTCTGGACTAATGCACTTTCAATTGTGATTTCATTTTCAATCATTTTTTGAAAAGAGGGAGGAAAATGAAGATTTAGTCGATAACTCATCTCTTGATCCAAGTTGTTTATGAAGGTAGTGATCTTTTCCTTTTTAGGAACATGACGTGGATATCTAGTGAACAATCTTCTCCATCTTTGAAGAAATGTGATGAATGGTTCACCAGGTTTTTTTTTAGCCTTGCATAGATCAGTCATGGTTATTTGGTGTTGTATGTTATAGGAATATTGTGATATGAACTTGTTGATTAATTCCTCAAACGTTTTGACAGGCGGTGTGATTTTTTATAACCATTCCATAGATTGGCCTCCAAGACTTTGTGGGAACAACTGCATTAAGTATGTATCCTCATGAGTGAATTCTAAAGTCATGTTTCAGAAGTCTCTAATATGGTCAATGGGATCTGATTTCCCGTTATAACGATCAAACTTTGGAATTTCACAATGCTTACGAAATGGGATCATGTTGAGACATCGATCAAAAGGATATGGATATATATCATCAAGAGCGTATGTCTTTGTTGTGGCTCCCCCTTGTAGATCTTTAATTTGTCCTTCCAATGTTTTAACATGTTGAGTCAAGGAACTAACATCAGATAAGGGTGTTTCATCAGGATTACTCTTTATGTTCTCAGTATTAAAATCATGAGGCAATTTAGCTCTTTTGTCAGCCAGATATAGGAAATATTTTTGTTTGTCGCATGCTAAGATATTTTCTAATAATTTCAGAAATTTAGGATCTTGTTCGACTTCTTTAAGGTGATGCATTTCTTCTTGTTCATCATCACTATCCTCAAGGGTTTTTCTTAGATCACTATCGGAAGTAAATGGATCTTTTTCTCCTTTGGCCATGTTGTCTTAAAAAAGAGGATTTCGACTCACACTATAAAGGGGATCACTATTTTCACCTTCCTTTTGAGTTGTTGATGTATGATCTTCTTGTTGAATATCTTCCATCAGTTTATTGTATTGTGATCATGTAAAAATAGGCATATGATTTCAAGATGTTCTCCTAAACTTAGATCATAGTTTGATGAGTGCAATCAATGATGCTTTAATCTGATAAGATGAAAATCTTATGATATGATCAAAACTATGTTTCCTAATTTGTGGTTGTGGCTTCCAATGATAAAGGATATCAGAATTCTATTGGGAGAAGTTGAACCGAGAATTTAGAAGTTTGTGATGAAAGGTGCACGTGTAGGATTTGATCCTTTTTTTTTAAGAATGATCAATATATCAAATAGCCTATTTCAACTCACTAAAGTATTTGACTAGGACGTGTCGAATATTTGATAGAAGGTTGTGGTATATAGTTGAAATTGAAAGGCTAACTGTGATTATGTGGTTGAGAGAGGGCTCTTCTTTGAAAATAGGCTCATGAATCTAGAGGGTCCACAGCGTATTCGTCAGTAAATCCTCTGACAAAATCTTGGTACCTATGGAGAAATCTGCGATAATGGAGAAGGAAGTTTTGACTCTTGTATAAAAACTTCCTTCGTTGTAAGGTTTTCTTGTAACTTAGAGGTTTCTTGGGTTTCCTGATCCTATTGGAAATTGAATTCTTGAAAAACTTGGTAGATTTCCACTCCCTAAGCATGAGAGAAAATGTTAATATGTTATTGGACCGAGAATGCTATAAACTCAAATCTGTCAAAAACAATGATTCAGGAAAAATGACAGATGTGCTTTTCTGTTACCTATATGCACTTCAAAAACATGGATATAAGCCAAAGAAATGGTCAAATTCGCTTCAATATGTCCCTGATGCACTACTCTGTATCCTATATGCACTGCAAGAAAAATGTTGTGATAGTGACCAAAAAGTTTATTTTTTAGAATAGTGAGTGTATGCACCAAAAGACTCAATGTGCTAAAACATACCCTAAAAGCATTGAATTAACCAGTGAATGTGCTAGAATGGACCTCATATGCACTAAAATAGTTTTTCCAAGGTAACTTTTCAAACAGTTTGTGAGTAGTTTCAGCTAAAATTTAACATGTTCATTTCGGATGATCTTTTATCTAAATTAGTGTGATTGAAAACACAACAAATACCATGAAAACATTTGTTTTAATGTCCTATACTAAACATCAAGTGTATGTTTCAAAATTGTTTTTCAAAAAGTTTTTTCATAGGCTTTACACATGACAGACAGTTCAAGCAGACTCACTCTTAGTACTCAGGTAGGTCATCATAATAATCAACATCCCACATCTTAGAATTGTGTCAACTCACACAGTCGTGTCACCCTCGAAGGGGCACCCATGTTTTTGTCTATTCAAGGTGCGTACTCAGAGTGACGAAAGTGGATACCAGATCCCCTTAGCAAACAGTCCTTAGTAGTTATATGGTGAGTATCTTGGGGGAAGATTCTTCCCTCCCCTTGCACTGTGATTATTATGATGTTTAGAAACTGACTTCGACTGGATACTACACTAGGTTCGTAGTAAGGGTTTCCATTTGGTGTGGCAATAATAAACTCCCTCAGGAGACCTCCCAACCTTTAGAATAAAGGATTTGGGGATGGTTATCTTGCACACTACCAGAAAAAGAGGATTTCCCCTAATTTGCTTTAAATTTTATAGTGGGGCAGAATAGCTTGGCTTTGGCTTGAACCCACTTGAGTCTTTCCTCTTGGGTGAGTACTTTTTCCCACAAGAGCAGGCCCTCTACAAGATGTAATAAAGTAGTAAAATTGCATGAATGTAAAAGGAAATTCTGGTATTTTGGTCACCCAATTAAGGGGAGAGCATAAACCTATTGCCACAAACACAATTGACACTGTTCTTTTTAAAACCCAAATCATAATGATCTAAACTACATGAAGATGTTGCTTCACAAAAAGCATGGGATTCATTTTAACCACAAAATTAGTGTGTGGTGACTATCCTAGATTGCTTCATTTTAAATCCATGTCTATCCTAGGGTTGCTCCTTTTTAAAACCAGCTGTGACTATCCTAGATTGGTTCTTTTTAAGCTAGAAAAAGGTTCTGTTTGCGGAAGGCGTCATACTTAGAAACCTGTTTAGTTACAACCTATATGCACCAAAAGATCACCTATATGTGCAACAAAAATAGGTTAATGCACCAAAAAATATCCTAAATGCGCTACAGAAAATCCCAAATGCACTACAAAAACTCCTAAATGCGCTAAAACAGAATGCAACTAATTTTTATTTTTATTTTTTTTCATAATTTTTTAACAAACTAAGTCAGGTATATGCGCCATTATGTCTCGTAAACGTGCTGAAATAGTTCCTGTATGCACCGAAGTACTTGTAAAAGTGCTGAAATAAATTACGAACGCTCTATAGAAAGTTGTGTATGCACTTCATAAATCATCGTATGCGCTAAAATGGAAAATTTTGCCGAAAATCTGAAAAAATCTTGTCAGAAAACCTGCATATAAATGTTAAAAACGGGGCAATGCCCCACGATGGGCACAAGAAATGTGTGGTCGATTTTATACGTGTTAAATATGTAAAAATAAATGAATCAAACACACCAATAAGACATTATATTAAAAATAGAATATCAAAACAACCGAGATTGCAAACTCAGTATCCTGTTATCGATGTGGTCCTATCATCCCCTATCTCCAATATTTTCATTGATTCCAGCTGGCTCTCAGATTGTATGCTAGGCTCAATGAACAGTCTTCCTAAAGAACGAGATTGAATATGAAATGCATGTAATGCTAAGCTAAGACATGATTATTCTAAAACATGATTGCTAAAATAAAAGATTATGATGATGCTATGAATAATAAAACTATAATAATAATGCTATAATGCTAGAATGCAATTAATCTCTAATTCATCTGTTGTGTGTTGTAACCCTTGCTTGGATTGGCAATGCTATTTATAGCATTTTTGAAAGTTTTTGATTGGCTGATATGATCAACGATTGTGAAAATTCTTGGCAAATCGAATGGTTGAAGATTGATAAGATTGAAGAAAAACAAAAGAAAACAGAAAGCACTATTTGTTTTCTTTTCTGTAAAAGAGGTAAGATAAGATAATAAAGATGAATTGTAAAAACCATCTTTTTGTGAGATTATGGAAATATTTTGAAGAAGATAAATAATGAATTATTAAATTCAATTATTTATTTAAGGATGACACAGAGGTTTTTTTCTTAAAATAGAATATTTACCCCAGATTTGAAGAATAATGAAAGATTTCATAATTAAATAGAATATTTAATTATGATTTTGAAAAGATATGGAAGATATTCAATTAAATAAAGATATTTAATTAAACTTTTAAGAAATGGTATGTAAATGAAATTAATTAAATAAGATATTTAATTAACTAGAAGAAAGATTTAAATTTGATTAAATAAAAAAGACTTAATTAAATTCAAAAAGTGATAATTAATTAAAATAAATAAAGTGTATTTATTTAATTAATCAAGTGGACATATGAATGCGAAATAATTAAATAAAAATTGATTTATTTAATCATGATAGAAGAATAAATTGAATGAACAATATAATTAAATTAATTAAATTTAATCATATGTAGAGGACTTTAGAGAAATTAATTAAATAATAAATATTTAATTAAATGCCAGGATTAATCAGATATGACCAATTTTATGCATCTACACATTCAATAAGCCCATGGTTGAAAATTTTGTACTGATCAAAGTGGGTACTAATTATACATTATATAGATCATAATTATTCTTTATCTTTAAGATCTTCTAACTTTGGAAATAGTTTCACCAAGCTATGAAGGGTGAACTATTCTTTATTCAGTTATGCCTATGTAGGTTCATTTTCCTTATCTCCTGTTGCAATTTTGGGTGGATTGCTGCTTTCAAAGTATTGGGAATGCTTTGGGTATATTTATATCCATTGATCTGATTGACATAGAAATATATCAAAGGGGTTTCTTGAAAAAGTTTAGTTGAAAGTTGGGGAGCGAGCATGGAAACAAGCCATTGATTATGAAAATGTTAGTGTAGAATATTCTGCCTAAAATATTCCTTGATAAGTTTGCTAGTTGCTATATTTTTAGGATAATGATTGCTTAATTATGCAATCTTGCATGGAGCTACATGCCTATTTTCTAGTTGGTAATTTCCATTTTAGAAGTCTCATCTCTTGATATATATATATTATACTCATTCTTAAGTAATTATAAAGTTAATAATCAGTGCATTTATTTACATTAATCTTTTCTTTTCAATTTTTGCAATTTTGTAATTTGTAACTCTACTAGTATTCCTAGAAATATTAAAGTTGCTAAGCATCAACTAGTAATTTTTTTTAGCATCAATCAATAAATATTCAATACAAACCATGAAGGACAACAATGAGCAATGCTAGGGCTAACCAATTAACAAGTATACACATGAATGAGCCAAGCATACATGTGAATAAGTGAAGCACAAGTACTCAAATACACATGAGCCTTGAAGTATACACATGAGTACATAGTATACACAAATTAATAAAAAATATATGCATGAATACAAGGTATACGCATGAAAACATGTAACTCACAAAGTATACATTAGAATACATGTAAATCACAAAGTATAAGTGTAAGTTGTAAAGTATACACTTGAATACACGTAACTCATATCTATTGAACCTTGGATTTATAATGAAAATATGGACACCATTGATAAAAATATATTTGTATTAATCAAATAGCCATGTAGGCATACATCAATATATGTCTCTATAAGTATAAAATATATAAAAATATCCATATAGGCTTATGAGAATGACATATAGGCATACAATGTCAAATATATGCAATACAAAATATGTACAAAAATTCCATATAGGCATAAAACAAAGGGCTCTAGAATAAAAAGTCATTGCTCTCCATGCTCTCAAAATAAACTCTTGCCCTTTTCTTTTCGGTTGGATGGTGATAAGTTTGTCACTCGTTTATTTTGAGGTCGAGGAGTTCTCTTGGTGCTTCTACTAGGTTTTAGTTCCTAGTCAAGCTTTATCTGTTACAATAAAAAGTAAAGACATTAATATATAGAAATTGCATTATAAATTTAAATGATATATTGAACAAGATAATCACTTATTTCCACTAGAGGATCACTCTCCTCAAGAGAAATATTTTCATGCCCATGTTGTGGCACGCTGAAGCCCTATATAAACAATCCAAAGAGAAATTAAAGTACAAATTAATAATGGTTTGATTTTTCACTAGAAACTATAACAATGAATGTAAATTGAAATTTAGTAATTTTCCTCATACCTCCATGAGAGGCATCAAGGAGTCTATAGAAGAAGAAACACCAAGATCAATTGCCCTATGAACATGTGGAGGTGTAACCACTTCCAACATCTAAAAAATAAAACAACAAATTATTCAATCATGAAAACTACAATAGTGGTGCACGTCATCGCTTATAATGTATGAGATAATGAAAAAAATTGAGTACTTATTGAAATATATATTTATGACTATCATGCTTACTATTTTCCCTATCCATAGCTTGTTCAAAAGAACTTTTTTTAGGCTTTTATCCATAGTAGCAAGGTGGTGAACTATTTGATAAAATGATTTGGTAGACATGTACGAAAATTGTGGTAGCATAGAGAAGGCAATGAACTGTTTGAAATTCCTCAAAGAAATGCAGTCTCATGGTGATGGAATTCCATTACAAACAAATGTGTCATGGAATTCACCATGAGACCACATTTCTTTGAGGAATATTTTCAAATAGTTCATTGTCTTCTCTATGGTATTATGTTGGGATGGGGTGGATGGCATAGTGTGGTCTTGGTTATGAGATGGAGGGTGCCCATGACATGAAGGCAGAGGGGTGGGGATATGAAAAAGTGGAATAAAAAGTGGAAGGCTCCATGGATTGGTAAATTTAGGATGAGGATGAGGACCTTGAAAATAATTTGGAGGGGAATTTTGGCTAAAGGCTTGGTTTCTATTCTTCAGGTAGTGAGTTGTTTGAAAAAATGCCTCAAATAAATGTTGTCTCATGGTGATGGAATGGCATTCCATCACCATGAGACCCCATTTCTTCAAGGAATTTTTTCAAACTACTCACTTCCTTTAATATGATATTGCTTACTATTATGCTTTAATAGATTTTTTCCAAGCATCCATAGTTTGTTGGAAAGCACCTATTTTACGCTTTTTAGCCATAGCAGCAAGGAAGTGAGTAGTTTGATAAAATGATTTGGTATACATGTATGTAAAATGTGGTAGCATAGAAAATGTGGTGAGCTATTTGAAAAAATTCCTCAAAGAAATATGATCTCATGGTGATGGAATGGAAAATGTGGTAGCATAGAAAAGGTGGTGAGCTATTTGAAAAAATTCCTCAAAGGAATGTGGTCTCATGGTGATGGAATGGCATTCCATCACCATGAGATCATATTTCTTTGAGGAATTTCTTCAAACTACTCTTTACCTTTTCTATGCTATTATGCTTTGATAGATTTTTTCCAAGCATCCATAGTTTGTTGGAAAGCACCTTTTTTAGGATTTTATCCATAACAACAAGGAAATTCAAGTAGTTTGATAAAATACTTTGGTAGACATGTATGGAAATTGTGGTAGCATAGAAAAGATGGTGAGCTATTTGAAAAAATACCTCAAAGAAATGTGGTCTCATGGTGATGGAATGGCATTCCATCACCATGAGACCACATTTCTTCAAGGAATTTTTTCAAAATATTAACTGCCTTGTCTATTTTATTGCTTACTATTATGCTTTTATATATTTTTTCCAAGCATCCATAGTTTGTTGCAAAACACCTAATTTAGGCTTTTAGCCATAATAGCAAGGAAGTGAGTAGATTGATTAAATGCTCTGGTAGAAAGGTATGGAAAATGTGGTAGCATAGAAAAGGTGGTGAGATGTTTGAAAAATGCCTCAAGGAAATGTAGTCTCATGGTGATGGAATGGCATTCCATCACCATGAGACCAAATTTCTTTGAGCCATTTTTTAAAAATACTCACTACCTTGTCTATGCTATTGCTTACTATTATGCTTTCATATTATTTTTCCAAGCATCCATAGTTTGTTGGAAAGAACCTATTTTAGGCTTTTAGCCATAGCAACAAGGAAGTGAGTAGATTGATTAAATGCTTTGGTAGACATGTATGGAAAATGTGGTAGCATAGAAAAGGCGGTGAGCTGTTTGAAAAAATGCATCAAAGAAATGTGGTCTCATGGTGATGGAATAGCATTCCATCACCATGAGACCACATTTCTTTGGGGAATTTTTTTGAAATACTCACTGCCTTTTCTATGTTATTTCTTACTATTATGCTTTGATAGATTTTTTTCCAAGAATCCATAGTTTGTTGGAAAGCACCTTTTTTTAGGCTTTTAGCCATAGTCACAGGTAAGTGAACTATTTGATAAAATTCTTTGGTAGACATGTATGGAAAATTTGGTAGCATAGAAATGGTGGTGAGATTTTTGAAAAAATGCCTCAAAGAAATTGGGTCTCATGGTGATGGACATCACCATGATACCACATTTCTTTGAGGCATTTTCTCAAGCAACTCATTGCCTTGTCTATGCTATTGCTTACTATTATTCTTTCATATGTTTCTTCCAAGCATCCATAGCATAGAAAATGTAGTGAATTATTTGAAAAAATGCCTCAATGGAATGCCATGACAATAAAATACAATTTGCAGTTGCTCCTAGTTCTTATTTATACTATGTGACTTGTAATTGCATCATTGCTTATGTTGACTTTCTAAAGAACTATATGGGTGATCCCACAATACTAGTTTACAATTTCTGGGAGATCTTGATTTTTGTTGAAATCACATATTTTTAGAAACTATAATGATTTAAGCTTTGAAAATTTCCATTTAAAGGATTCCAATTGAAGAGAGTTTTATTGAACCAACTTAGATCAAACCCCCTTGGATAGAACCCCATTAGTTTTAAAGCATACCTATAACAAAGTCTCATTTACACCTATTAAAATGTTGATAAAAAAACCTCTTTTGATTTACCTTTTGGGAAATCAAATGAATTCATTTATTTATTTTTTGTAAGTATGTAGTCCCTATTATAAGCTTCCCAAAAAGTATAAGTTTAAATAAATTTAATTTTATTATTATATTTATTTTTTATTTCTTGTGAATGTAGGTTTTTCACTAAAAATAAAAAATATTTGTTCTACACACGTGGAAAAATAGCAGATTATAAAAAAAAAAATTGAAAAATATCAGTGCACTAGATATTGAAGTCCTTGATCTAATAAAAAAAATTGAATTTCGATACATACAAAAAAAGTTATGTTGTATACAGTCTGCGTATGTCTAAATTTTAATTGGTTTGACTTCGAAACTTGATTAAGGAAAAAAAATCAATAAAACACTATGAAACCAAATGAAAGTGCTAGATATCTTAGTTACAAATCTAAATTTGTAAAAAATAGAATTTTATCCTTCATGGAAAAAAAGTTATGTTGTATACGGTGAACATCACTCCTTAAAAATGGTGTTTACTAAAAAAAAATATTTTGAAGGAGATGGAAAAAGAAGTGCAATCTGATTCCAAAAATTTTGAAAAAAAATTATTTAGAATCTACATAAATTTTTTCACAAAATCACTAGTTTGCATCATCTTAAAATTCCTCACAATTTAGCCGCTATAGGTGCTTAAAAGTGAAGTTTTAGTTAGAAAAATTAGTTCAGTGTCTAGTTTGGACAAAAATTATAAACTAGTATTGTGGGATTACCCATATTGTAGTTGAAATTTTATCATCTATCAACATCTAGTTATTAGTTATGCAATGTGAAGTAATGCTTTGAGTTTCAAAGATGTGCAATGCAATGCAATCAACGATATGAATATAAACTACACAAATCTATTAAGTACAATTCATTAGTCAAACTCTTTATTCTATTACCTACATGAAGGTTTTTTTAACTCCACTGGCACTGGGAGGTGTTCCCATGAAACCTCCAATATTAACCTATTCAACATCCAAAATCAAATATTAGAATACCATTGATATAACAATGTTATTCACATGTATTAAATTTATAATTGTTTACTAGCTATATACCTCAACGGTAGATGTAGTGGAGTAATAAACAAGTGGAGGGCCGGAATATCCAGTATCAACACTATGACCTTGGAATTTTATTCCAATCATAAAATTAAATTAGTTAATCTTGCATTTCAAAAAAAATAATAATAAATTAAATTCAGTGAACATGCTTAGAACATTTTCCTAAGTATCGATTCCAAAAGCCTCATTCAAAATGTTAGTTACCATCACCATCTCTGTATCTATAGAGGTATCTTGTGCACCAACCTCTTGAATTTCTGTGGGGTCATATGTACATGTCGACCAAAAAACCTAACAAGAATGGGGTGGAAGCCTACCACTCGAAGACTCCCCTAGATGGTGCTATACTACAAGACTGGCATGATAGATGATACTTTGGTTCAAAGATCTGATAGATTGAAAAGTGTCCACCTCAACACTCTCCTTTGCAATGGAAGGGATAACAACATGCTCATGAGCCAGCCTAGCGAGAGCTCATATTTATTTCAACTGAGGATCTAGTTGTGCACCAGGTCTATCCTATGATGACTCCCCACCTCTCCCCTGATAGTCCCTCATATCAAAATAATTAGGGATTTTGTTGAGGATGAACTCACAATAGAGTTTCCTCAAGAAATATTGGGGGACTTTACAATTTTTGCATGGTGGATATTCAAAAACCATGTACCACCTATTCCAAACAAAATACTAATCCCTTGGTGGTGGAACCAATGGATAGGAAACCTCTTGGAATTAAGGTCAAGATTTTGATTTGTGCGTGGGTTAGTGAATAATGAGCACAAATCATATTTTGTATTTTTTTCATCTTTTACATCTTTATATGATAATTATTTATGTAAAAATTCCTAGTTGCTTGCCTCCTATCTACCCAACCACTTTATTGTTTGTTGATTGTATCTACATGTTTTAAAATTTCTTGAAGTGAACTTGCAAGTTTTCTTTCCATGGTTGAACCTACTTGATCATTCAAGCTCGTGATTAACTCCTCTATCTATTTTTTATTGTTTTCAATTACCCCCATTAAATTTTGTTGAGTGTCAGGAGAATGTTGAGGAATTGGTGGAGGAGATTGTTGTTGTGGCTGTTGATGATTTTGTTCAGGTGCTTCTTACTATGGTTTTTCAAGATTTTGAGAAGGGTTTTCAGGCTCATTAACATTTCCTACAAATTAAACAAATGAATATAAAAAACAACCCAAAACTACCAATTTAACAAGAAATTCACAACAAAAAACAAAAAATACTTGCTTGTTTGACATCCATGTTGATGTGGTGACATCTTGGTGAAGAGATTATAAAAAATTGATGAAGAAAATGCAAGTTAACCTCCTTCTAGAATGTGAGTGTGCAAAAGCAAGGTTTTTGGCCATAGGCAACAAAAAAAATAGTCAAAATACAAATGAATTTATTTTCTTTTTTGTTTGGTTTTAATGAGCTATAATGCACTCGCATTATAGCGTGAGTGCATTATAACATGCTCATGTTATAATGCGATTGCATTATAACACTCTTGTGTTATAGCCTATCAAATTATTTTTGAAATTTTGGCCACTTTTTGGCCCTCCATCTTTTTGCACCCGCCCAATACACCCTTCCACATGCCTTTATTCCAAGCAACTCAAGATGGAAAACAAAATTTCAGTGATACCAACTACATATATGCTCCAAAGAATGATAGAAGAGGTGTTGGAACAATAGCAACAAGAGTTGGAACAATAGTACATGCATGATAGAGCAAGCATTATCAATCATTTTCCCCCTCTCCTTGAACATATGGCTATGTGCAGGATCATCATGGAAAAAATGGGCCCTTAAGTGGCAAAAAAATAAAAAACATCAGAGTTAGGAAACTTGACGTAAAAATTTGAATAAGTTATCTATATTATTTCAAAAATATGTAAGAATAGAATCTATACAAAATTGAATTTAGTTTCTAAACTACTAGGTTTATTTTAAAAATAAAAAATCTATTTGGTGAAAATTTGAAATTTCAATGCAATAGTACTTAAATTTCAGGGAAAAATTAAGAAGTAGGTGTCTATTTGACCACCCTAACCATAATAAAATGATAATATATTTTTATAAGATTTTAGATATAAGTAGAGGACTCATGTCTAGATGTGATGCATATTTTTTGTAAATTTTTTTCAACTAAATAATTAATTATGAATTTTTTATTACAACTTTTAAAAAATATAAAAACTCGTAGGTCTGACCACCTTAACTTGGTCAAAACTTCATGAAATTCAATTTTTCTTTTATTAATCCTATAGTATGTGAAGCATAGAATGTGATGCATGTTTTAGATTAAAAAAATGTGATACTATTTGAAAGCTATAGATATTTCTCAATCAGCTTATCGATCAAGACTTTAGTCGTAATTCAAATAGAAAATGAATGATAATTATTTATCAAATTCAAAGTAAATAATAATTTATATCGGTGGAAAGTTGAGAATATCCTTTAAAAACCCTTTTCATTTCATCAAATTTGGGTAAAAAAAAGTTATCAGCCACATACCCTACACATACCCATCATATTGCCACTTTTTGGCCCATCATGATCCTACACATACCCATATGCATCATCCTATAAAAGGATACACATCTTTGAAACCCTTCAACATTTTTGCACCATATAAGGTACAATTCAATCTAGATATCAAAAATTTCAAACCAAAAATAAAAGCAAATGCTCTAGATACCTGGCTTAATCTTCTTTGCACCTACTTAGTGATAAATCAATTATTTGATAGACAAAAGATTACCTTCACCCTTCTAAAATGTTCCTTATTTATGAAGGAATAGTGGAAAAACTACTATGCATACCACAAGGACATAATGTCACAATATCTAGGCACCTAAAGGGGTTTTATTGAACCTCTTAAAGAGACCTACCACTCGATTAGTAATTATTAGGATTAGTGCATCAATTTTGCACAACAACAAATGAAAAATGAATAAAACCAATGGTTGAACTCAATAGAATTCTAATCTAAAGGAAAAGGCCCTCCATGGCAGACACAAAAGAAGGATATACAATACTGTGTGCAAAAGAAACAATCCAATAATGGAAATTTTGTACCATTCACAACACTGATAATCACTCAACTGAAGAGTACCATGATAGAAAAACATTACTTGTGTAACTGAATTTCACCACAACTACTAATCTGGCAGCTAATAATTCTAAGCAAGTCATGAATACATAGAAAACATCTTTTATGCCCTATTATTTCTTTTGAGCTAGATAGTACATTGGATGGTGGCTAGTGTTGTTATACAGAGGAAGCTTTGAAAACCATACATTTTTTTTGCAATACTATGATCTTTCCCTTTAGTATATCTGGTTGAACCCCAAAGAGTTGTGTATTATCAAAGAATTTTCACTATATCTCTTTGAGCAACAAGACAACAATAAAGTAGGTGCTTGGCTATTTCTTACTCTTTAGAGCATAGAAAACATCTTGAATAGGTCATTGAGACTCTCTAAGACTCTTCAAGTCTGAGCATGAGACTTGAAAACCTAAAATTTGAGACAAAATTGCTTATTTGGATTTTAAAGAACTCATTTGGAGTTGCCAAGTTCTTTGTCGAGTTTTGGTCAAGATTTTTTTCAAATCCAAATTATCTTGGTATATTAGTCTAGCTAGTTACTATAGTTGAAGATGCTAATTTGATTGTTTATGAAAAAAATAGTCTCTTGCCTTAATAGATTGCCATTCTTAATCTACCACTTTGGAAAAAGTAACAATATTTTATTTGTATGCATTAGGTTGGGCATATCTTCATTACTATAAGCAGCAATATTCAAAAGAAGGTACAGTTAATTTGTTGATTATTCAAGGAATTTTCTTGCTTCTCATCATTTTTATTAGAGGATTAAGTAATGAGTCTATAGTGAATTGTATATCTCTTACAAATGTGAGGGTATTATGTGGATTTATTTTAAACAAACTCCAACAAATCAATTTGAAGCTCTATATATGATGTTAGCCTAAAAATCCATTTACATATAAAATTGGAGGAATTAAATTACTGTGTGCGTGATCTGGACTCACTTTTTTCTTCCAAAATGCAACATAAGGAATAGGAATTGAGAAAGATGGCGACCATTGAGATGAAAATTAAATATAGAATTGAATGTGGAGTTAAAAAAGTACTCTACATAAAGAAAATAAATTCCACTCTTGATAATAATGCCATTGCTTCCAGTTTAGTAATCAATTCATGCACTTATGATTTCAAAAAAACATGACGGTATTCACAAGAAACTAATCTAGTTTCTTTGAAACTTGGTATATCTATTCAATTGCAATCCTTGTGACTAAAAACTTTAGACACCCAAAATTGGCCCATTTCATTATTCGGGCATTTATTGCATTTTTCACCGCATACCTTCATTTTTTCTAACACACTTATATTTCATTTTCCTCTTCATATCTTTAATTAATTAAATAAATTTTATTTAATTAATTAATGCTCATTATTCTTCTATCTTCCATCAAATGATTAAATAATTTTAAATTATTTAATTATTGTATCTTTCTTCTGATAAATAAATAAAATCAATTATTTTATTTATTTATTCACCATCCACCTAAATTAAATAAATTTTATATATTTAATTTAATTTTCTTCCATTTCTATCTTATTCTTCTAAAATGTGCAAGTGGGCACCGTTGTCTTTGAAAAATGGCAATAATCAAAATGTGGGACAATTTAATAAAATAGAAAAAATCTATTATCACCTCATAACTCCAACTCCAAAATAGAAAAAGCCTTCTATTTGGAGAAAGAAATCTTACCACTATCAAAGTCCACCCAAGGTTTCTAAATAGAGTGTCTTTTCATGGACACTTGGTGCATGCACATTCATTCTTGTCTCTCCTTCACTCTCATCCATTGATTCATCATTTTCCTCCCTAACATTGATCATCCATCTTGCAAGTCTATAAATTAACCCGTAACCAAGCCATTTGCATGAATGAGCTTTCAAGTACCGTTACTCTATCGAATTATCTCTACAATCTTTCATCCATCATCTTTCATCTATCTATTTTCCTCTATCATCTTTATCTCAACGTTGTGTTGTTACAATAGTGAGCAACCGACATTCCTCCATCAACAATAGTTCAAAATATTGCATTCTCATGTGAGGTTGAGAAGAGCAATGGGGTATGTGCAGGATCATCATGGAAAAAATAGGACCTTAAGTGGAAAAGAATTTAGAAAAATCAGAGTTAGGCAACTTGATGTAAAAATTTGAATAAGTTATCTATATTATTTCAAAAATATGTAAAAATAGAATCTGTAGAAAATTGAATTTAGTTTCTAAACTACTAGGTTTTTTTTTTAAATCTATTTGGTAAAAATTTGAAATTTCAATGTAGTAGTACTTAAATTTTAGGGAAAAATAAGAAGTAGGTGTCCGTCTAACCACCCTAACAATAATAAAATGATAATATTTTTTCTAAGATTTTAGATATAAGTAGAGGACTCATGTCCCGATGTGATGCATATTTTGGTAATTTTTTTCCAACTAAATAATTAATTATGAATTTTTATTACAAATTTTAAAAATATAAAACTGTATGTCCGACCACCTTAACTTGGTCAAAACTTCAATAAATTCAATTTTTTTAATCCTATAGTATGTGAAGCATAGAATGTGATGCATGTTTCCTATTCAAAAAATATGATACCATTTGAAAGCTATAGATGTTTTTCAATCATCCTATCAATCATGACTTTAGTCGTAATTCAAATAGAAAATGAATAATAATTATTTATGAAATTCAAACTAAAGCATAATTTATATTGGTGGAAAGCTGAGAATCTCCTTTAAAAACCCTTTTCATTTACTCAATTTTGGGTAAAAAAAAAGGTCGTTAGCCACATACCCTACACATACCCATCATATCGCCACTTTTTGGCCCATCATGATCCTACACATACCTAATGGAGATCAATCAAGTTCGGCATGGAGATCAATTTGCATTTGAATTTATTATTTTCATTTTCATGTTATATTGTCCTTCATTGCGCATTGTTAAGGTTTCATTATAATATGTTTATGTAGTTTCCCTAAATTTTTACCATAACACATTTGGTGAACCTGACGTCTCTTGATCTAATCATACATTTTTGTAGGTTTTTCTTCTAAAAATTTGTGTTTTCTAACCCTTGTTTTTCAAGTTTTGCAAGTGGATTGTTTTTTATACAGGAAAAAGTAGGTTTTGAAGGGACCTGAAACCCTTTACAACCAAGAATAAAGCTACTGAAAGGACAGCCTGTAGCTAGCCAAAAACTAGCTCCCAAACAAGACCCTTCAAGATTTACATTTCAAACTACTCTTGTGGGAGTGGAGAGTCATGTCAAAAGAAGGCCTAGAGAGTTTTTCTTTCTTTCCCTTAACAGTAATCCAACCTTCTTCCACTTGCGCTACATTCTCATGCCAAGCCAGCTCACTATTTTCCTGAAGATGAATGCCTATAGCCAAAGTCTTAGAGATTTCATCATTATTCCTTTGTGCAGACAAAGACTTAATTGAAAAGCCGCCAGATATGGAAGTTGCAGCATTATCACGAAAAATGGCAGCCTAAGACCTAGTCACTTGATCAATAGGGGTAGCCATAGCTGCCCCACCATTTGAGGCATCCAAAGGGGATACCCCAAGACCCTGTGATTCAGAAGCAACCACCTCAAAAAAACTCCTATGTTGTTCAGATTTCTTCTCAACAGTATAATGTTGTTGAGACGCGCCTTTCCACCAAGTAGCCATCTTTTTTTTTTTTTTTCAAATCTGCATTATGCAACATGTCCTATTTTAAAACATCTTCTACACTGGAAGGGAATCCCTTCATAATCCAAAGATTCGACCTAAGAACCCTTAGAAGATTTAAGTAAAACCTCACCAGGAAACCCTTTTGAAACATCAATTTCAACCAGTATAGTGCAAGTTTTAAATTTTGGATCACATGTCATATTCTTCAGTCTAATTTTTGAAAAAAGATGGTGTTGAATGCACTGCTCTTAAAATAATGTTCTTTCACTATTTTTCTTCATAATATTCAACTTCATAACATTCGGCTGCAAATGTTCATAGAAAGATTAATTTTTCTTAAGTTTAATTTTAGATTAGGTTTTTAGAATTTTCTAATTTAGATTTTTACTTTTCTAGATTAAAGTTTCTAATTTAGATTTTTACTTCTCTAGATTAAAGTTTCTAATTTAGATTTTTACTTCTCTAGATTAAAGTTTCTAATTTAGATTTTTACTTCTCTAGATTAAAGTTTCTAATTTAGATTTTTACTTCTCTAGATTAAAATTTCTAATTTAGATTGTTTACTTTTCTACATTAAAGTTTCTAATTTGGATTTTTACTCCTCTAGATTAAAACTTCTAATTTAGATTTTTAAATTTCTAGATTAAACTTTCTAATTTAGATTTCCCTTTTTTTTAGATTAAAAATTTCTAATTTATATTTCACTTTTTTTTTAGATTAAAAATTATAATTTAGATTTTTTTTTATGCAATATCTTCAATCGTATAAGGTCATCTTAATCATATGTTATCATACTTCATCTTTTTCATATCACACTTTTCTATGCAAGATTACTTGTTTTTTGATTTGGTTGCTTGTAGGTGCATCTAAGGAGCTGGAACAATATCAGGATCAGTTATACCAATAGATTGGAAGCAAAAATTTTAGGTGCATTCTTTCTAATATTTCATTTCTCATTAATCTTGTTTGTCACACATTTGGATTTGGGCTCTTAAAACGAATCTTGTCTTCAATAACATATCAAAAATCAGGTCTAAAATTAACCATTGTCTTCGATCACATCTTGATTTGGGATCTAAAAAGAACAAGTGCTTGAACTGTTTTACACATGTTTTTATTTTCTAAAAGGGAAATTAACTATTGTGCATGTGAATCGAGTGTGTGTGTGATTAAAAATACCTCACTTGGTTCGCTTTTGTCATACCCTTCTTAGGAGGCTTACTTGGAGCACACACCTCTCTAGGGGATTACCTTAATCGAAGTATGAATCTAAAGACACACTTCTTTGGGAGTTTAAATCTTGTCACTCTTGGCTAAGCCCTAAAGAAATTTATACCTTTGGGAAGTGAAGGTGAAGGGTGGGTTACCCCTTTCTCCAAGATGTGTGACAAGATTTTTCTTTCAAATTATCCCTAGTCAACCTCGTGCATCCTAGCTTGATACCTAATTGGCCATACCCACTTGACTAGTTCTAGGACTTGTTGGTGTGTCTTATTCAAGTGTGTTCTTAATCATCACATTCATAATTCCAAATTAAAACTTTCTTATGTTTCTTACATGTGTGATTCATGTGTGTACATGTGTAATCATTTGTTTGCAAATTTCCATATCAAGCTATAAAAACCAATAGATAAACATATCATTCTAATCATCCTAATCATCCTCTTTCTAATCACATTCTAATAAATTTCATCCTAATCAATCAAATTCATCCAATCTAATCATTCCACATCATCATCATCACCCTAATACTAATCAAGCACTTGCTAAAATGGTCCTAATCCTTAACAATCTTAATCACAAGCCCAAGGCCATACTTCGAGGAGCCCCTTTTCCTAATCATGAAGATAATCCAAAACCATATATCCTCCAAGGTGGGTCAAACTTTTCTCCTAGTGATGATGAGAACTTTGTAGATCCTGGTGACGATGAAAAAATTGAAGAATTCTTAGGTCATATTAATGATACTATTGACAAGGGAAATACTATCACCTTAAGTTTGGAATAATACACCACTCCATCTACTATTCCTCCATCGCCATCTATTAAAATTCCTATCTCAAAGCATACTAGTCCTATACCAACACCACCATCCAACTTCCCAAACTCTAATCCATTAACCCAATAATCATTTGACAATTTCCTCTAAAGACTACTAGCATGGAATAGACCATCCCCATGTCAAGCGCCCATTTATGAGCTTACCAAAGAACCTTTGAATGCCATGCCTATTCCTCCAACTCCATCATGTTGTCCAAAACCTATTGATCTTATATGTCTAAGTAAAATTCCATCATGCCCTCATGTTGTTGATCACAAAGAGCATACCAAGCCTCTTCTAGAGCCTTCCCCTTACATTTCCACTCAAAACCAAGAGATATGTAAAGATCATTATCCTAAGCATGAGGAAACATTAACTTCTCATTCTAATCAAGATCTAGGCCCTTATAATGATACCACTCATAACATACTTGGTCCTATTCATGATCAAGCTTCCCTTTATAATATAGATCCTACCTACGATCAAGAAGTCCATGATGATCCTCTTAGCCAAATCTATGCATTCAATGGTCAAGAGCTTATCACTCTACCTATCCATTAGAAAGAAACCTCCATTTCTCTTATCCACCCCCTACCTCATTCTATCCATGATCCTGTATTATTCGCTTGTCATGTTGAGACACATGCCTCCCAAGAAAATGTAGAAGATCAAACCAATAGTGTGAATCTAAATGAACATAATCAAGATCCTAATGATCCTTCCATATCCACTATCAACCCCATTTCAAATCCACCAACATGTCCTATTGGTCCATCCACCTTTATTCATGAATTTTCCTCCGTAGGAAATCAACAACCATTATCCTACACTTTACCTTCTCCATCAAATAATGAACTCAAGTCTAGTATCCAAACTACACCTAGTCGCATTATCCATCACATACTCCAAAACATGAACTACAAATCTAAAGGCTTAGGCCTTCATGAACAAGGTATTTTGGAGCCAATCCATGTTAAAGTTCCTCCATTCTTATATGGCCTTGGATACACACCCCAAGGTAAAAAATCTAAAGATGTTGGCAATTCATCCATTCCTCCTAAGTCCACCTCCTTCCATCATAAGCCCTATCATACACCCAAAACATATGTTTCCATTCTACCTCCATCATCCTATAAATCACAAAAGCATGTGACCATACACCTTCCACCATCTACTCTCCCACCATTGCTTCCAACTCCTAATATCCCTCCATCTAATCTACTTCCACTACTCCCAACACCTAATATCCCTATCCTCCAATCCCCTTATCCATCCATCCATATAAATCTTCTAAAAATCCTAATCATGACCAATCAATGCACACATTATCTAAACATGAAGCTTCCACTCATTCCACCATACCCATGGGATTCAAAAGAAAAAAAATTATTCCTCTACATATAAAGAAAAAAATCCTAAGGGTCCTCATGCCTTAGGACACAAAAGAAAAGAATCAAAGAAAAATCCATCTAACAAGCTATATAAACCCATACCTTGAAAAGCAAAGGAAAAAACTAAAATGGTTTGGGTCCCTAAGAAAAAGGAAATAAAGTCAAATGAGGCATCTACATCTCAAAATTCCCAACCATCCACTTCCACCCCACATTCTCATTCCATTCAAAAATGTCAAATTCCTAAATTCCACAAGCAAAATAAAACTGATAAAAATACTAAGTCTATGTGGGTACCTAAAGCATTGCATCAACCATCTCCTAAGAAAACATTGTGATTGCTTCCTACACCACCTCCACATTGAAAGATTCAATGTTTAATATGGTGTGTGCAACCATTGGTCATGATTCCATTCCCACATACCTCCATCTCCCCATCCTTCAACTACTATCCTACATATCTTCCCAATCACCTTCCTATGGTCCATGATTTTGCATAAACCTTTCATCCATTCTTTTGTATAAGTTCTATACAATCCACATCATAATCCACTATTTCCCTACATAATCCACATCATAATCCACCAATCCCTCCATAATCAAAATCATAATCCATCATCTACCTATTCCATCTCCCTTTCTTGTCATCCCTTACCAATATCTATGAGCATAATGAAATTTGACATGGTCCATGCGATGAAATCCATCTCTAGTGGGACTATTACCTTTCATGGAACTAGACACTTGAGTCCCTCCTATCCATATTCCCCTTCTCCTATCCAAAAAATCAAAAAAAAAGAAAAATGAAAAAAGAAAAAAATGAAAAATGAAAAAAGTAAAGAGAAATCCCTTTGTCCAACAGTGAAAATTTGGTAAATAGGTGCCCTGGATAAGTACCATGATGAAAACCTAGCAAACATGCATCATGTGTAGGTTGATATTATATTTCACTTACACTTGGGGGCATGTTGTCTCATTCTGTCATATCATTTTTATCCTATCATATCATATCTTACCATCTCCTATCTTATCATCCTTGGCCATCATACCCATATACTTATCATATTGAGTTCGTTCATCCTCCCTTCCTCCTTTTGATCTTGATGAAGATATAGGGGAAATTTTTTGTAACATTCTTTGGATAACTTTTGATATACCTCATTCTTCCAAACAAGCCTATCACCATCCTATTATTTTAAGCATTGTCATAAAAATCCTAAGTATTGTACCTAGAATGGGGCATGTTATTCCTATTCGACATAGAATTTGGAGATCACATCCTTGCTATCTTATGATGCATACATCCACTCCATACATCCATCTATCATGAGCCTTTTATCCCTTATCCTATCACCCATCCTTTCATCCACCAATCCCATCTATCTCCTTGCACCTAGACTTGGTTTTCCCTTGTCATTGGTATCAAGCACAAAGGCTACCCAAATTTTCATCCATTGACATCTCAAAACATTTCAAAAAATTCCTAAAAAAAATCCAAAAAAAATCAAAACATTTCAAAAATCCAAAAAAAAATAAAATATATCCCCAAAAATACAAAAAAAAAAGGGAAAAGGTCCTTAAAAAAAGACAAAAAAAAAATAGCCAATGAAAAAACTAAGCAATAAAATCAAATCATTTCTTCATCAATCTAATCATCAATCAATTTCATTCTTCAATCAATCAATCCTCTAATCAAACCGCTCCAACTTCAATCATTCCAAGAAATAATCCAAATGCAATTCAATCCTTAATCCATCACAACCACACTAATCAACTTGCCAAACTATCCAATCACATCCTTTGGTCTTGATCCTAGCCTTGTTGTAAACCCAATCAATCAATCAATTAATCAATCATCCTTGTGTTGATCTAGGGATATATCATTCCCCACAATGAAAACACTATCATCATCATCAATCAATCAATTAATAAACAGTTTATAGCTTGACAGGGGAAATACCTTTTTTTTTGTATCATTTGTGCATGCTTGCTTGCTTGCTTGTGTGTGTTATCATTTTCATCTTGCATTTGCATCAAATTTGTATCACTCCTAGCTAATATTCATATCTTGTATCTAGAGAATGTTGGATTATGCTAGGGCACAAGACACATCGTCACCTTGGTCTTTATACCTTGGTGCATAACGTCTAGTGCTACATCAAACATATGATTGCTCATTGTATTGCAGAATAACATATCATTCCTCTCTTTGATTCACTTCCTATCTTATAGCATTCATCTTATCCCTCCTTTATCATTTCATTCATTTTGAGAGCATACCTGTGTTTGTTCAACCTACCTATCCTCTCGAGGGGGCATCATCATCCCATCATGATATCTTTACATCACCATTATCCTATCTTCCCTCCATCATCCATTTTCTTTTACCCATACCTTAGCATCTTTGAAATGATGTTACTCGACACAAATCCCATCATCTCAAACATCATCTCAAAGAGGGTCAAAATGTAGACAACCAAAATTGGCCCATTTCATTATTTAGGCATTTATCGCATTTTTCACCGCATACCTTCATTTGGTCTAACACTTATATTTCATTTTCCTCTTCATATCTTTAATTAATTAAATAAATTTTATTTAATTAATTAATGCTCATTATTCTTCTATCTTACATCAAATTATTAAATAATTTTAAATTATTTAAATATTGTATCTTTCTTCTAATAAATAAATAAAATCAATTATTTTATTTATTTATTCACCATCCACCTAAATTAAATAAATTTTATTTATTTAATTTAATTTTCTTCCATTTTTATTTTATTCTTCTAAAATGTGCAAGTGGGCCCCGTTTTCTTTGAAAATTGACAATAATCAAAATGTGGGACAATTTAATAAAATAGAAAAACTCTATTATCTCCTCATCACTCCAACTCCCAAATAGAAAAAGCGTTCTATTTGGAGAAAGGAATCTTACCAATATCAAAGCCCACCCAAGGTTTCTAAATAGAGTTCCTTTTCATGGATGCTTGGCACATGCACATTAGTTCTTGTCTCTCCTTCACTCTCATCCATTGATTCATCCTTTTTCTCCCCACCGTTGATCATCCATCTTGCAAGTCTATAAATTAACCCACAACCAAGCCATTTTCATGGATGAGCTTTCAAGTACCCTTACTTTGTCGAATTATCTCTACAATATTTCATCCATCATCTTTAATCTATCTATTTTCCTCTATCATCTTCATCTCAATGTTATGTTGCTGCAATAGTGAGCAACCAACATTCCTCCATCAACAATCCTTCAAAATATTCCATTCTCATGTCAGGTTGACAAGAGCAATGGAGATCAATCAAGTTTAGCATGGAGATTTGTTTGCATTTGAATTTATTATTTTTATTTTCATGTTATCTTGTCCTTCATTGTGCATTGTTAGGGTTTCATTATAATTCATTTATGTATTTTCCCCAAAGTTTTACACAAATACAAAAACTAATCTTCTTTGTTTTAGAGGTTTAGAGTATGTAGAAAGAACATGAGAAGTTACACATGAAATCTTTCCAAATAATAATACAATATAAATAGAACAAATGTTGTAGAAGCAAATAATATAGATTGCAATTTGAGGATGTCGCTAAGGTGAAAAAGAGGACGATAAGCTTGAGGATGTTTTTTTTGTATAATTATATGTTTATTATATTACAAAGCTATACAGTATAATATAACTATATTATTATATTATTATATAATTGTTATTATAACATATTGTTCTATTACTATATTTGTTTATTGTATTCATGGTATTATATTATTTTAATTATTATTATATTTTTATTAATTTGAGTTTAATTAGAGTTACTGTTTAAATTAAATAAAGGTTTTTTTGAATTATAATTATGTTTAGACTTTAGTTTGGGTTACAATTTAATGTTAGGATTATGAATAAATTTGGGAGATAGGATTAAATTTATAGTATTATTAATCTCCTCCCTTCTTCTAAGAGACATTTGGCCATAGATGTTAGACCTCTAAAAATCACACAGATGGATCAAGTCAACTCCTCTCAGCTCCTTTACCAAAGGTCTCCCTCAAATCCATCATCAATGGCTCAATAGATTCAAAAGAACTCTTCATTGTTTCTAGTATCATGTATGTCATTATTTTTGTTCATGGTATAATCCAAGCATGAGCAATAGGAAATAATTTATAGCTACATTTATTTAATTGCTATTGTTGGTGGAAGTATAAGTGTGTTAAAATTCCATCAATACAATGTTGATGTCATCCTAAAATACACTTTAACCTAAAACTCATTGAATTTTTCCGTCAAATGTTCATGGATATCATTCGGTTGCAATCTACTTTCACAGCTCATGTGTAAATCCTTAAGAAACATGTCAGAGTTCTAAAATAAGAATCTTAAATATTTATATCTTTACCTATAAATTTTTCCTTTCAAAATGTATTGTCCTCATTACAAGTGATGATAGGATAACTTATGGACATCCTAGGGACAATATTATTATTGCCAAAACTTTTGAGAAAGAATCCTCTTGAATTGTGTGATTGTGAGATGGTTGTCAATTGTGTTTTACCAGGGGTATTTGGGACCAGTTTTAAACCGATAAAGCTTCTTTATGAAGCCGAAATGATTTTCTCTCTACCTTTCACAAATAATCCTTATAGTGATGATGTAAAACTTCCTATTTTAATTGCTAGAATTCAATTATTGGTTCTAAAAAAACATGAAAATAGATTCCATAATCCACATATACAGGTAACCAACAATACCATAATAGTAGATGAATATTAAAACACAAAGACATCTTAGTAGTATTGCACAAAACATATTTGTATAAACATACTCAGGATATTACCAAATCATATATCTCTCTAGAGCCAATTTTTATCATTGATAAAATATATGTTTCTAATTGAACTTTTTCCATTAATAGGGACAGTCCATACCAATTTTTATATAAAGGATTATTTTTATAAACATGGTGATATTTTCATCATGCGTCTATAATATAATATATGAATGCGCATTTTTGCATCTTCTTATAGTAACTAAGCAATAGAGATAGGATTATTTGACAGCTTGATTTCTATGCTAATAGAAATAAGTAATAGACCGTACATTCAAAATGGAAAGCTGAAAGGCCTGTTATGTCTAGTGTCTATTGATCTTTCACAAGGCCTTCTATGGATGCCAGGGTAGATGCCAATGAGATGAGAAGACAAATGAGAAGAGAAATAAAGATCAATCAAGTTTAGCATGGAGATTTGTTTGCATTTGAATTTATCATTTTGATTTTCATGTTATCTTGTCCTTCATTATGCATTGTTAGGGTTTTATTATAATTTGTTTATGTATTCTCCCTAAATTTTTACCCTAACACAAAAACTAATCTTCTTTATTTTAGAGGTTTAGAGTATGCAGAAAGAACATCATAAGTTACACATGCAATATTTCCAGATAATAATACAATATAAATAGAACAAACGTTGTAGAAGCAAATAATATTGATTGCAATTTTTGGATGCCGCTAAGGTGAAAAAGAGGACGATAAGCTTGAGGATGTATTTTTTGTATAATTATTATATGTTTATTATATTACAAAGCTATATAGTATAATATAACTATATTATTATATTATTATATGATTGTTATTATAACATATTGTTCCATTATTATATTTTTTTATTGTATTCATGGTATTATATTATTTTAATTATTACTATATTTTTATTGATTTGAGTTTAATTAGAGTTACTTTTTAAATTAAATAAGGGTTTTTTTAATTATAATTATGTTTATACTTTAGTTAGGGTTACGATATAATGTTAGGATTATGAATAAATTTAGGAAATAGGATTAGATTTATAGTATTATTAATCTCCTCCCTTCTTCTAAGAGACATTTGGCCAAAAATGTTAGACCTCTGAAAATCACATAGATGGATTAGGTCAACTCCTCTTGGCTCCTTTACCAAATATCTCCCTCAGATCCATCATCAGTGGCTCAATAGATTCAAAAGAACTCTTTGTCGTTTCCAGTATCATGTATGCCATTATTTTTTCTCATGGTATAATCCAAGCATGAGCAATAGGAAATAATTTATAACTACATTTATTTACTTGCTATTGTTGGTGGAAGGATAAGTGTGTTAAAAATTCCATCAAGACACTGTTGATGTCATCCTAAAATATGCCTTAACCTAACACTCATTGAATTTTTCCATTGCATGTTCATGGATATCATTCGGTTGCAATCTACTTTCATAGCTCATGTGTAAATCCTTAAGAAACATGTTATAATTCTAAAATAAGAATCTTAAATATTTATATCTTTACCTATAAATTTTTCCTTTTGAAATGTATTGTCCACGTTACAAGTGATGATAGGATAAGTACTTATGGACATCCTGAAGACAATATTATTATTTCCAAAACTTTTGAGAAAGACTCCTCTTGAATCTTGTGATTGTGAGATGGTTGTCAATATTGTTTTACCAGGGGTATTTGGGATCAGTTTTAAACCGATAAAGCTTCCTTATGAAGTCACAAATGATTTTCTCTCTACCTTTCACAAATAATCCTTATAGTGATGATGTAAAAGCTTCCTATTTTAATTGCTAGAATTCAATTATTGGTGCTAAAAAACATGAAAATAGATTCCATAATACACATATACAGTTAACCAAAAATACCATAATAGTAGATGAATATTCAAACACAAAGACATCTTAGCAGTATTGCACAAAACATATCTTTATAAACATACTTAGGATATTACCAAATCATATATCTCTCTAGAGCCAGTTTTTATCATCGATAAAATATATGTTTCTAATTGAAATTTTTTCACTAATAGGGACAGTCCATACCAATTGTTATATAAAAAATATTTTTGTAAACATGGGGATATTTTCATCATGCCTCTATAATATAATATATGAATGCACATTTCTTCATCTTCTTATAGTAATAGAGTAATAGAGATAGGATTATTTGATAGCTTGATTTCTATGCTAATAGAAATAAGTAATAGACCGTACATTCAAAATGGAAAGCTGAAAGGCCTCTTATGTCTATTGTCTATTGTCCTTTCACAATGCCTTCTATGGATGCCAAAGTAGATGCCAATGAGATGAGAAGACAAATGAAACTGAACACTTGCAAAAGGATCGAGTTAACTATCCAATGTTGAAATTTATTTTGTGCAATGTGCATACTTATTTGAAAGTATTTACTACCAATGGCCAAAAATTAGTTGCAGCTTAAAGTCCAATAATCTAATTGAAGAATGGAAGAAAAAGAGAAATACCAGACTTCATTGAGATCACAAATGCAATTCTCCAACACAATGTAATGTCCCCTTTTTAGCTCGTTCCAACTTCTTGGTAGATTAGCCTATTATTTTTCCCTCATAGGTTAATGCAGCTAGTTATAGGGTGTTGTTTGGAAAATATCAATGTATTTTCTTCTCCAAAGCTTTCGATGGTTCAAGATTTCCCTTTGTTTGGTATTTCAGGGCTTATTTGTACACACTTACTATTTATAGTAAGTCACCTCGAGGTTGAAGTTTAGTATTGCTATTTATAGAAAGGAACCTGAATGTGTTGTGGATGTAGTATTCAACCCCCTAGTTCAGAAAACATAGAAAACAAATGTTTATTAAAGGAGATATGATATTTTAATTATTATTAAAGTTAATCTTTAATAATAATTTATTATGTATTCAAAAGGTGCATCATAAAGTTATATTATAACTTTATGTCTGAAGGGGGCCATTTAATGACTTAAAGTACATTAAATGATTAAGTAAATGGGTTCCCACTTTGACAAAATATTTAATAAATTTTAAATGCACATTTAATATTATTTTAAATGATTGAAAAGAGTCTTCTAGAGGGTCGACCTAAATTTTGGAGAAGCATATAAGCTATCAAAGCAAAAGAAAAATCCATTCATTAATGATTATTGACATTTTAGCTTTGAAGAGTTTGTCATGGAGAAGAGAAGACATAGTTTTTTCTACATTTCCTTCATAATGGAGAACATGGTATCTTCATTGATCAACTGCCTGAGGTTGTAAAATACCTTTTGAAGGTTTCTTTCTAGATTGGTTGCACCCAGTAGTGAATATGGAGCTAAATAGTGAAGCATTTAACAAGGGTATGAAGAGTTTTGATTCAAGAATATAAAGGAAAAGGTTGCAGTCAGTAATATTCTATTGTGAGTCAAATCTAGGTTGTACATTCTTGTTGCCAAGACATACTTAGCATACATTTCTAGGCCATACATCTTCACAAGCTAGGCATCCATGTCTCAGGTTGAAATGCCTAGGGAAAGTGATTGATTTAGTCATTAGTGGAGGTTCCTAGACTACCAATGATAGTTTACTACTTGTATTTGTTGGAGAAACATCAGTGAGTTGTTGGGAATCCAAGAATGAAAGGTTTCTAAGTGAAAACCAACAATGCCTAGAATTCATAACTTATGACTTTGTCAGCATTCCAGGTATGACAAAAATTTTGAGCTAGTAAAACAAATCTGATTTGTACATGTATTGAAATTGCAGCCCTTAATAAATTAAATTAAATTAATATTAGCATTTATTTTATGTATCTTTCATTGTATTCATATGCTTTACTTCTAGAAATAATTGGTGTTATCTAGCTAATAAGACCCAAAACAAGCAAGAACATACATATTATTCTAAACCCAAACAAAAAGATACAACAATTGCATAGAATTCAATACTAGGAAAACATGAGGGTTCTTATAGTGGTATTAGAGCCTTGATCCTACCAGCCTAGAGGTTTAAAGTATCATATGCATCCACAAGAGGTTGGTCCACATAGGTATTATACTCGTAGAAGAGAATTACAACAAGTGAATCCAATTGCAGATACACAAGACTTAATGGGTGATAGAAGAGGTAGCAGTCCACCAATACATGAAGCCAATAATGAAGAAAGAGAAGCAAGAGAAATCATGAGAGGTCTTCGAATAGGGCAGCGACATGTAGTAGATATTTTGCAGCAACTTACAGTAGCTATACAATAGATGAATACTTCTAGAAGACAAAATCATGAGCAAGAAGACAATGGAAGTGTTGTTGGGACTCCAAGGGCCCAAAGAGCACCTACTCTCACCACCATAGACCTTTGCATCCTACATTTTTGAGGAATGAACTAGAAGAATAAATTTCTAAAGAAAATGAAGATTCATCATTCATAGATAATGTCATGTCAATGCACAATAAAATGGTATTTTCTACCACCACAAGTAAAGGAGAATTTGACCTTTGATGGATACATGAGTCAAAGGAGGGAGCACAACAAAACAAGGAAAGATAGGAGACCAAGGAACCAAAATAGAGACCTAAAATAGGCCACAAGTAAGCTCACACTTCCAACATTTGATGGTAGGAGGAAGATCACAACAAGAGCATGGATTAACAAGCTAGATACCTTCTTGGCTCTTTGGCCTATGGCAGAGGATGATGCAATCAAGTATGCAACTTTTCACCTAGATGGGTTAGCTCATGATTGGTGGCACCATGGGATGGTCACCTTGCAGCATCACCTCATCACCACTTACTAAGAATTCACTCACAAGTTGATTAAGCGCTTTGACAGGAAAGACCCAAAATTATATTTCAAAGAGCTTGCTCAACTCCAGCAAGTGGGGAGTATGGAGGTGTATATTAGTGAATTTCAAAGGCTTTCAATTATGGTCCCTAGCATATCTGAAACAAGGTTGGTCATTTTCTTACTAAAGTCTTATCTAAACCATTGGGAGGATGGATCAAGGCTTTTGATCCACCTTCAGTACATGAGGCAATGAAGAAGGTGTGAAGTATGGAGATGGCTGCCCCAAAAAGGTAGTTTACTCCTAAAGAGATTACTTCTTCTAGCAATGAGAGTCCTCAATAATTTGTTGATAAGAAAAAGAAATCAACAACCAAGGTGGATGACGAATCACAAGAGGAATTGAGGAAAAAAAAAATTGTCACTGGTGCAAAGGGCCCTACAACAAGGAGCATGACTGTCCTTTGAGGCGTAAGGGCAAGGCCAACTGTATGATGTGGGTTTATTATGAGGATTCTGATTCTAAAAATTTATATCAGCAAGTTATCCCAGAGGATGATGAGGTTGGAAAATCCTCTATAGAGTTTGGACCTAATGCAAATCTATCTCTTTTGGATTTATTTGCTATTATATAGGAAGGGACTTCATTAAAAATCATGGGAATGGCTAATGGATAGTGTTGCATTGCTATGCTTGACGGTGGAGCAACACATAATTTCATCGATGAGGGTTTTGTGGCCAATTGTAGACTCCAGAAAAAGGACTTCATTGGGTTTAGAGTGAGAGTTGTTGATGGATATACCCTCACATGCACTAGGCAGATATGAAATCTCACTCTATTGTTGAATGACTATGAGTTACAAGCTGACTTCTATGCGGTCAACATGGGTAAGATGATCATAGTGCTAGGCATGAAATGGCTCCAAGATATTTGAGAATTTACTCTTGATGTACCTAAAATGGAGATGAAGTTCAAAATGAATGGTATAGGTTACGTGTTGAGGGGAATCGCATATGGGGGATTGCATTCTATCTCTGTCTATAGAGACAAGAGTGGGAAGAGAGAGAAGGAGGTGGTACTGGAGGAGAAGTGTGATTCATTGTAGGAGTTTGATTATACTCATAGCTCTTGGAGATGGATGACTAAGATCAACATGGAGTAGTTGTGCACTTTGTGAATAATCCATTATTCAATGTTGATGTTGTTGGAACATAATGATCTACTGAGAGGTGGGGTGAATTAGTAAATTCTAAAATTTATCCCTTTGAAACTTTATGCAAATTACTCCCTTAACCACCTAATGTGTAGATACTAAACATATAGAGACATAAATATGTACGTACACAAAAACATCACATAACACCATATGTACGTGGAAAACCCAAGATGGGAAAAACCAAGTGACCAAGGTTGCTTGAGTCTACTGCTCAAATGCAGTGTCACAAAAGAAATCCCTATTACAATGTTTTAGGGCTACAACCCAAGGAAGCATCAACTATGTAATTTAGAAGCAACAACTTCAAGGATGCAATAACACCCTAATTTAGAAGCCACAACTTCAAGGAGACTACAATCCCCTGATATGAGCCACAACTCAATACAATGAGGCTACAACCTCTGAAGGATTACAAATTCAAGTATACATAAGATTGGTTCTACAAAACCTATGATGCATCATTACACTTAGTACTTTGTTGCACTTACTGCAGCTCACACTCTATTGTTGAAGTTGCACTCTCAAAAACACACCTTTTCTCTACACTCTCCTCTGCACATAGAGCAATCACTGTTCTATCTTGCTACACTGTACACTCTCTTCAGCATGAATGCAAACACCTAGAAGATGTTTTGTATTATAGTCTAGGATACATATGCATTCTTTGTCTTCTGAACTATCTTATCTTTACACACTCTACCTCTATCACATATTCAGTTGTACTTCTATCTATTCAACACTCTCTGCCCCTACAAAATATTCACTCTTTTTCCTTTCTGTGCAACAACAATGACAATTCTCTTATTGTCTTCTTCTTACTAAAACTCCACCAATCTACAATCTCTTTCTCAAGATTCTCACCACAGTCTAAATCATTTCAAACCCTTTTTTAGGGTTTCCTTTGCTTGCAACTTCACCAGAAAGCTACCTTTTCCTCGAGCCACACACCACTATCCAACTCATCATCAAGACATTTGATAGGGCTTACCATACAACGCCATACCTTACATCAATCCACACAACATTAATTTTGATATAGAGAATTTTTCTTCATTCTCTTTGTCAAAACCTAAGAATGAGATATGCATTCAATGCATTCTCCTATCGATTCAATCTGATTCAATCTCAATCACCTGTTAGGGTTTCCAGAAATATTATTGATACCACCTCTTCATCCAGCCTCACAACATTTAATTTGGGTAAAGAAAAATTTCCCAATTTAGCTCTCTGTTGACCCTAGAATCTATACACATTAAATGAATTCTCTTTCCAGTAAGATCAGATTGAATCTTGATCACTTCTCCAATTTGTTCCGCTACCTAGCTAATTAAATCTTCACCGACATTGGTCACAGGTGTAGTTGGACCAATTAATTCCTTCCTCTATGTTGGTTACTATTCAAAACCCTTTTTCACACTGTTGTAGCCATTGTAGACCTTTATCTTTGAATATGGGTTGTCGATCTCTTTCTTCATGCCATGATCATGTGCTTTCCATTCACTGTCACAATTTTAAATCATCATCGTCAAATCAATTAATTTTAATCATGTTCCTTTGACCTCCACTAACTGATGATCACCATTGGATCAATCACCTTTTGATCTCCATCACTAATCACATAACTATTGAGATCAAATAATACATCACAATAACCTTAAATCATGATCATCAGTTCAACCTTCAATCTTGAGCGTTGGGTGAATGGTCCTTTAAATCTCCACCCCAGATCTCCTTCATACACTGCTCACCAAACATGGGGTCCACCAAGAAACACATCCAAAGTATTCTATCCTACAAGCTTCAACAACGGGCCCACACAAACCTTGCAGGTTTTGTGGGTTGTCATTTTTCATCCACATCACCTCCACGCAACTCACAAAAATGATGTGAGTTGGTATATCGAGCAATCGCTCTTTGCCACCTTTTGGCCTATGTCATCATCCACTATAAGGTCCAACCCTCTTCATCAATGGTCATCAAGAATCCATCGTGGATTTATCTCCACTACTCTTCGCTGACCACATGGGACTTAGCCGAAATCCACCAAAAACTTAGCAGAACTGATGGGCACCCTCAAATCTTCTTGATTGCAACAGTTGATCATACACCATTACTCATGCCCTTGATGAAATCATTCATTTCCACATGTCATTATGACATTGTGTTCCTCTAACTACATCTATTGCCTCTATAGGTCCCACAATGCATGTTGTGAGCACTGTTGATCTTCAACATTTGATCACCACCATTCCCCACTAACCCCGTGGGTCTTGATCGGGCCCAACTAAAATCTCAGTGGTGTATGCAAAATAATTCCACGTATACACCTTTTGATGTCACCAAATGTCATTTTCCACTAACTCTATTGACTTCACCTTTCTTTTTTGAGTAGTAAGTTCGACATGTTCCTGAAAATACCACCAACCTTAAAGTACGATCTTCATAAGTTCATCAAACTAGACAAAACACCACCAACACTATAGGGTAGGGGGTTAGCAAAACTTGAAAAAACACCACCTGAGTTAGACCATGTGCCAAAAACACTACCAAAGCTATACCTAGTTAAAAGCCTTGAAGCGGTGAGTTAGAGAAACTTAGAAAAACGCCACCCAAGATATGACTTAGCTAAAGTTTTCTTTTATTTTCTGGTGCTCAATGGACTATCAAGGGGACTAAATAAACTATCCCACCGATGCACAAATGTCTCACCAGTGAGAGATGTAGACACTACCAACCTAGGCAATGGGGCCGGTCACATCATAGAATGAATGACATCAGTTGTTACTTATGTGACTTGCAACCTATAACACCAAGTCACTGATGAAATAGAACTTGTTTGGACACTGTGACTTGAATTTCTACACATGTAGGATTTAACTAATAAACCCTAGACCGAGAGCATGAACAAATGAATGCTAACATCTCCATTGACATTAGGACTTACAAAATACCTTTCTAGAAATCTCTCAAGAAACCCAGATTGAATCTACCTTCAAATCCATCACTCTCACACTCATCCTTTGTCATCATGCCAACAAACTCCTTTTCCTGATTTCCCCTTTTGACATCAATGACAACATTATGTTCTTATGCACAAGATTTGCACACTTCTCCTCTTATCCCCTTTTGACATGAATGACAACATAGTCCAACAATCTCCCCCTTTGTCATTGATGGAAAAATTTTAAATGCTCAATGATACCAATTAACCAATTCAACATTTGTACCAGTATCATCTTTACCTTCTACTTATGTTGTTGCTTTCACCAATGCTCCTCTTTGAGCATTTGCATGACTTTAACCCCCTTTGAAATCAATGGAAAAGGGATCACTGTTCCTGAAAGCATTCTCCCCCTTTGAAAAGAAATGCAAATGATCTAGCTATTCTCTAATATCTTCCTTTGACATTTTGTCTCCTTTGCTCATCCTTATGAGCATCTTCACAACTTTCTCTCTTATGCTCTACTTTCAACATTGTTCACTTTTTCTCCCTCATGCTCAATTCTTTTGAGCACTTTTTCATCTTTTCTCCTCTTCTTTATATTAGGTCACTATACTACTACAACCTTCACTTCTTAGCAATACCAAAGGGACTTATCTCTCCCTTTGACTGATACCAATTGAAGAAAAATTTGTGCTCTCATGCCAATTGTTGCATTCAACCTTTTTACTGCAATGGAGAAACCATATGCTTCAACTGTTCTACACCAATTAAAAATATCTGATGCTAGTTGAAGTTCCATTACATGCTCTTCTCCAATCAGGTCTGATACCAATTGTAGATATTTTGATTCATGCTCTATGCCAATTGAATCATATACTTGACACCAATTGGTGATATCATGCCCTGATATTGATTATCATTCTGATACCAATAGTGAATATGTTCACTTTATGCTATGTACCAAATGATATCTTGGACTACATTGTATCAATTATAACATTGATTTGATACCAATAGTAACTCCCCCTTAAACCTTGCTCTATTCCTCACTAGCTTCATTTCAGGGGCTTTGTACAAACTAACCTATTCTGAACCAATTTGAAATTCTTTGATACCAATTTTTAAAACCAATATACACAGAAAAGCTCACCCTAAGATATATATCTTATCCTTGTAGGCAAGAATCATTTCTCTTAATAGAGCATCTACACCACTTTTTCTTCAATAGCTGATATCAAATGTTGATATCAATTTCTACAGTTAGCTATCCACTTTCTATTGATGTTCTTACCCTCTGATGAGCATTTCAAAGAGAAATATTGTGACCATAAATCTGCAACCATCAAGTTGTTATAAATTTGTAAATTACTTGAGTTGATCTCCTTCTTCCTTTCCAAGGATGGATGAAATATCAATTTAGCTCCCCTTGGACTCATGCCCTATCACTACAAATTAGTGATGTGAGGCAAAAGCAACCATATGGAGCACTGCCTGTCATTATTTCTCTCTCCATACCATCTTGTGCACCTTCTCTAATACATCAACCTTCTTTTCAACAGCATGTGAACCATTTTTCACTCTAGAAGATGTATCTTTCCTTGTATTCTTCCTCTTGCTCTATACTACTAGTCTTACAAGATCCAATCTACAGTCTTTAGCTATGTTACCAAAGTTTTCACACTTGTAGCATACTAAATACATATTTCTTATAGGAGAAAATGAATTTCTATACATATGATTTGTGCTCCTTTTAGGTACAATTCTATATTCACATGATTTATGACCAAATTGATTACATGAATAATAGTGGTCATAACATGAGGAAAAAAATATCATACCATCTCTTTTCTCATGACACGATGATCTTATTTGAATTGGCTTCTTCAGATATCTCTTTCTTGTGAATCCATCTCTAACAACACCCTATGTATATTGCTTTCTCTTCAATTGTTAAGGGACTAGAATCTTCATTTTCTTATCTATTGTGTGCCTCTTCTTCTAAAAAACAACTGGATAATTTTTCTTCCTCTTATTTGCAGTAGGTCTCTTCTCTTCATTAAATTTCTTCTTATCAATAGCTACATGCTTCTTTCCTTCTTTAGCTTTCTTCACCTCAACAATTCCTTTATCTTGTTTTTCATTTCTAAAGGAATTTTGCTTGGTACAACTTGTGTGGGCATTATCTTCCTTTGTGCAACGTCCTTCTTTTTCTCTAAGTCTATCAAATACTTTTGCAAAACTAGAAGAGCTCTAACCTTTCTCACAACCAAGGTCAATCTTTACTCTTGGTCTTGATCTCTTTCTTGATGGCTCTTGTGATTTGATCAACTCATCTAACATCTTAGAGCCACCTTTCAACTTCAATCTTTTATCAATCTACTCCTTGGCTTCTTCTAACTCCTTTCTTAGTGCAATTATCTATATTTCTAGCTTCATGCACTCATCTGATTTATACTCTAGTTCAATCTGGACTACATCTTTTTCTCTTCTTTCTTCTTCCACCTTAGTATTCAAGCTAATCACCATCTAATTAGATTCTTTAAGATTCTTGTTTAGTTTATTTATTTGCTCTTGTGCATTCAAATTTTGTTCTTCATTTTATTTTCTCAATTTCCTAATCTCATTTGAAGCACTAATGAGTTCACCTTCTAGGTCTACTCCTTCATTATCGAAGGTTTCATCTTTATTAGACCTCTCTCTTCATCAAAGGTCATTGAAAATGGGTCAACCCCATAGATGCTTCCATGTTCATCATCTAATCTACCATTTACATCAGATGAACCACTTTCTCTTCTTGTGTGTATATTATTCTTACCATTCTCCTTACTATCCTCTTCTTTCTTAGGATTATCCTTCTTACTATGAAAGCATTTAGTAGCTATAGAACTTATTCTACCAGACTTAAAACTTTTAGTGGGTAGCTTACCTTTGTATTTTCTAGAACCTCTTCTCAATCTCCTAATGTAATCAACATCAATTTCATAAGACTCCTCTGATCTAGAAGTAGATGATTCCTATTCATCACTATAGATCATCAAAGCTTGCACCAATCTGATAGTCTTATGGGAAATTTAGTGAGTGGGGGATCAATTTGCACCTCACTAAATACCTCCAATATTTTTATAGAAAGTCAGCTCTTCTTTGGGGGTTTGGAATAAAGGGTAGAAATAAATGTAAATATAAAAAATGAAAAGGGCGATACACCAACACTTTTACAACATTTGAAATCCAACCATTTCAATTATTGATATAATTAGACACAGAATGCCACAACTCTTGGTTGTTGGAAAGAGAATGAACAACAAAGGCTAACAACAAGCACAATGTAGACTTTCAAATATTTCTGCAAGTAGTGTTCATTAAGGTCCAATCAAACATAAAGATTTATAATGGTATAGAAAAAACATTCTGAAATTGCGTAAGCTCTCTCTCCTAATACAACATGATATTGTAAAACAACAACCCTTCAAAAAAGTAGAGAATTCCAATGACATAATCCAATTTTCACAAGTTATTATTCTACCATACGAGCATACAACATGGAAATAAACTACTTAAACTATTTAGATTCAACTTGCAAGACACAATGTTTCATTCAAAATGATGATATTTAGAAATAATTCTTGAAAAAGGCCATACATGCATAGTCTCAACAACTTCTCCTCAATAGTTCATGCTTTAAATATCAAATGAACTTTAAATCAAAGGTCGGATACCAATCTGACAATATTTTAAACCTTAAAAGATATAACATGCCAGAGATAAGTAGCTCTACAATTGTGCTTCTGAAAATAATTATATATCCTAAGAAAACTCAAGAAACTTTCCTTAGCCAAGCAAATTGAAACTTGAAATTCCAACCCCTCATTGTGTCATCGCCCTCCTTATATAGCTGCAAAAAAAGAAAACACCGCCTCAACACAGAAGTCAATATTGCTAGGTGTTTGATAGTTAATGATACATGATCCGATTGTAGATCTTTGGTTAGGTCACAATGATCTTTTCTCATCAATTCTTAGCTATTGTATTGATGTTTTTTAGATATTTAGAAAAGATAGTGGCCCATAAATGATCAAATCCTAAAAACAACAACCTGGAAAAAAGGTCTAGTTGACCGATCACATCACTCAGAGGCACTAAATCAAAGCTTCCATCCCAAAAACCAAGAAATAAAAAGGCCAGCCAGCTTTGAAAAACTCCCAAAAGGATATCACTCCATAGGAGATGCAATCCGTCTACAGTGAAGAGGTGATGTATCAAAAAGGTGGAGACTTTTGAGCTCATGAATATAACTCCCTTAAAAATTCTCGATGAGCCAACACGATTTCCAAACTCTCCCTTGAAATGGTGACAAAAGATGAAAGTTGCACAGCCACCATGTGGTTTATTGTGCACCTTTCTGATAACTATACTTGAGTGTGGGAACACCCAAAATGAAAAAAATTATACAAACCAAAAATCAAAATGATTAAGGAAAAAAAACTTCATAGTTCTATTAAATCATAGGGGGTCTTTGCTTGCAAAGGAATGAACCTAAGCCTCTGTTGTTCTTGGAGTTTGATGAAAGTGGCATGATGAGCCTCCCAGTCTACATTAGTTCATAGGATGAGGTTTCAAATATTCCTATATGCCATCTTGAGATCGAAAATTTCCTTAAATGAGATGAAACCCTACCTGGAAGAAACCACTCCTAGGTGATAATAGTGTTGAGAAAGAGGATATACCTTGTGCTCAACATCATTCACCATGGGTATGCACTCGAACTTGGGAGTTCTATAGTGGTTTGAATTTTATGTTGGATTGCATCATTGACTTGCTCAACTATCAGAGCATCTTCATCCGATGAAAGAAGAGGAGGCATCCCATAAGTAACCAAGACACCGAAGTCCTTCTTGATCTCAACAACCCACTTATTCAGCACCATTTAGTTGTCTCTACACTTTCACACAATCTTGTCAAAGTTGATGATCTCATTGGCTTTGATGGAGGTGATCTGTTGATTAGGAATTCCTACTTTTTCTAGGACCTGGTCAGTGGTGATACACAACTTGAAAGTGAAACTTTGTGAATCTACCACTCGGGATGAACATTTATGCATAAAGTGATTAGCCATCGGACCAACCTTAGCATTCAATTCCCAAACATCTCTTAGAAATTGTAAAGTGGCCCAAGAATGGAAACACTAGCTATGATTTTCTCCCAATGCACGGATATCAACCTCTTCAGTATTGAGAGGGCTCCAAATGCTTGTGCAACAACTAACTCTTGGTTACATTGGGCCTCTCTTGCCCTTTTGTTTTCTTCCATTTGATTTTTCTCCTGAAGGATGGTTGCCAACTCTGAGCTTAGTCTTTCGACTTCTTTCCTTGACTCTTCTACTTCCACCTAGATCCTCTGAAGATCATCGGAAGTTCGGGGTTGGGCATCATCTAGCTCTCTCTTCAAATTTTCAATTTTAGCACAAAGTTGAACCTATTCACAATGAGCTTCCACAAGCAACTTAGACGCATCTCCTTGCTAGCCTTGAATCTACTTTATGCAAGCTACTTCAGCTTCTCTAGCTCAAATCTCATTTGATAGTCTACTTATGGTTTCTTTTACATTTTCCAACTCTACCTCACACTTTATTAATTTCTTGTCCAACCTCTCATAGTCGGCATATACCACCTTCTAAGTTTCTTTGGCTAAGACCACTTTGTTGCACAGATGAGTTTCATTCAAATACAAGCCTATGATGTGAATGTCATAGGTTTCCATCTGCATTTTCCCTTCAGGCTTGGTGACGAGCGACTTCATGGTAGTAATAAGAAAAGATTTCCACTCTTCATTGAAGTAGGATTCAATCTTCTTTGTAGTAGGATTCTCGACATTCTTCAACAATATTTTCTACTTCTTGGCCTTTCGGGCTTGCTTGGTAGCATCAAAATGACCCTAAAGAGTCTAAGGGAAATCAACGCTTTTTGCTACAATGGATACACCAAGGGGTAGTCTAAAAAGAGTGATGGTAGGGAAAACTTCAGATTTATGAGTGTGAGAGGATGCAAAAGGCAGCGTGATCATGGAAAAGGGCAAGACACCAAATTAAGCAAGGGAAAAACTAGTAGGGGTGAACACAGAAACAAGCTGATGGAGAGGTGCCTTCCCAAAAGTAGATGGACCGGGAGTGATGGGTAAAGTGGTGGTATCAGCTATATAAATAGGGGCCCTTGAAAGGATGATTAAAGACACAACAGTGGTCATGGTGGATGATGCTCCTTTAGTGTATGAGGTGGTTTCAGTAGGTTCATTAAAAATGATAGGGGGTGCATTCAGGATTACCAATTCAGGATCCGAGGATGGAGGATTCCTTTCCATGGGAGGGGGTAGAGGATTGACCAAAGATGGAGAAACAGAAAGAAGAGGGGGAGTAAAACTTACCCGAGCCGTAGTGGTTAGAACATTCTATAGGGCGGACTCCACTTCTTCTTCTTGTTGGACCGGTACCTCAAGGGTACCTAGATCTTGAATCCTTCTTCACTTTATATGACCAAAGCTAACACACTCTAACCCTCTGGTGACATATCCTTCCAAAACTTGGCCTTCAGCGGTGGCTGGGGACCGTCGGGTCCTTTTACCTTTACTTCGAGTGCTAGAGGTAGATGGAGTTTGTGAATCCCTTTGCCTCAAGTCTCTTTGACTATCAGACTCCCGAGGTCTAGAAACATGAGGTGGAACTTGTTCCTCATCAATCTCATGGCTTGTTTTGGGATTGTTGTTGTTGGAATAAGCCTCTTTATCATATAACTCTTTGAATTCATCATCAACCAGCTAAAATTTACTGAACGGGGCACTTGGGAACCTCACCTCCTGTCAAAATCTCCAAAAGTTCTCCTTTTTCTTTTCTGACCATCCCTTACACTTCAGCTACATGTTGAGATATTTTCCTATTAGAAGATTCCTTTGATATTCTTCCTATGGCTCATAGAAACTTAACCATTTTGGCCACTCTTCTAGGATGCGAGCCAGGTCAATGTATATCTCCATCCTCTCCCAACCCAGGTTCCTTCTTTTGTGGAAATAATCATGAACCTCATGTCTCAAACTATAAATCCAGTTCGGATTATAATTCCACTTGTCACAAATGAGGACCAAGCATAAAACTACAAGTAAATTTGTGATCTCACCCTATGTATTTTGCTTAGTCAGTATTACTTGAATCTTAGCAATCATAAGAGGAAGGTCGTAAATATTATTTTTGCTCCTCCAAACACCATAAATCATGTCGATGATGGTTACTTGACGGCATGCCTCCAGCACAAAGACCCTATCCATTACAAATCTAGGGAGTCAGAATGCTTCTCTAGGAAAACCATGAAATATGATGAATGTGAAGTCCTCACCCAGGAAATAATCTAGTGGGGTTGGAAAATCTCTTATCCATTCCATAACCTCTTGAGAAAAATTGCCAATGGGTTGGGGCAAGAAATCCTAGAATACTAGCCTTAGAAAATTGTCTGTAAATCAATAATAATCCCTTGTCCTTGAAAGCATAGGGGTCCATATAGAAATTGGATGGAGACAACCCCTTTCATCTAGCCTAGATACTGGTACATTCCTACCCAGCCACTCAAAATTCTTATGTAAAATAAAATGAGGCAGAACAAAAGAATACCTGAATTTGGACTCAGTATTGTAGTTCTTCAACTGCTCCCTCATGTTCACAGCTATTACCTCAGCAAAATGATAATACCTCTCAAATTTTTCCCTTTTGAGTGTGAGAGCTAGGGAAAACTAGAAACGGTTAACTTCCTCATCATCATCGAGGCCAAAAACCTAGGCCAACATTGAGAACACAGGCTGCATGTCCTTTTTAAACTTCTTGCATGAAAGAGGCCAATGAATCTACTCTCTCTATGGCCTTTCCTTGGTCTCATCTTCATAATTTTTTTTTTCCTAAACATGTCTTCTCTAAGGACATCCATCCATTCTTCATCAAAAATCTCGACACCCCAGCTCGTAGGGATACACAACATATCCTGTATAGCCTTGGAAAAAATAGTAATCTTCACCCCTCGACCCTCAATGGCCTTTGTACTTTTGTTAAAATTCTTCACACATGCATCAACCAACTTTGGGCATGAATGTATAGTAGGCAACATGAACTATGGCAGGTCACAATTCTAGAGTTGAAACACAAAACCCTCTAATTGTGCATGCTCTAGCATCCTCTGAAACACACCTTCCCTAAGGTTTTTAGGGTTAGCCAATAAATAAGGGTCAAAAACATTATCAATGATATCTTGCACCACCTCTCTTTTGATGTGTTTATTAGAATGGACCTTTCTACAATGCTCAAAAGGTTGTTCTTCTATTGTTGGGGCGTTGATGAATGAGTTTCACCCAAAAAAAATGGCATAACCAAGTCTTCTATTTGAAACTACTGCTTGTCTACCAGAGGTCGATGCCTCTTCCATGGTTGTACAAGAAAGTTGTAGAGAGCTTATTTAGAGATAGCGACCACTTCCCTTTTGCTTCTTTAGAGAAATCTACATTTGAGTGCAATTAATTCTCTCACTTGTACATATAGTTAAGGCTATGCCACTACCATTGGACCATTAAATGTTGCCACCAAGGAAATATGTGTGGGTTAGAGATCCATATCCCATTGGAATGCCAAAAACACCATGAAGATTGAATTAGTACATTCCCTCCACCATCTTCTTATCAAATAAACTCATTGCCTCAAAAAGCATGCTTTTCGCTATGTGAAATGTGTTGAGGTGATACAAGGTCCTCTTGAAAAGATGTACCCATTAATTTTTCATAGATTTAACACATTAATCCATGTCTTTTCTCATTAGTAAGTTGGTTGGCATTGATGATGGAAAAAGACACATGTTGATGATTGACATACAAGAGCATTTACTCCCAATGCCCAAATTTATTTCTCAATGTATTATGTCAGATTCTCCATATGATTTACCAGCCTTTTTTTTTTTTCCTTCAAGTTTTCCCATTGTTGTCTGGCCAAAAATGGACTTTCCATTTGTTGAGTTTGCTATCCCAGCTTTCTATATATAGATATGCCACCTTTTGCAACATTCATGCAAAAACATTGTCTCTTAAGTTTAGCAAGCTTTCCGCTTATCCTCATTTTGCCATCTTTCGCTACTTATTAGAATGTCTGCTAGCTTAGGCACTCCCATTCAGCTCCTCCCATGGAGGCCACAATACTCCTTTGTGGGAGAGGTCACTAGTGACCGAATTAAGTGCTTGGTGAAGAAATGAAACCACCTCATCATGGCTACATTCAGGTGGGTAGTCAGCACAAACATTATTAATGACAAAAACTAGCTTTGAAGCAACTGCAACATGCTTTCCCACTTCATGGCCTTATTGTTGGACTTGAATGTTTCCAAGCCCATGATAATTGAGTTGTGCCACCAGATGTTTGACACTTCACTAATGGAGGGGCTCAATGAGGTAGTGCAAGTGGCTATCCCTAGCGTCAGTATACCAAGCACCATGGATCTTCACAGGAATGTGAAATTTTGAATAGATGTACCTTGGTTGCCCTTTGTCTTTGACTTTTTCACAATGGAAATTCAGATGCACTACTACTCTTCTTAGCTAGTGGCCACTTTTCTCTTGTGGGAGTACAGAGAGGAGTGCATTCTAGGGATCGCTTGGAGGAAGCACTTCGACTTCCTGGTTCAGAGTCGTAGTGACTAGATCCTAGATCCGCGCTTTTCGGCCTATGTGCATTGTGTGTTTAGCCTCATTTTGCAACTTGAAAAAGAAGAAGAACCTGATAACAAGCCCTTTCTACTTCTTCGTCAATGGCTTGAGGCTTTACTTTACTAATTTTTGCTTGTTGCCTCCCTTTTCTTCTTTTTGCTTACTACCCTTTTTTGGGTTTGCTCGAGAGAGCCTCATGCTCAAATCTAAGCCTCGAGCCATGCATTATATTGTAAATTTTTTTATTAATATATTATAATAAAACTTTTCATTTCCTTAGTGTTCTTTTCAGATGGCTTATTCTCAAAATTAAAACATACAAATAATTTACATATGGTACATAACTGTTATATTTTTTAAAGAACTATGTATTTTAATGGAATAACTTCAGAAAAATACCATTCACCGGTATATCTAAAGCATTTCCCTCCATGTCTTCTAGTTCGTACACATTCTTTTCTTTGCATGTGCTAATTCAGAAGGGTGCCTTCCATAATGTTTCAAATTTTTCGTGTTGCCCTGGTTTTGTAGTGTGCTCATCATACTTTAGCGATAAGCTCCCTTCTTTGAATTCTGGGTTAGAAGTATTTCTGACAAACCAACACTTCATTGTTTTTTTGGTGATTTATCATGGAGTCATGGGCCCTTTATTTGTCTTCTTCTAGCTTAAGGAGCTCGACTAGGCATACCTCCATTCCATCGCTTTCCTCTATTTACTGGGCTTTTAGTATTTGTAAAGAAGGGATTTCTATGGAGATATGTAGCACTACCTCATTTCTATAGACTAGTTCATAGGGGGAAGTATTCAGAATTTTCTTGGGAGTAATCTAATCTTCCCATAGAGTAGTTCATAGGTGTTTGTGCCAGTCCATTTTTTGTTTTGATCTAATACGCTTGATTAACCTAATTAGGTTTTTGTTGTTTGATTCTGCTAACCCATTCCCTTGTGGGTGGTAATTCGATGAAGTCTTGAGGAAAATTCCATGTCTAATAGAAAATCATAACTTTCCTAATCCTACAAAGGCTTGGGCATTGTCGGAAATGATGGTCTTGGATGGACCAAACCTAGCTACTAGCTCTTCCAAGAAATTAACAATTTCCCCTTCTATGGCACTTTTTAGAACTACAACCTCTGTCCACCTTATGAAGTAGTTGGTCACCATGAGGATCCACTTATGTCCAACACTAGAAATAGGATTTATCATTCTAATAAAATCCAAACCCCATTGAGCAAAGGGTTCCTTAGTTACAATCAAACTTAGGGGCAGAGATGTGTTCTTTCTTTTGCCAAAAAAATATTGGCACTAGGTACACTTTTGCACCAGATGATGTGCTTTGGAAAACATAGAGGGCTAGTAATATATCCTACTCGCATGATTTTTATTGTAGTAGTCTTGGTGGAGAAGTGCCCACCCTCTAGACTGTGATGGAATTCATTGAAGACTCTTTCCACCTATAGCTTGTTGAGACATCGGAGTTGTATGCCATTATAATTTATTTTAAATAGTACACCCTTAATTAATACATACCTAGTGCCTTGTAATCGGTAGTACCTTATTTTATGAAGTGGATGATTGGTTGGGTAATATCCCTTCTGCATATAATGTGTTTGATCAACTTCCCAAGACTCTTCAAACTCAAATTGGTCCAAGTAGACTTGATCGGTCCTTTTGTTAGCTTCGGGATTAGATTCCCATGCAATGTACTCACACATACCTCTTCCTTGAACCAGCTTGGTTGGTTTAATGTCCACATCATATTCTAGGATCTTGGTGATCCAAATTTTCCTTTTTTCTATTATTTATCCTTTTGTGATGTATTCCCGCAAACTAGGATGAGCTACAAGAATAGTGATCTTGTTGGCCGACACCAGGTGTCAAAATTTATATAAAATTTTGACAAAGGAAAAGGCCTGCTTCTCCACAAAATTATACCTAGCTTCGTAATCTTTTTGGGTCCTTCAATGGAAAGCGATATGATGCTCTCCATTGTCTTCGTTGCACTTCTGAGTGAGCACAAAATCTATACTATGTTGTCCATTATACACATAGAGTAGAAAGTCTCTAGAAAAAAATGGGTTAACTAGCATTGGGGTTTCTGAAAAGGCCACCTTTGGTTGTTCAAAAGCTACTTTTCCTTCTAGAGTCCATCTAAAAAGTAAATTCTTCTTGAGCATCAGGGTGATTGGTCTTGCAATGTTGGTGAAATCTAATATGAATCTACGAACAAAATTAATCTTCCCCATAAAATATTGTAGTCCCTTTTGGTTCACTCGCAAGGGTAATTATATTATAGATCTGACCCTTTTGGGGTCTATTTCTATTCCCTCCTTTCATACTACAAAGCCAAGGAGCTTACCTTGAGGTACTCTAAAAACACATTTTTTTGGGATTCAAAGAAACCCTAAACTATTGTCATTTCTTAAAAAACTTTTCCATATGATTGAAATGGTCATCTTTTGATTTCGATAAGATTGTTAGGTCATCCAAATATATGAAGATAATTTGGTTGATCAATATTTCAAAAGCAATATCCATTACTCATTGAAAAGTTGCACCAACATTGGAAAGTTTGAATGACATCTTTGAATATGCAAATGTTCCCCACTTAGTGGTAAACGTTGTCTTATGTTGGTCGGATTCCTTCACATGGACTTGATTATACCTTGAGAAACCGTATAGCAAAGAAAATATCTCTGATCTAGCCACGGTCTACAAAATCTACTCAATTAGTGGTAAGGGGTAATGGTCTTTTAACAAGGCTTTATTCAAGTCCCGAAAATCAACACAAAGTCGGATATTTCCATTCTCTTTTTGAACTGGAACTAGATTCGATATCCATGTGGAATGTTTGATAGGATATATGATCTTTGATTCGCCCAACTTGGTGAGCTCATATTCCATCAATGTTTCTACCTTCAAGTTGATTGTCCTCTACTTCTGTCGAACATGTTTCGATCCTTCCCCCAAATCAATGGCATGTTAGATTATGCCCAGGTCATATCCTATTAGATCAGCATAGGTGTAGGTGATAACCTTGTCATATTTGAAGCATAGATCCTTCAGTCTTTTCTTATCTTTATGAGGAGCTTCAATTCTAAAATTTAGCTTTCTGCCACTTCCAACGTCAAGCTCTTCATAATCCCTTGCATCCGCAGTAAATATTTGCTTTCCATTCCTTGCAACTTCACAATAAAAGATATTTTCAAGAGAAATTAATCCTCAAGGAAGCTTGTTCCCTTTCAATTGGATGATTTGATCTTTAGGAAATTATCTCCCTAATTTATGTATGAAAGAAGCGATTTGGATGTCATCATCAAAAAATTTCCAATTTTGATTTGGATGGAAGTTTTTGAAGATTTAGAATAAGCTTCCTCATGGATTAATTTCTCTCAAAAATATCTTTAATTGTGAAGACGCAAGGAATGGAAAGCAAAGATTTACTGCGAATGCAAGGGATTATAAACAACTCAATGTCAAAAGTGACAAAAAGCTAAAAGTCAGAAGGGAAGTTCCTCATGAAGATAAGAAAAGACTGAAGGATCTATGCTTCAACTATGACGGGGTTATCACCTGGACCTAAGGTGATTGAAGAGGATATGACCCGGGCATAATCCAACATACCATTGATTTTGCAAAAGGATCCAAACCCGTTTGATAGAAGCAGATGCCAATCAACCCAAAGGTCAATGCATTGATGGCATAGGAGCTCACAAATCTAGTTGATCAAAGATCATATATCCTATCAAACATTCCACATGGGTATCAAAGGAAGGAATAGCAATAGACCCAGAAAGGGTTAGATCTATAATATAATTACCCTTGTGAGTGAACCAAAAGGGACTACAATCTTTTTTGGGGAAGATTAATTTTTTTAGTAGATTCATATCAAATTTCGTAGGCATTGTGAGACTAATCACCTTGATGCTCAAGAAGAACTTACTTTTCAGATGGACTCTGGAAGGAAAAGAAGCTTTCAAAAAAATAAAGGTAGCCATTTATCAAGCCCCAGTGCTGGTTAACCCATATTTTTCCAAAGAATTTCTACTCTATGTGTATAGTGGCCAACATAGTATAGCTTATGTGCTCACTCAAAAGTGCAATGCAGACAATGGAGAGCATCCTATCTCTTTCCACTCAAGGACCCAAAAAGATTACAAAGTTAGGTATAATTTTGTGGAGAAGCATGCCTTTTCCATTGTCAAAGGTTTAAAGAAATTCTATCAACTAGTGTTGGCCAACAAGATCACTATTCTTGTAGCTCATCCTAGTGTGCAGGAATACATCATAGAAGGAAAAATAACAAAAAAAAGGGAAAATTGGATCACCAAGATCCTAGAATATGATGTGGACATTAAACCAACCAAGTTGGTTTAAGGGAGAGGTCTTTGTGAGTACTTTGCATGGGAATCCAATCCTGAAGCTAACAAAAAGGCTGATAAAATCTACTTGAACCAATTTGAGTATGAAGAGTCTTGGGTGGTTGATCGAACACAATATATGCAAAAGGGATATTACCCAACCAGTCTTCTACTTCATAAAAGAAGGTATTATCGATTGCAAGGTGCTAGGTATGTATTAATTGAGGGTGTATTATTTAAAATAAATTATGATGGCATACTACTCTGATGTCTCAACAAGCTATACGCAGAAAGAATCCTCAATGAATTCCATCATAGTCGAGAGGGTGGGAACTTCTCCACCAAGACTATTGGATTAAAAATCATTTGAGTAGGATATTACTGGACCTCTATGTTTTTTGAAGCACATAATTTGGTGCAAAAGTGTACTAAGTGCCAATATTTTGTTGGCAAAAGAAAGAATGCAACTCTGCCCCTAAGCCTGATTATAACTGAGGAACCATTTGCTCAATGGGTTCTAGACTTTATTAGAATGATAAATCCTATTTCCAGTGCTAGACATAAGTGGATCCTCATGGCGACCAACTACTTCACAAGGTGGACAGAGGTCGTAGGCCTAAAAACTGCCATAGAAGGGGAAATTGTTAATTTATTGGAAGAGCTAGTAGCCAGGTTTGGTCCATCCAAGAACATCATATCTGACAATGCTCGAGCCTTTGTAGGATTAGGAATATCAGATTTTTCTATCAGTCATGGAATTTTCCTTAACACTTCATGAATTACTACCCACAAGGGAATGGGTTAGCAGAATCAACCAACAAAAACCTAATTAGGTTAATCAAGCATATTAGGTCAAAACAAAAAAATAAACTCGTACAAACACCTATGAGCTACTCTATGGGTGGATCAAATTACTCCCAAGAAAATTATAAAGACTTCCCCCTATGAACTAGTGTATAGAAAGGAGGTAGTGCTACCTATCTCCATAGAAATCCCTACCTTACAGCTATTGAAAGCCCTAGAAATAGAGGAAAGCGACGGAATGGAAGTAAGTCTAGCGGAGCTTCTCAAGATCGAAGAAGATAGAGAAAAGTCCCATGACTCCATGATAAATCACCAAAAACTAGTGAAGTGTTGGTTCAAAGAAAATACTTCTAACCCAAAATTCAAAGAAGGGAGCTCATTGCTAAAGTATGACAATCACACTGCAAAACTAGGGCAACACACAAAACTTGAAACACTGTGGAAGGGACCATTCTGAATTAGTGCGTGTAAGGAAAAAAATGTGTATGAACTAGAAGACATGGAGGGAAATGCTTTAGATATACTGGTGAATAGTATTTTTCTAAATTTATTCCATTAAAATACGTAGTTCTTTAGAAAATTTAACAGTTATGTACCATATGTATATTTTTTGTAATTTTGTTTTAATTTTGAGAATAATCCATCTGAAAAGAACACTAAGGAAACAAAAAGTTTTATTATATTATACTAATAAAAAAATTTACATTATAATGCATGGCCCAAGGATTAGAATTGAACATAAGGCTCTCTTGAGAAAACCCAAAAATGGGTAGTAAGTAAAAAGAAGCAATAGGGAGGAAACAAGCAAAAAATAGTAAAGTAAAGCCTCCATCCATTGACAATGAAGAAAAAAGGGCTCATTGTCAAGTTCTTCTTCTTTTTCTTCAGGTTGCAAAAAGAGGCTAAACACAAGATGCACACAAACCAAACAGTGCAAACCTAGGGTGTAGTTGTCGTGACTATGCACCAAGAAGTCAAAGTCTTCCTCCATGTGAGCCCTGAAATACACTCCACTCTATACTTCCACATAAAAAAATTGGTTGCTGGTTGAGAAGAGCAGTGGTGCGTCTCAATGTCCATAGTGCTAAATCCAAAGAGAAAGGGAAGCCATGGTACGTCTATTCCAAAGTCCAAATGCCTATGAAGATCCATGGTGCTTGGTATATCGACGCCATGGATAGAAACTTGCACTACGTCATCAATTCCCTCCATCAGTGAAGTGTCAAACATCTAGTGGCACAACTCAATTATCATGGGCTTGGACACATTTATGTCTAGTAGCGAGGCCACAAATTGGGAAAGCATGTTGTAGTTTCTCTAGAGCTAGTTTTTGTCATTAATAAAGTTCATTCCAACTACCCACCTAAATGCAACCATGATGAGGCAGTCACATTTCTTCACCAGGTGCTTAATTTGGTCACTAGTGACCTCTCTCACAAAGTAGTATTGTTCCTCTATGGGAGGAGCTGAATGGGAGTGCCTAACCTAGTAGGCATTCTAATAAGAAGCGAAATATGATGAAATGAGGATAAGCGGAGAGCTTGCTAAACTTCAGAGACAATTTTTTTGAATGAATGTTGCAAAAGGTGGCATAGCTATATATAGAAAGGTGAGTTAGCAAACTCAACAAATGGAAAGTTCATTTTTGGCCAGACGATAATGGGAAAACTTGAAGGAAAAATAGAGAGAGGCAAGTAAATCGTATGGAGAATCTAATAGAATACCTTGAGAAATAAATTTTGGTGTTGGGAGTAAATGCTCTTGTATGTTGATCATCGACATGTGTCTTTTTTCATCATCAACACCAACCAAATTACTAATGAGAATTAAGACATGGATTAACATGCTAAATCTATGAAAAATTAATGGGCATGTCTTTTCAAGAGTACCTTGTATCACCTCAGTGTGTTTCACATATCAAAAAGCACGCTTTTTGAGGTAATGAGTTTATTTGATAAAAAGATGGTAGAGGGAGTGTACTAGTTCCATATTCATGGCATTTTTGGAATTCCCAAGGGATACAAATCTCCAACCCACATGTATTGCCTTGGTGGTAGCATTTAATGTTCTAGTGGTAGTGGCATAGCCTTAACTGTATGTATGAGTGAGAGAATTAATTGCACTCAAAAGTAGATTTCTCCAAAGAAGCAAAAGGAAAGTGCTCGCTATCTCTAAAGAAGCTCTCTGCAACTTTCTTGTATAGCCATGGTGGAAGCATCGACCTTTGGTAGAAAATCCATAGTTTCAAATAGAAGACTTAGTTATGCTGATGTTTTTGTGTGAAACTCATTCGCCAACTTCCCAGTAGTAGAAGAATGGCCTTTTGAGTACTGTAGAAAGGTCCAACCTAAAAAACACATCAAAAGAGAGGTGGTGCAAGACGTCATTGATAATGTTTTTGACCTTTAGCTATTGGCTAACCATAAAAACCTTAGGGAAGGTGCATTTCAGAGGATGCTAGAGCACAAACCATTAGAGGGTTTTGTGTTTCAACTCTGGAATTGTGGTCTGCCATAGTTTATGATACCTGCTATACATCCATGCCCAGAGTTGGTTGACGCATGTTCGAAGAAGTTTAAAAAAAGTATAGAGGCCATTGAGGGTCGAGGGGTCAAGATTACTATTTCTTCCAAGGCTATACAAGATATGTTGTGTATCCCTACAAGTTGGGGTGTCAAGCTTTTTGAAGAAGAATGGATGTATGTCCTTGGAGAAGACATGTTCAAGATTTTTTTTTTATAAAGATGAGACCAAGGAAAGGCCAAAGAGAGGGCAGATTTAATGGCCTCTTTCGTGCAAAAAGTTTTAAAAGGACACATAGTTCATGTTCTCAATGTTGGCATGGGTTTTTGGCCTTGATGATGATGAGGTTAACCCTTTCCAGTTTTCCCTACATCTCACACTCAAAAGGGAAAATTTCCAGAGGTACTATGGTTTTACTAAGGTAATAGTTGGGTACATGAGGGAGCAGTTGAAGAACTACAATACTAAGTCCAAATTCGGGTATTCTTTTGTTCTGCCTCATTTTCTTTTACATCAGAATTTTGAGTGGCTAGGTAGGAATGTACCAATATCTAGGCTAGATGAAAGGGTTTTTCTCCAAACAATTTCTATATGGACCCTTGTGCTTTTGAGGATAGGGGATTATTATTGGTTTACATACAATTTTCTAAGGCCAATACTCTAGTATTTTTTGTCTCACCCCATTGGCCATTTTTCTCAAGAGGTTATGGTATGGATAAGAGATTCGCCAACCCCACTAGATTATTTGTTGGGTGAGGACTTCACATTCATCAAATTTCATGGTTTTCCCGGGGAAGCGTCCCGACTCCCCAGATTTGTAACATACAAGGTCTTTGCAATGGAGGCATGTCGTCAAGTAACTGTTGTTGACAAGTTATGGTGTTGGGAGGAACAAAACAAAGCTCTATGACATTCATCTCATGATTACTAAGATTTAGTTAATATTGAGTAAATAGAAGGCAGAGGATGAGATCATAAATTTACTATAAATTTTATGCTTGGTCCTCATTTCTGACAAGTGGAATTATAATTAAAATAGGACTTATAGTTTGAGACATGAGGTTCAATATTATTTCCATGGAAGAAGAAACTTTGGTTGGGAGAGTGTGGAGATATACATTGACCTGCCTTGCATCCCAGAAGAGTGGCCAAAATGGTAAAGTTTCTATGAACTGTAGGCAGAATATCAAAGGAATCTTTTGATAGGAAAATCTCTCAACATGCACCTGAAGCGAAGGGGATGGTCAAAAAGGAAGAAGGAAAAATTCTAGAGATTTCAACAGAAGATGAGGCACATAGGTGCCATGTTTAGTAACTTTCAGCCACTTGATGATGAATTCAAAGAGTTATATGATAAAGAGGCTAATTCCAACAACAACAATCCCAAAACAAGCCATGAGATTAATGAGGAACAAATTCCAATTCATGTTGCTAGACCTTGGGAGTCTGATAGTTGAAGAGACTCAAGGCGAGGGGATTCATAAGCTCCATCTACCTCCAACACCTGAAGTAAAGGTAAAAGGACTTGATGGTCTCTAAGAGGGTCCCCTACCACCACTAAAGGCCAAGTTTCAAAAGGATCTACTGCCAGAGGGTCAGAGTGTGTTAGTTTTGGTCATACAAAGCAAAGAAGGATTCAAGATCTGGGTGCCCCTGAGGTATTGGTTTGACAAGAAGAAGTGGAGTCTTCCCTACAAAATGTTCTGACCACTATGACTCAGGTAAGTTTTACTCCCCTTCTTCCTATTTCTCCATCTTTGGTCAATCCTCTACCCCCTCTTGTGGAAAGGAATACTCCATCCTCTAATCCCAAATTGGTAATCCTGAATGCACCCCCTACCATTTTCAATGAACCTGCTAAAACCATGCCGCTCACTAAAGGAGTGTCATCTTTTGTGGCCGTTGTTGTGTCTTAAATCATCTTTTCAAGTGCCCCCATTCATATAAATGATACCACTTATTTACTTGTCTCTCCTAGTTCATCTACTTCCAGGAAGGCACCTCTCCATCAGCCTGTTTCTATGTTCACCCCTACTAGTTTTTCCCCTGCTCAATTTGGTGTCTTTCCCTTTTCCATGATCACACTGCCTTTTATGTCCCCTCATGCTCACACATCTGAAGTTTCCCCTACCGTCACTTTTTTTAGACTACCCCCTAGTGCTTCCATTGTAGCATAGGGCGTTGATGTCCCTCAGACTCTTCAGGGTCATTTTGATGCTACCAAGTAGGCCTAAAATCCTAGGAAGTAGAAATATTGCTAAAGAATGATGAGAAGCCTGCTACAAAGAAGATTGAAGCTTGCTTCAATGAGGAGTGGAGATATTTGCTTATTACTACCATGAAGTCGCTCATCACCAAGCCTAAAGGGAAAATGAAGATGGAAGACTATGACATTCATGTCGTAGGCCTAGATTTGAATGAAAATCGCTCATAGGACAAAGTGGTCCTAGCCAAAGAAACTCATAAGGTGGTATATGCCGACTATGAGAGGTTGGATAGGAAATTAATGAAGTGTGAGTTAGAGTTGGAAAATGTAAAAGAAACCATAAGCAGGCTATAAAATGAGATCTGAGCTAGAGAAGTCGAAGTAGCCTTCGTAAATAAAATTCAAGGCTAACAAGGAGATGCCTCTATGTCGCTTGCGGAAGCTCATAGTGAATAGGTTTAGCTTCATGCTAAAATTAAAAATCTGAAGAGAGAGCTAGATGATGCCCAATTCCAAACTTCTGATGATCTTCAGCGGATCCAAGTGGAAGCAAGAGAGTCAAGACAAGAAGTTGAAAGACTAAGCTCAAAGTTGGAAACTATCCTTTGAGAGAAAAATAAAATGGAAGGAAAGAGAAGGGCAAGAGAGGCCCAATTTAACCAAGAGTTAGTTGTTGCATGAGAATCTAGAGCCATCCCGATAATGAAGAGGTTGATATCCATGTATTGGGAGTGGATCACAGTTGATATTGTTGTTGATGGGACCGCTTTACAATTTCTAAGAGATGTTTGAGAATTGAATGCTAAGGTTGGTCTGATGGTCGATCACTTGATGTAGAAATGTTCATCCCGAGTGGCAGATTCACAAAGTTTCATTTCCAAATTGTGTATCACCATAGATCATGTCCTAGAAAGAGCAGGAATTCCTAATCGGTAGATCACCTCCATCAAATCCAATAAGATCATCAACTGTCATAGGATTGTGACAAAGTGTAGAGACAACTAGATAGTGCTGAATAAGCAGGTTGCTAAGATCAAGGACTTTAGTGTCTTGGTTACTTATGAGATGCCTCCTCTTCTTTCACTACATGAAGATGCACTAACAATTAAGTAAGTAATTGATGCAATCTGACACAAAATTTGCACTGCTGTAGAACTCTCATGTTTGAGTGCAAGACCCATGATGAATGATGTTGAGCATGAGGTCTATCCTCTTTCTCGACTCTATTATCACCTAGGAGTGGTTTCTTCCAGATGGGGTTTCATCTCTTTTAAGAATATTTTTGATCTCGAGTAGGAATACATGTAGATCTGGAACCTCGTCCTACCAATTGATGCAAACTGGGAGGCTCAACGTGCCACTTTCATCAAACTCCAGGAACAACCAGAGGCTTAGGTTCATGCCTCTGCAAGCGAAGACCCCCTGTGACTCACCAGAACTATGAAGTGTTTTTTCCTTAGTCGTTTTGATTTTCGGCTTGTATAATGTTTTCAATTTTGGGTGTGCCCATGCTAAAATAGAGTTATCGGAAAGGTTTAGAATAAGCCACATGGTGGTTGTGCAGCTTTCAACTTTTGTGTCCCTTTTAGGAGAGAGTTATATTCATGAGCTTGAAAGTATTTGCATTTTTCACATGTCACCTCTTCTCTACGAGTGGATTGCATCTCCTATGGAGTGATATATTTTTGGGAGTTTGTCAAAGTTGGCTAGCCTTTTTCTTTCTTGTTTTTTGGGATGGAAGCTTAGAGTCGGTGTCTCTAAGTGATGTGATTGGTCAACTAGACCTTTTTTCAGGCTGTCATTTTTTAGGATTTGATCATTTATTGGCCTCTATCTTTGCTAAATATTTAAAAACATCAATGCAGTAGCTGAGAACTAATGAGCAACCTAACCAAAGATCTATGATCAGATCATGTGTCATTAACTATCAAACACCTGGAAATATTGAATTCTTTGTTGAGGTGGTGTTTTCTTTTTTTGCAACTATATAGGGAGGGCAACGACACAATGATGGGTTGGAATATCAATTTTCAATTTCCTTGGCTAAGGAAAGTTTCTTTAGTTTTCTTAGGATATAGAATTATTTTTTAGGACAATTGCAGAACTACTTATCTCTGGCATGTTATATCTTTTAAGGTTTAAACTATTGTGGAATTGGAATCTGACCTTTTTTTTAGAGTTCATTTGATATTTAAAGTATGAACTATTGAGGAGAAGTTGTTGATACTATGCATGCATGGCCTTTTTCAACCATTCTTTCTTAATATTATCATTTTGAATGAAACACTTTGTCTTGCAAGCTGAATTTGAATAGTTTAAGTAGTTGATTTCCATGTTGTATGCTCGTATGGTAGAATAATAACTTGTGAAAATTGGATTATGTCATAGGAATTCTTTTCTTTTCTAAAGGGTTGTTGTTTTACTATATTATGTTGTATTAGGAGAGAGAGCTTATGCAATTTTAGAATATTCTTTTTGTACCTGTTGACGCCAAAATTTGACGAGGTAATAGTGCCTTATGGGAAACTCAGTTCAAGGGGGACCCTTTGCGCCGAACTGAGTGACCTCCGGGTTTTAAAGAAGCCGGCTTCTTCTATAATGGGTTTTTGGAAACAGAAAAGGAAGCAGATATAATAAAGCAAATTTAAATCTAAGGCAATGCGCCAAAGCTTTCTGATAGGCACGATAAATTATAGACTTCAGGGCCTGAATGTTATTGCTATGTTCCAAAACATCAGAAACTTAAAGCTATAGCATAAACAATTCATTTAATTGACATAAAAGTATCGCATACATTCTCATTGCTAAGAAGAGTCATTAAGACATGGTTTAGGTAAGCAAGTTTGTATTCAATGCATAGAAGTCCCTTCAAATGAAATGCTTAAGACCATAAGGAGAACAGTTTACAGTTTAAACAAAACATGAAAACAGAAAGGTCGAACAATAGGCACAGTCTGAAAGTTTCTTGTGAATAAACATGCAAAAGAGGCCTGGTGTCTCTTGCTAAAAACCAGTATTCTTTCTAAAATCTTGGACCTTTGTCTTATTAACAGAGAGAGTATATATAGCTAGAGAGAAAAAACTCCCACCGCTTTGGAAGCTGTAACAGAAAAGATTCCCAATCTCCTGCAATGATGCCTGAATCAGAACATTCCCAATGCCGTTATAACAGCAATCAGTTAGAACCTAGCATCCAGTTGATTGGTTGCAGGCATGCCCTTTGTAATGATGGTAGCGGTTCGAACCAAGCCTCGAGGCGACAAGTGCCATCTACCACCTCAGAGAACTATGACGACCAGTGCCTAATAACACAAACCCGCTTTGCCAGCCCACAGCCTGCTTCGATGATCAGTGAAAGGCATGCGGCAGCACGTCGCGGCCCGAATGAGAACTCCTCCTTTAGCTACCGAAAGATTGCGAAGAAGTGACACGTGTTTGAAGGGTCAAATGCTATGCTGAGGTGGGGAGGAAGCTGTGTGAACTAGATCCGAAAGACGCTTGGCAGCGTTTTAGAGCCTGCTGCATTTTATCTCCTTGCTGTATTGAAAAGGCTGCGAAATTCTGCCATGTGGTTGAAGGTAGGGCCCACCGTGAAATAGAGAAGGCCAGCAGAAATGTTTCATAGTCGGCAGCTGCATATTTTATCCCTGCAAGGAAAGCTTGCGATACACTGCCACGTATCGAGATGTGGGCCCCTCTGACAATCTTAGGAGTGCTGGACCATTGTGGAAGGCATAGCGACCTGAAGAAAATATAAAGCAACAAAATAAGAATCCCCGTGGGTGAGACACGTGGACGCCCAGCGCAGCACTTTAGGACCCGAAAGGGAAGCCGCTAGCCCAAGTTGCGAAGTGAAAAATGCGCAAGGGGGAAGATCAAAATCTGCCGGGAAGCCAAACAACTTGGAGACGCACAGGCCGGCACATGAATATCAACAAAAGGAACCCGAAGGGAGCTATTGAATCTTATTTTAACAGCTTTTGGCGACTATCAGGGGCATTTCGGATAAGGAACGAAGAACCCAAAAACTCTCTGGTTCTACAGACCAGAGCCTTCATCTATAGGGCAAACAGAATCATTAGAGTTTGGAAAGTGCAGCCTGCAAAGGCGACCATTCACTTTCGGATGGCTGTGCCATGCTGCGCAAATTCTCTTGTGCCCCGCAGAGGTCAATAGCTTCCTTGTGAGGCAACACCTCTGGTAAGTCGGCGCCTGCTTGGATATGGAAAAGTAACTGGGAGAGTGGATGAATGACCGCCTTGATATCTGCTACCATTGGGGGGCTGCCGAAATCTTTGAACGCCTCCAGATCATTCTCTTTCTATTGAATAACCTCTGTAATCTGTGCAGCCATGGAAATAGTGCCATCCTCAAGGAACGGAGACGGCAATCCCAATTTGCCCAAGTCAGAGAAACTTCCCCGAATACCGTCTAGCACCTTGTTTAGAAAAGCCACCGCTGCCTTAGTACACTAGAAAGCAGAGTGGCAATGAATGAATTTATTTGCCGTTTGAGCAGTGGTGTCCCAATCTTCGATACCCACCCTGGCAAGGATCTCGTCTGAGATAGAGTATAGCTTATTTAGCAAGTACCTTGCCTCAGGAACCTTTTCCAGGATGAAACGAGGGAACTACTCCATTGCGTCGTGGGCTTCCTGATTGAGTCTTAATGCCTTGTCGATGAACCGGAGGATAGGCTACAGATTTAGGCAGAAAGTTTTGATTTTCTCCCAGTGAGAAATGTACAATTGCCTTATCAGTGGAATGATATCAGGTTGGGCAGGGGCAGGTAACACAGAGGTTTTTAGCGAAGAAATTTCTGCTTCCCTTGAAATCAGGGCCTCAGCCAATTTAGCCTTCTTCTTTTTCTCGACCGCCAACTGCTTTGGATAGCTGTTCATTTCTTTATTCCAATTTTGTTCAGCTCGAGAGTGGTTACCCGATTGCTCTTCTAACGAAGCTTTTGTCTCTCAGAGCTCACCTTCTAGCTTGGTCCTTGTTTCCCGGAGCTCTTCTTCTAGTTTAGTCTTCAGACCTTTGAATTCGGCCTCTTTCTCCCGTGCCTTTTGTTGATACTGTTCTTGTAGGCGCTCCACCTCCTCACCTTTCTCTGCCATCTTTTGACTGTACTCGAGGCGGAAATGTTCAAGCCCCCCTTCCATCGACCGTAGGCTCTGTTGCGATGCTTGGTTTTGGTTTTGTAATTCTTTTAATAAGACAGGGTCGGCTGCTTGGGTCTTCACAACTTTGCTCTGAAGCCTGTTTCTCTCATTTTCTGTTGTTAGCGCCCTTTCTGTCATTCGGGCAATATTCGCCTCTAAGGATTTTTCCTTTGCCTCTAGAAAGCTCACCTTGTCTTTGGCTGCCTTGAGATGTTCATCCTTCTTCTTTAACTGGCGACCAGTCTTTAGGAAGTCCGAAGTGACCACCCGTTGTGTCTCCTCCATGATTTTGACTTTATCTTGTGGCCGGGCTACCTTCATGTCAAGTCCGACAGCATAAATCTCGTAGTCCTCGGGTTGCATTTCTCCCTAGGGCTTGCTTATCCTCGGGTACATAGTTGCAAATTTTAACTCTTGGCGGGCCTCGTCATACGAAGCCTGTACTCTTGGCTCGGTGGGGGCATTGTCATCCTTCGCTTTATGTCGCCTCATTCTATTTGTGCGTGCCTCCTTTCCACAATCTATATGTGCTATGAACTCAGCTGGTGATGAAACCAGCCCACCTGCGAAAGGGACACCAGAAGGCAGGGCATAGGGATAGGTGACTTTCATAGGTGCATGCATTTGCTTTTTCTGGAGGGTAACCGTTTGTGGGGAAAAGTGTGGCACATTTCACAGCCTAGCCTGAGGATTCTCAGCAGGGCTAAATATTTGCAACGACTAAATTGGAGGTTCAGTTGTAAGGCCCATTGGCCGAGGGAACGGAGTTGCTACCTGTGTATCAGCCTGTTGTGATGGGAAGGGATCTGTAAGCATCTCGAAAAAAGAGTGGGGGCCAATAAGAGGAATATTTTATGAAAGCGAAGTGAGGAAAGTCTAGGTGGCAGCAACAGGCGTAAGCATGCTCGGAGGAGTAATTATAAATGGTTGGGCTTGTGAATACTGGGAAAATCCAACGGAAAAGGCTGGACCAGAAGCAGAGGGTGGAGGGCTCAGACTAATGGCAGGAGTTGCGGACAGAGCAGGGGCAGATGCGAAAGAATGAGATGTAAGAGAGGAAGGAACGAAAAGTACCTGCTGACTGGTCGGTGGTGGCTCTGGGATCATTCAGAACTCGCCAGTAAACTCCGACATTTGACTAGTATCGGGTGCTTCTCCTCCGACGGGTTCATGTGAAACCGACCGGATAACATTTTTAGTACATTGCCTTTTCGCGGGCGGACGCTCACTAGCTTCGGCAGTCGGACCCTTTTGCTGAGGTGTTAGTCTGACTGGTTTAGCGGCCCATGTGTGTGTAAGCGAGCCCTTTGATATGTTAAAGCGCACATTAGTGCCCACATAGGCGGCATGCTCGAAGGCATCGCCTCCCTGCGTTGATACTGTCATTTCTTCCTCCTGCCCCTCAGATCCCTCTGCTTCACTTCTGTTAGCACTAGAGATTGGGCTGGGATGGCCCTCATCCCACCATCTTTCAAATTCTTGATCCTCCTTCACTTGATTATAAGGAGCCTTCAACTGTGCTGTTTCCTGGCGGTACCTCCAAAAAGCTCTTATTTTTTCGTCGCCCCATTCCTCGTCCACTTTCAATTTGTTATACATAGTGCGCTCCATCAGAAGGTTGTCCCTGGCCATAGCCACTAGAAAGTAGAGCTTGTGCCATGGGCCCCTGGTATCCGGCATAGGGACTTGTGCTAACTCAACAAAATTTTCATCTTTATCAGTCTGGCAATTATGCCGCTTCTCCCAGTATGGTCGGAGAACATGTGTAACATTCATGTGTGGCTCAGGTAGATCATTAAAAGGGTTGTAATCCCACTTATCGTTTACTAGTACCAACCCTAGCTGTGCCAGTTTGTGCTCTAGCAACTCATGCGATTGCTTTTTAACAAGTGTTATTGATTTGAAACTCTTTGGGCAAGTGAAGAATCCCTTCTTTTTGACACTATCGCGGCTACAGAACATGAAATCAACAATGCACACCTATCGGAAAACCTCCAGCACGAGCACTCTATCGGTGACACAGGCTGGGAGCAGGAAAGACTTACCAATAAAGCCCCGCATTCGAAGGATTGTGAAATCCTTGCCCAAGAACCAGTCACAAGTGGGGTTGTAACTTTGCAGAAATCCAGTCTGCTTAGTGTTAAGCCAGACAATATCACCTTCTCCGATCAAATAATTTAGGACCGGGGCTATGAAATAGTCCGCGAAGGCATAATAGTCATATGTTGTGGAAAGGTAGGGTGTCCATGTAGACACCGGCTTTCTTTTGTTCTGCTCATCAAAAATTGATAGAGGGACAAATCGGGCAAAGAAATCCGGATTCTGGTGTAGGAACATGTCGACCAGGTAGGAAAGAAATCAAAATTTCTTCTCCGCCTGATAATTTTCTATTTGCTGTATCATTTCTTCAACCATGAACTAAGCAAAATCATACCAAAAATGTTCACGCTGTTTGCGAAACTGCATCGCAGGGCCTAGCTGAAAAGCCTCAATCTTTTCATCGGAGTCTCGGCTGCAAAAAAATGCCAGCATGGAGATGGGGTCCTGGAGGTCATCATGGAATGAACCACGCGATAATGAGATACTTGGTGCCTTAGCGGAGGCAACACCCTTCTTATTAGTTTCTTCTAGCAAGAACTCGGAGCTGGTCTTCATCTTTTTCCATATTTTTTCCCCTTTGTTTGGGCAGAAATGCTCGATATTCTCTTTTCTCCTTTTGGGATCAGGGATACATAACATATGCCAGATGGCCTCTGGGCTGATCTGAACCCTTAAATTGTGACCTTCAATGTAGTGGGTATCTGGGTTGTAGCGTTGAACAGCTGCGTCGACCACCTCCGGGCAATAGTGCACCAGTGGGACCATGTATTGTGGAAGACCGCTAAGCCAGACTCTGTTTGCCATGGCTTGGTCTGCCTTTGATGCTGATAACTTTGCACAAGCTACCTCTCTGAGAGATTTAGGGTTCTTGGCAAGCTTTTGGTCGTAGATATTAGCCCACTTTTCCATAACCTTTTTCGAGTTATTCCACTCTTTCGGTCTCTCTAGCTCCTCTGTGTTTGCTCTTCTTGTCTTCGCGGGTATACCTGGAGTTGCATATGCTACATGTCAAACACGTATACCTCGTCCGAGGAACGAATAGCCATAAACAGGTCCTGGCTGATCTCTTCTTGTATCGGCTGAGCTGAAGATTCTGACATCTTTCTTTCGTTGCAGAACTTGTAAGCTTCTTGGCTTGTGAATACACTGCGCTGGATATACAGACAGAAAACACTTTGCACCCTCCTTAGCTTTTGTGAAAAGACTTTGAAAAACCAAGCGTTTTCATGCAATAATAGCAACTTTCCAAAGGTGGTAGGCGAAAGCAGGCCTTTTGCATTTAATTCGGCATGTACCGTTAACCTGGCAACTTCGTGCAAGATGAACTGATTGCTACTCCGAGGCAGCCGGATTTCATCATTGCTTTCAAAAGCTCGTGTGATACGCCCTGATCTCCTTGGAAAATGAGCCTGCAACTGGCTTTCTCACCTTGTGTTAGCATGTACCGGCATTTAATATCTGGCCGGAATGATTACGCCAAGCAAACGATCACGGCCTGAAAAGATACGAGGATCGCCTTGGGTTCCGGGATGCGTTTGAGATATGACACAATTGCATATGGCCATACGTCCCTTCACCAACAAGTGCCACCTTTTTAATGCTTACTTAATTAACTCCATTTAATTAAGCATGCCTAGAGCCGTGCTATCATGCATGTATCGGCCCGTGAGCAAACGCAGACTCAGCCTTTGAGATTGCAGCCAGTATACATCACGTTTCTTACAGGCGGATTGACATGTCTTATCAATTTTTCTATAAATAGCCCAGTGGAAAGCAAGCAAACATACTTAGCTTTTTGGAGTGATAGGTCAGTAGCAGATTGCTTTACAAGTCTTTTCATAGGTTAGGTGGTGAGCCGACTTGGCGTTATTTCAGCAGTCTTAGGGATAGTGTCAGGGGAAATGGATACCCCAATTCGTCTTACCTCATTCAAATCACAAACGGTGTTTGTAGGCGAGATCTCTACCAGAAGGCTCAAAAGAATGACGAAGAACAAGCACTCTCTTGCTCTGGTAGCCATGAAGTGGGTCCTAGGCAAGGACTGCGTTGAATATGAAGACAAGCATAGGGTGAACACCGACGTGTGTTCGCACTTTGTAGTGTCCATGCTGGACATTTGCGTCCCCCGGCCTCTTATCTTGAAGCTGGTCAAGGAAATCTTCCCGAAGAAGTACCTGAACGGGCTTGGTGAGGTTGTCACACACGCCACGTATGGGATAGGTCTGCCATCAGCCAGCGACCTACGTCACTATATTGAAGAAGAAGCTGTTGTGGCTTGGCTACCATTTCTTAGCGGATTCTGCCTGTAGACCCATGGCCAACATCAGCAAAGGGTTACCCAAGCCCTACACTTCCTGTTCAAGAGCTACAACGTGATACCCTTCTATGACGTAGAATGGTATACCAACTTCAGGGACATGGTGTATCCACCACCGACTACGACCTTGTTGAATGATGCTGCCAGTGTTGCCGAGGAGCCTATGGACGAGGAAGAGGCAAATGTTGCGGTGAATGAGTCGGTTGCTACCAGCCATTCATGTGGATAGATAAACCCCTTGCCTTCCTGCCTGCTGATATAACATACTTGCTTTAGATAAGCCTGATAAAAGGCCGCTGTTTATATAGTATGTTCTAATTCTTGTACATTTTGAAAAATCGGCATTCATGCCATTTTGTAACCCAGGAACATATATATATAAATATATACGTCTCTCTTTTTAACTGAAAACTATGCTCCCTTTGCTTCTGTGTTTAATTTTTCTGGGTTTGCAAATCTTTCGTGCTTTTTCTCCGTTTATGAGTATATTTTGTACTTAAGAAATTCTGGTGTTTTACCCGCTAATGACAATGAGCAAATGCGTAACAAGACAACTGACTAGCAAAAGAATAGGCCAAAAACAGGAAAGGAAACAAAAGCATTATTTACAACTGTACAGGGTAGAGCATTTTGCCTAATGGAATAACTTCAGATGAATCCCATTGACGGGGATTCCTAACGGCTCCTGTTCCATGTTTTCTAGCTCAAAAGCATTGTGTTGCATGCACCGAATGATTTTGAAGGGTCCCTCCCATAGGTTATCAAACTTACCGTGCTGACCTGGCTTTGCGGCCTTGCTGTCATATTTCAGCACTAAGTCTCCACTTTTTAGGCCTTGGTCGGAAGCCTTTTTGTCAAACCACCGTTTGACCACCTGTTGACGGTTTGTCATCGCTATTAGGGAATTCTCCCTTTTTCTTGTACTTCCAGTAGTTCGGCAAGCTGAACCTCCATGGCATCATTTAGTTCTATCTCAAGAGATTTCAATAACTGTATCGCCAGGATCTCCATAGAGATAGGTAACAGTGCTTCTTTCCCATATACTAGCTCATAGGGCGAAGTCTTAAGGACTTGTTTAGGAGTTATGCGGTTAGCCCAGAGTGCTTTTCGAAAATTTTTATGCCATTCCCTCTAGTGTTCTGAGCCAAACTTTTTGAGGAGTCGGACTAAACTTTTGTTTGTCGACTCGGCTAGGCCATTTCCCTATGGATAATAGTTTGATGATGTTTTAAGGAATATGCCATTTTTTAATGCAAAATGACATACCTTTGTGCCTACAAATGCTCTAGCATTGTCCGAAATGATTGTCTTCGGAGGGCCGAACCTTGTCACCAGAGCCTCGAGGAAGTCCACAATCTCTGCTTCCGTCGCCTCCTTAAGGGGAATAGCCTCCGCCCACCTTGTGAAGTAGTCTGTAGCAGTCATAATCCATTTATGTCTGGCACTAGAAAGCGAGTTGATCATTCCGATAAAGTCCAGGGCCCATTGCGCAAATAGTTCATCCGCCACAATAGGTTTGAGGGGCATTGCTGAATTCTTCCTTCTGTCGGAGAAGAACTGACATTTTTAACAAGTTTTTACCAGAGAGTAGGAATCATTGAAAAGTGTAGGCGGTAATATCCGGCCTTAGGAACTTGTTAAAGGCGGTAGTTTTTAGCGATAATCACCGCCGTGCGCTGGCTTGGTAATCGTCGAGGAGATCCTTCCTGCGCCTCTCCCAGTAACGCTGTCGTGGAGCACGCCATTAAAATTCCTTTTGAAAAGAACTCCTTCTGCTCGGTATGTATGCGCAGTTAGAAGGCGGTAATACCTTTACTTTTTTGGGATGAGAATTTTGGCCGGATACTTTTAGGTTCGCATAAGTTCATTCTATCTTCGGTAATCATCCTCCCGTCCCGATCCATTTAATATCAAGACAAGCTGCGGTACATTTCCTCTTTAGCGAATACTCGTCTGATTACCATATACTCCTGCGGTCCTACGCGCTTTGGCGGTCTTAGCGGTAGGCGACCGCCGATGTCATACCCTGGGATCACCCGGTGATCCAATTAGCCCTTTTTCTGTGATCCTCTCCCTCCATGATGTATTCCCTTTACTAAGATGTCGTGGGAACAGGAAGATCAGTTATAATTTGCCTCATAATCCTTTAAGGTTCGAGAATAGAACGCAACTGGATGCTCTCCCTTTCCTTCTCTATCCTTTTGAGTCAGAACAGTAGCGATACTGGACTTACTACTGAAGGCATACATTATAAAATCTTTGTGTTGATCTGGATTGATTAACACCGGGGCTGAGGAGATCGCTTCCTTGACCTTTTCAAATGCCCCCCGAGCCTCTGTTGTCCACTTGAAAGCTTGATCCTTTTTCAGCATTAGGGTGATCGGCCTAATTATTCCCGCAAAATCGGAAATAAATTTGCTGACGAAATTTACTTTGCCCAGAAAAGACTGGACACCTTTCTTATTTACTGGAAGGGGAAGCTCCTTTATAGCCCTTACTCGTTCGGGGTCAATAGAAATACCTTCCTTAGACACAACATGCCCTAAGAGTTTACCCTGAGGTACTCCGAATACACATTTCTTTGGATTTAGGGAAATCCCGAACTCCTGGCACTTTTGAAAAACCAACTCCAGATGATCGAAATGATCATCTTTAGATTTAGAAAACATAGTAAGGTCATCCAAATAGATTAGGATAAACTTATTGATCAGTTCGCTAAATGCGACGTCCATAGCTCTCTGGAAAGTTTCCCCTGCATTAGATAAACCGAAAGGCATTTTAGCATATGCAAATGTTCCCCACTTGGTGGTGAACGTAGTCTTGTGCTGATCTTCTTCTTTTACTCGGATCTGGTTATAGCCAGAGAAGCCATCTAGCAGAGAGAACATTTCCGATCCTGCGACAGTTTGGAGGATTGATTCCATAGAAGGCAACGGATAGTGATCTTTTAGAGATGCTCTGTTCAGGTCTCGAAAATCCACGCATAAGCGGATATCACCATTCTTCTTTCAGACTGGCACCAGGTTTGATACCCAAGTACTATGTTTGATTGGGAAGACAATGCATGACTCAATGAGCTTGGTTAGCTCTTGTGCCATCAAGGCTTCAACTTTAGGGTTGACTGGCCGCTGCTTTTGTCGGAATGGTTTCGCACCTTCTGTTAGCTCAATAGTATGTTGGATGATGCCAGGATCATAACCTTCCAGATCATCGTAAGACCAGGCCACAACTCCATATTTTCTGCAGAAACTGATAAGTCTCTCTCTTTCTTGCTATGAGACATCCTTTCCGACTTTGAGATTTTTTCCGTCGGAAACCTGAAGATTTTCATAATCGCTTTTGTCTGCCACGAATTTCCGTTTATCATTTCGGGCGTCACTACAATCAAATTTTTTTTCGAGAGTAACCAATCCTTTCGGAAGCTTATTTGACTTTAGCTGCATAATTTTTCCTTCGTAGGCCTCGGCGATCTTTGGTTGGAGTTGATCAGCAAATTCCCCTGAGTGTTGAATAAACGAGGCGATGTGTTCATCACTCTCAAAGACTTGCCAACTTTGGTCATTGTCGGGTATTGCTGGTCAAACAAGCACTCGCACTGAATATTTGTTCCGAAGCAAGTCAGAGATAGGATCAAACTGAGCACCGATTACCGCCATGCGATCTGCATCGCCATTCTGTGCTCGGGGAATGGTCAGGATGTTGAAGGCTTCAAAACTTTCTACAAGGTCCCAAATTCGATGCCGATAGGATCTCATGTGGATATTCTTTGCTGCAGAAATTCCTCGGACCTGATTAACTACCAGTTCGGAATCTCCGAACACAATCAATTGCTTGATACCCATTCGTTCCGCTAGGCTTAGGCCTTGGACTAGCCCTTCATATTCAGCCTCGTTATTTGAACAGGCGAATTGGAATCGGAAAGACCTCAACAACTTTTCATTCTGTGGGGATATTAGACATACCCCTGCTCCAGCTCCAACTTTGCTTCTTGCTCCGTCAAAATACAATGTCCACAGCTCACTTGCTTGGTCATTGTCGGGTTCTTTGACGACCTTTGGAAGAACTTGGTCTTCATCATAGATCACATATGTGCCTAATCCGGTAGCATGATAATTTCCGAAAGGATCATTGTTTATATGTTCACTCAACAGAGCGTCTTCCTTATCGCTTCGGTCTCCGCTCACTTTCTCCTCTTCTAGCAGTTCGACATTGTACATGTCCTGCTTAGTGATGGAGGTATGTGCGGCTTCAAAGTTAATCAGGGCCTCATTCGCCACATGTTCGGAATGCAGAGCCTCCGATTCTATCTTCATCTTTGCGCCATGTTTGGTCCTAAGTATTAGATGTGACCAATCTAAAGACAAATATCCGCCCACCTTCGAAGTAAACTCTCGAGAAAGACAAAGACCAAACATTGGTGGAACATCTATGATCACTGTATCTTGCGGGACCGTGATACTTGGACAGGAAAATAGAGTTAGCGGAAGTGCTTTGATGACACCCACAGTATCTACCTTATTTCCATCTAGCTGCATCACCCCTTTCTTCATAGGTTCGTAGCTGAGTCCCAAGGCTTCGGCTATCAGTTTTGGCATAATTGTTGTACTAGCGCCAGAATCAATCATAGCGTTGTGTAATAGCTTTTCCCCTACAATGAGGGTCAAGAAGAAGGGTTGAGGTTTTGGCCTACCTCCGCCTTCCGTATGGGATTCCTTTGCTTTTTCTGTAACAACCTTAGCCCGTGGCATTTGATAAACTGCCTCGGTATTGGCCGAAGGCTCGATTAGTGCTGGGTCCATCTGTTGCTGAAGCGCCTTTTGGAGTATAGTTTTCTGTTCCGGGATAGCTAGAATGTCCCATAAAGACACATTAGCGGGTGATTTCCTCAACTGCTCCACCACATTAAAAGGTGAGGAGCTCAGAGATTTCTGCTCCTTTGCTTTTGTTATAATGATTTCCTTCCGCGGTTGAGAAGACAAAGAGACGGTCGGTGCGCCAGGAATTTGATCTGAAACGTCTTTGCATTGCGGGTTGTCCGAAAGCGAGACAATGGGCTCACCGGTGTATCTCCTCTTGGAGCGTGTGTTATAGTCGGACTGTACCCGCGGCGTTTCGGCTGTGGGCGCGTCATTTGCAAACACCATTTCCTCATCTTCCATCCACGAGAAGAGCGCATGATCAAGAACAATATCAGACTCTTGCTCTAAGGACATTCCCTGTGTTTGCGTGGTAAGGACCGCGTTCTCCATTGCCGAGGCGTATATGTATTCTCCATTCTCTGTCGCAACACCTTGACTACGTTGCTCTGCTATCCTTTGTTGTAAGTTGCCACGCGGACAATTTCGGGGCATATGTGCAGCATTGCAAGGGAAGCACCATGGATTGATGTCATCAATAAGATTGTTCTGTCCCGCGGTCAATTCTCTACTAGAACTTGGCGACGCACCTGCCAGCGGTGTAGGCACCAGAATGATTTGGTTTATAGCCGCCGTCGGTGAATTAGTGTGAGGCGCATTCTGATATTGATTTTGATGATAGGTAGGCCACCCACCTTGATAGTTCTGATATGCAGGTCGTGGAGGAATTGCTTGGTTCCGCTTGAGAGTTGTTATATCGTTTGCCATAGTCCGCAACATCTCCTTGAGGTCACCCATCTCATCTTTTGGAGGACCCGATGTAGAGGCCAAATTTTCAGGAGCGGCTGTATATGAATACGCTGACTGGGGAGTCGCTGGCGCACTGGTCGACGCAACCTCTTGTGCTACGTCCGATATCTCAGGAAATATCGGCATAACAGGTCGAGGAGGCAATTTCCCGCAGTCTATCAAGTGATTCTCTGCTTTGATAGCGGTGGCATATGCATCTGGTAAAGTGGCTCCTCCCAAAGACTTGATCATCATAGAAATGTCGGGATTGATGGACTTCAGATAAAACATGAACGCCAATTCCGGAGTCGGGCGGATAGTTACAGGAATCCTCCGCCAACTTGAGTGAAATCGGGCATTGAAGTCCGTCAGAGCCTCCTGGGGTGCTCGTTTGATGACGGATAGCTGATAATATAGCGAAAAACGATCTCCGTCATTTGAAAACCTCTCATAGAATGGATCTCCGAGGTCATCCCAAGTGCGAATGCTGTTAGGAGTCAATGTTCGGTACCAATCCAGAGCTTTGCCTTTGAAGGACGCAGCAAGGAGCCTTAGGGCTACATTTGCGCTGTGATACCGTGTACCAGACATACATCCGCTACATCCTGCAAATGCTCTGCTGGAGTTTTTATGTTATCTCCGGAGAATTTAGGAAGAGCTTTCAGGGCCGAAACCGGGATAGCGCCCCAGACGGCAGGCGCTACCGGAGCTACCAGGGGACTTCCAGCATCCCATGCCACATAATTTCTATTCGCGGCCGGCAACATGGTGAGAGGAAAGGGTGGTGGGAATGGAACTGTTGCTAACTGATTTGCGGCTTGTACTGTCCCTAATGGAGGCACTAGTAAACCTGGGTTATTTTCAGTCTGGGATCTAGTTACAGGCCGATGGCTCATACACCCTTCTTTAAGACAATTTCATTAGTTTGGGTCCCACCGGGCGTGCCAAAAAAAGGGTAAAACTGTTGACGCCAAAATTTGATGAGGTAACAGTGCCTTATGGGAAACTCAGTTCAAGGGGGACCCTTTGCGCCGAACTGAGTGACCTCCGGGTTTTAAAGAAGCCGACTTCTTCTATAATGGGTTTTTGGAAACGGAAAAGGAAGCAGATATAATAAAGCAAATTTAAATCTAAGGCGATGCGCCAAAGCTTTCTGATAGGCACGATAAATCATAGACTTGAGGGCCTGAATGTTATTGCTATGTTCCAAAACATCAGAAACTTAAAGCTATAGCATAAACAATTCATTTAATTGACATAAAAGTATCGCATACATTCTCACTGCTAAGAAGAGTCATTAAGACATGGTTTAGGTAAGCAAGTTTGTATTCAATGCATAGAAGTCCCTTCAAATGAAATGCTTAAGACCATAAGGAGCACAGTTTACAGTTTAAACAAAACATGAAAACAGAAAGGCCGAACAATAGGCACAGTCTGAAAGTTTCTTGTGAATAAACATGCAAAAGAGGCCTGGTGTCTCTTGCTAAAAACCAGTATTCTTTCTAAAATCTTGGACCCTTGTCTTCTTGACAGAGAGAGTATATATAGCTGGAGAGAAAAAATTCCCACCGCTTTGGAAGCTGTAACAGAAAAGATTCCCAATCTCCTGCAATGATGCCCGAATCAGAACATTCCCAATGCCGTTATAACAGCAATCAGTTAGAACCTAGCATCCAGTTGATTGGTTGCAGGCGTGCCCTTTGTAATGATGGTAGCGGTTCGAACCAAGCCTCGAGGCGACAAGTGCCATCTACCGCCTCAGAGAACTATGACGACCAGCGCCTGATAACACAAACCCGCTTTGCCAGCCCACAGCCTGCTTCGATGATCAGTGAAAGGCACGCGGCAGCACGTCGCGGCCCGAATGAGAACTCCTCCTTTAGCTGCCGAAAGATTGCGAAGAAGCGACACGTGTTCGAAGGGTCAAATGCTATGCTGAGGTGGGGAGGAAGCTGTGTGAACTAGATCCGAAAGACGCTTGGCAGCGTTTCAGAGCCCGCTGCGTTTTATCTCCTTGCTGTATTGAAAAGGCTGCGAAATTCTGCCATGTGGCTGAAGGTAGGGCCCGCCGTGAAATAGAGAAGGCCAGCAGAAATGTTTCGCAGTCGGCAGCTGCATATTTTATCCCCGCAAGGAAAGCTTGCGATACGCCGCCACGTATCGAGATGTGGGCCCCTCTGACAATCTTAGGAGTGCTGGACTGTTGTGGAAGGCATAGCGACCCGAAGAAAATATAAAGCAACAAAATAAGAATCCCCGTGGGCGAGACACGTGGACGCCTAGCGCAGCACTTCAGGACCCGAAAGGGAAGCCGCTAGCCCAAGTTGCGAAGTGAAAAATGCACAAGGGGGAAGATCAAAATTTTCCGGGAAGCCGAACAACTTGGAGACGCACAGGCCGGCACACGAATATCAACAAAAGGAACCCGAAGGGAGCTGTTGAATCTTATTTTAACAGTACCCTTAGAAATCTTTATGTTTGATTGGACCTTAATGAAAACTACCTACAAAAAGATTTGAACGTCTGCAATGTGCTTTTTGTTAGCCTTTTGTGTTCATTCTCTTTCCAAAAATGAAGGGTTGTAGCATTCTATGTCTAATTATATCAATCATAGAAATGTTTGGGTTTGAAATATTGTAAAATCGTTGGCATATCACCCTTTTCATGTTTTATATTTACATTTCTTTCTACCCTTTAATCCAAACCCCTAAAGAAGAGCCAAATTTCTATAAAAATCCTAGAGGTATTTAGTGAGGTGAAAATTTATCCCACACTCATTGAATTTCCCATAAGACTGTCAGAGAGGTGCAAACTTTGATGATCAATAGTGATGAAGAGGAAGCATCTACTTTCAAATTAGAGGAGTCTGATGAAGTTGATGTTGATTACATTAGGAGATTGAGAAGATTAACTGGAAAATACAAAAGTAATATATCCACTAAAAGTTTTAAGTCTAATAGAATAAGTCCTATAGCTACTAAATGCTTTCATAGTAAAAAGGATAATCCTAAGAAAGAAGAGGACAATAAGGAGAATGGTAAGAATAATCCGCACACAAAAAGAAAAAGTGGATCATTTGATGTAAATAACAGATTAGATGATGAACATGGAAGATTCTATGGGGTTGACCCATTTCCAATGACCTCTGATGAAGAGATTGAGAGGTCTGATAAAGATGAAACCTTCTATAATGAAGGAGTAGACATAGAAGGTGAACTCATTAGTGCTTCGAATGAGATTAGGAAATTGAGAAAAGAGAATGAAGGAAAAAAATTGAATGCACAAGAGGAAATAAATAAACTGAACAAGAACTTGAAGAATCTAATTAGATGATTATTAGCTTGAAGACTAAGGTTGAAGAAGAAAGAAGAGAAAAATATGTAGTCCATATTGAACTAGAGTCTAAATTAGATGAGTGCATGAAGCTAGAAGAAGAGATAATTGCACTAAGAAAGGAGTTAGAAGAAGCCAAGGAGAAGATTGATAAAGGATTGAAGTTGAAAGGTGGCTCTAAGATGTTAGATGAGTTGATCAGATCACAAGATCCATCAAGAAAGAGATCGAGACCAAGAGTAAAGATTGACCCTAGTTGTGAGAAAGGAGAGAGATTTTCTAATTCTACAAGAGTATTTGACATACTTAAAGCAAAAGAAGGACATTGCACAAAGGAATATAATGCCTACACAAGTTGTACCAAGGAAAATGCCTCTAGAAATGAAAAACCAAATAAAGGAATTACTGAGGTGAAGAAAGCTAAAAAGGGAAAGAAGCCTACAGCTGCTAATAAGAAGAAAGTTAATGAAGAGAAGAGACCTACTGCAACTAAGAGGAAGAGAAATTATCCAATTGTTTTTCAGAAGAAGAGGCACACAATAGATAAGAAAATGAAGAGTCCATTCCCTGAACAATTGAAGAGAAAGAAATATACACAAGGTGTTGTTAGAGATGGATTCACAAGAAATAGATATATGAAGAAGCCAATGTAGAGAAGACCACCATATCGTAAGTAAAGAAATGGTATGACAAATTGTTCCTCATGTTTTTATGGATACTATTATTCATGTAATCAATTTGGTCATAAATCATGTGAATGTAGAACTCTACCTAAAAGGAGCACAAATCATATGTATATTAATTCATTTGCTCCTATAAGAAATATGTATATAGTATGCTACAAGTGTGACAACTTTGGTCACATAGCTAAAGACTGTAGATTAGATCTTGTAAGACTAGTAGTACAGAGCAAGAGGAAGAATATAAGGAAAGATACATCTTCCTGAGTGAACAATGGTTCACATGCTATTGAAAGGAAGGTTGATGTATCAAAGAAGGTACAGAAGATGGTTTGGAGAGAGAAAAAATGGAAAGAAGTGCTCCATATGGCTTCTTATGCCTTACATCACTATTTTTTAGTGATAGGGCATGAGTCCAAGGGGAGCTAAATTGATATTCCATCCATCCCTAGAAAGGAAGAAGGAGATCAACTCAAGTAATTTACAAATTTCTAATGAATTGATGGTTACAGATTTATGGTAAAAATATTGCTCTTTGAAATGCTCATTAGAGGGTAAGAACATCAACAGAGAAGTGGATAGTCAACTACAGAAATTGATATCAACATTTGATATTAGATATTGAAGAAAAAGTGGTGTAGATGCTTTATTAAGAGAAATGCTTCTTGCCTACAAGGAGAAGATATATGTCTTAGGGTGAGCTATTCTATGTATATTGTTTTTAAAAATTGGTATCAGACCATTACAAATTGGTTTAGAATAGGTTAGTTGGTATAGAGCCCCTGGAATGAAGCTAGTGAAGAATGGAGCAAGATCTAAGGGGGAGTTACTATTGGTGTCAAATCAATGTTATAATTGTTACAGTGTAGTCTAGGATATCATCTGGTACATAGCATAAAGTGAACACATTCACAATTGGTATCATAATGATAATCAGTATCAATGCATGATATCACTAATTGGTGTCAAGTATATGAGTCAATTGGCACAAAACATGAATCAAAATATCTAAAATTAGTATCAAACCTGATTGGAGAAGAGCATGTAATGGTACTTCAACTGGCATCAGATATTTTTAATTGGTATAGAGTAGTTGAAGTATATGGTTTCTCCATTGTAGTAAAAGGGTTGAATGCAACAATTAGAATGAGAGCACACATTTGTCTTCAATTGGTATTAGTCAAAGGGGGAGCTAAGTCCCTTTGGTATTGCTAAGAAGTGAAGGTTGCAGTAGTATAGTGACCTAAGATAAAGAAGAGGAGAAATGATGAGCAAGTGCTCAAAAGAATTGAGCATGAGGGAGAAAAAGTGAACAATGTTCAAAGTAGAGCATAAGAGAAAAAGTTGTGAAGATGCTCATAAGGATGAGTAAAGGAGAAGGAATGTCAAAGGAGGATATTAGAGAACAGCTAGACCATTTGCAGTACTTTTCAAAGGGGGATAATGCTTTTAGGAGGAGTGATCCCTTTTCCATTGATGTGAAAGGGGGAGAAAGTCATGCAAATGCTCAAAGAGGAGCATTGGTGAAAGCAGCAACATACATAGAAGCTAAAGATGATACTGGTAAAAATGTTGAATTAGTTAATTGGTATCATTGAGCATTTAATTTTTTTCCATCAATAACAAAGGGGGAGATTGTTGGACTATGTTTTCATTGCTGTGAAAAGGGGATTAGAGGAGAACCATGCTAATCCTGTGCAAAAGCACATAATGTTGTCATTGATTTCAAAAGGGAAAATAAGAAAAAGGAGTTTGTTGGCATGATGACAAAGGATGAGTGTGAGAGTGGTGAATCTGATGGTAGATTCGATCTGGGTTTCTTGAGATCTTTCTAGAAAGGTATTTTGTAAGTCCCAATGTCAATGGAGATGTTAGCATTCATTTTTTCATGCTCTCGGTCTAGGGTTTATCAGTTAAACCCTACATGTGCAGAAATTTGAGTCACAACATTCAAGCAAGTTCTATTTCGTCAGTGACTTGGTGTTATAGGTTGTAGGACACACAAGTAACAACTTATATCATTCATTCCATGATGTGACGTACCCCATTGCCTAGGCTGGAAATGTCTACATCTCTCACTAGAGAGACATTTGTGCTTCAATGGGATAGTTTCTTCAGTCCCCTTGATAGTCCATTGAGAACCAGAAAAGAAAAGAAAAATTCAGCAAAGTCATATCTTGGGTGGTGTTTTTCTAAGTTTCTCTAACGTACCGCTTCAAGGATTTTGACTAAGTGTAGCTCTGGCAGGTTTTTTGACACATGGTCTAACTCGGGTGGTGTTTTGCTATGTTTCACTAACTCCCTGCCCTATAACATTGGTGGTTTTTTTTCTAGTTTGATGAACATATGAAGATTGCACTTCAAGGTTGGTCGTGTTTTTGAAAACATGTCTAACTTACTGCTCAACAAAGAAAGGTGAAGTGAATGGAGTTAGCAGAAATTGATGTTTGGTGACATCAAAAGGTGTATACATTTCATTAGCCTACATACCATGGTGAGATTTTAGCGAGGCCCAATCAAGACCTGTGGGTTCAGTGTGGAACGATGGTGATCAAATGTTGAAGATCAATAATTCTCACAACATGCATTGTGGGACCTATAGAGGCAGTAGATGTAGTTAGTGGAATGTGATGTCACAATGACAAGTGGAAATGAATGATTGTAACAAGGCCATGAGTAATGATGTATGATCAACTGTTGTGATCAAGAAGATTCAAGGGTTCCCATCAGTTTTGTTGAGTTTTTGGTGGATCCAGGCTAAGTCCCATGTGGTTAGTGGAGAGCGATGGGGATTAATCCATGATCGATGCATGATGACCATCAATGAAGATGGTTGGACTAGATAGTGTATGATGATGGAGGCCGACAAGTGGCAATGTGTGATTACTCAATATACCAAATCACATCGTTGTTGTGAGTTGTGTGGAGGTGATGTGGATGACAAATGGCAACAACCCGCAAAACCCGCAAGGTTTGTGTGAGCCCAATGTCAGAACTCATAGGGATAGCGTACTTTGGATTTGTATCTTGGTGGACCCCTTGTTTGGTGAGCAGTGTATGAAGGAGATCTGGGGTGGATATTTAAAGGACCGTTCACCCAATGGTCAAGATTGAAGATTGATCTAACGATCATGATGCAAGGTTATTATGATGCAACATTTAATTGCAATGGTTATGTGATCGACGATGGAGATCAAAAGGTGATTGATCCAATAGTGATCATCAATTAGTGGAGGTCAAATAAACATGATTAAAAGTAGCTAATTTTACGGTGATGATTTAAAGTTGTGGCAGTGAATGGAAAGCGCAAGATCATGGCATGAAGAAAGAGATCAAAGATAAAGGTCTACAATGGATATAACAATTTGAACAAGGGTTTCGACTGGTAACTGACATAGAGGAAGGAATTAATTGGTCCAACTGCACTTGTGACCAATGTTGGTGAAGATTTGATTGGCTAGGTTGCAAAATAGATTGTAGAAGTAATCAAGATTCAATATAATCTTACTAGAAAGAGAATACATTTAATGTGTATAGGTTCTAGGGTTGACAAAGATCTAAATTGGGAAATTTCTCTTTACCTTCATTAAATGTTGTGAGGCTAGATGAAGAGGTGGTGTAAGGAAGATTTTTTGGAACCCTAACAGGTGATCAAGATCAAATCAAATCAAATGGATAGGAGAATGCATTGAATGCATATCTTGTTCTTAGGTTTTGATAGAGAGAATGAAGGAAAATTATATGTATCAGAATTAATGTTGTGTGGCTTGATGTAAGGTATGGCGATGTATGGTAAACCATATTATATGTCTTAATGATGAGCTAGATAGTGGTGTATGGCTCGAGGAAAAGGTAGCTTGCTGGTGAAATTTCCAAGTGAAGGAAACCCTAAATAAAGGTTTGAAATGATCTAAATGGTGGTGAGAATCTTGAGGAAGAGATTGCAGATTGGTGGAAGTTTAGTAAAAAGAAGATAATTAGAGAATTGTCATTGTTGTTGCATCCACAGAAAGGAAAAAAAGTGAATAGTATGCAAGCAAAGAGAGTGTTGAATAGATAGAAGTATAACCGAATATGCAGTAGAGGTAGAGTGTGTAGAGAGAAGATAGTGAAGTAGACAAAGAATGCATATGTATCCTAGACTATAATACAAAACATCTTGCATCCTTCTCACACCTATGCACTATGCTAGAATCAACCCATGAATTAAGGCTTCATGTAGTCAACATCATTGTTGGAGCATTAGAACTAAAAATGATAAGCTTTGATAGTCTCCAATCCTATTGGAGACACTAGTCAGGAACTCATTTTGGAGCCATCTTTACATTTGGTACCATCAAAATATAGGGTCCATAGATGATTATCATATGGATCATCAGATTCCTCCTAATCCTTCATTAGTTTTAGAAAGACCTGATCATCATCAAAAATCACATATGTGCCTAGCCCCATCGTATGGAAGTTTTTGAATGGATCAAAGTCAATGAATTTGTTGAGCAACACTTCTTCCTGAGGAGTCTGATCACTTGTATCTTCTTCATCTTCTATCATTTCTACACAATATCTCTCTTGTTGAGAGATGGAGGTATGTGATGCTTCAAAGCACAGGTTTGTGTTGTCAACAATGTCTTTAGGATGTAAAGATTTAGATAGGATCTTCATCTTTGACTTGTTCTTGGTTCTCAATATTAGGTGGGACTAGTCAAGCACCAAGTATCCAACAAGCTTTGTAGTGAAATATCTTGAAAGAAACCTTTTGAAAACTAGGGGAATGTCTATCACTACTACTTCTTGTGTGACTATTTGGTTTGGACATGAGAAGAGGGTCATAGATAGATCTTTTATCTAACCAACAGTTAGAATCATCTTCCCATCCAGTTGCATGATTCCTTTTTCAAGGGGCTCATACTTAAGTTTTGAAGCATCCACCACTAGTTTTCGCATAGTAGTCGTGGTAGCCCACAAATCAATCATATTATTATGAAAAATATTATCTCCCACAATAAGAGTTAAAAACAAAGGTGTGGGCTTTGGTTTTCTTACCTCTTTCTCTTTTGCATTTCCTACATCATTCACATAAGTTGTTGCTTTCAGAGCCTAAGGGGATGAAATGGATCCTTTGTCTCCACTTTGATTGTATGGATGAGTTACATTTGCTAGTGGGCTTTGTTCTTCTTTCTTTAATTCTTCCCAAAGCAATGTATTTTTTTTAGGAATAGATATGACGTCCCACAATGATACATTGGTCGACATCTTTTTCAATTGTTCTATTACATTGAGCGTCTTGACTAGTTGAGTCTTAGGCTTGTACAGTAGTATCTATCTTGTCTTTAGAAAGGAATGTTACATTGCGACTAGGCTTGGTGCCTTATTTCCTTCCTTCTCTGCTAGTGATAGACTATGCAACTATGGAAAAGGCCAGATGCCAGGCAATGAAGCTTACTTTTCTTGTCGGGGAGGTTGACGTGGCGATAGACATGGAAAACGTTGTTGTATTTATTCCCCCATGAGCCTTCTTTTGGACCTTGTGTTATAGACCAAATGTACTTGCGAAACACTAGTTGTTGGAGCTTCATTTGTGAACACGACATCTTCTTCTTCCATCCAAGAAAATAGAGCTTGGTCGAGTGCAATATTGAGCTCTTGTTCCAAGGAAATTCCTTGTATTTGTACTCTAAAGTGATCATTTCCCATTTTAGAAGACTCGTATTCATCTGCATTCATAAGCACACCCTTACTTCTTTGTTCCGCTATTCTCTTTTTCATATTCCCTCTTGGAAAATTTTAGGGCATATGACTATCGCTACATGGGAAGCAACATACATTCTCGTCTTCTATCAAATTATTTTGGCTTAGAATTAGATCCTTACTTGTATTTTCTTTGACCATCTGCAATGGCATGGTGACTGGAACTATCTGATTTATGGATGAAATTTGTAAACCACTTCCTCTGGAGGATCCTTGGTATGGATTTTGTTGATAAGAAGGCTTTCCTCTACCAAGTAACCAAAGTCTTGCGTAGTCTACTTCAGAGGAATCACTTGAAAAATATTGACAAGGACCAACTCGTTAGTGAAAGTCCGCATGAGATTCTTCATATCACTGATATCTTCCGCCAATTAGGAAGAGCCTGACATGCTTGTTTGAGCGGCGGGATACACATACATAAATTGCGGAGCAGCCAACACCAACTATGCAGCAAAAGTTCTTGGAGTGGCTTCTTCCTGAGGGCATATGAGATTTCCACAAATAATGGCATCGGAGGTCGAGGGGGAAGCTTCCCAACATCAATTAGACTATTCTCCACATGTACAACCACCTCATATGCATCAGGAAAGATGTCCCCTCCCATGCAGGTTATCATAATTGCTATGTCCAAATTAAAATCCTTCAAATAGAACATGAATTCCATCGTAGCTTGGGGTTGAGTAGTCAAAGGGATCCTTTTCTAGGTCTTGTGAAATCTAGTATTAAAGTAGATCATGGCTTCCTATGGAGCTCTCTTGATGGTAATTAGGTGCTACAACAATGAAGAGTGGTCTTCTTTCTCTGAGAAGTGTTTAATAAGTTTCTCTCCAAGCTAATCCCAAGAGATGATAGAGCCTGAGACTAAAGATGGATACAAATCTTCGGCCTTTCCCTTGAAAGAGGTAGCTGAAAACCTCAAAGGGATGTTCTCCTCTGATATTTTATGTACCCTACATACCTTTGCTATATCTTGAAGGTGTTCAGAAGGGGTTTCGAAGTCTTCTCTAAAGAATCTCATAATAGGCTTGAGGGCATTAGTTGGTATAGTAGGCCATACATTTGGGGGTGTGGGTGGTTGTAGTAGACTACCACTACCCCATGTTACAAAATTTCTAGGAGCAAGGGAAGGTATGTGATCCATAGAGAAAATATTCCTATGAATTGGGTATACAGGTATTCTTATTTGGAAGTTCAAGCCTCAATGTGGAGTAGATAAGGCTCTAAAGACTAGGCTCTCACTTCTTTCTCTATTGCTCTTTACAGATGAGATGAGACAAAACCTCTAAGTCTTCTCCTTCTAGGTGTTGAGGTAGGTAACTTAGAGTATTGGAAGTGACCTCTTGAAGGTGCTCTTGTTTGGACTTTGGGCATGAAACTTCCAATTTCCTTTCTTAGCCTGATTCAAGAAATATTTCTAACTTCTAATTAGGCATTCAGAAAACTTTGTGTCACACCAAGTGTGCTAGAAAAAGAATTGTTGATCATCAAAGCTTGCACCTCTCTAACAGTCTTATGGGAAATTCAGTGAGTGGGGGATCAATTTTCACCTCACTAAATACCTTCGGGATTTTTATAGAAAGCTAACTCTTCTTTGGGGGTTTGGAGTAAAGGGTAGAAATAAATGTAAATATAAAACATGAAAAGGGCGATACGCCAATGCTTTTACAACATTTCAAACCCAACCATTTGTATGATTGATATAATTAGACATAGAATGCCACAACCCTTCATTGTTGGAAAGAGAACAAACAACAAAGGCTAACAACAAGCATAGTGCAGTCTTTCAAATCTTTCCACAGGTAGTGTTCATTAAGGTCTGATCAAACATAAAGATTTCTAAGGGTACAGAAAGAACATTCTAAAATTGCATAAGCTCTCTCTCCTAATACAACATAATATAGTAAAAAAACTACCCTTTATAAAATAGAGAAGCCCAATGACATAATCTAATTCTCAAAAGTTACTATTCTACCATACGAGCATACAACATGGAAATAAACTACTTAAACTATTCAGATTCATCTTGCAAGACACACTGTTTCATTCAAAATTATAATATTAAGAATTAAAGCTTGAAAAAGGCCATACATGCATAGTCTCAACAATTTCTCCTTAATAGTTCATTCTTTAAATATCAAATGAACTTTAAAACAAAGGTCAGATGCCAATCCAACAATAGTTTAAACCTTAAAAGATATAACATGCCAGAGATAAGTAGCTCTGTAATTGTGCTTATGAAAATAATTCTATATCCTAAGAAAACTAAAGAAAATTTCCTTATCCAAGGAAACTGAAACTTGAAATTCCAACCCCGCATTGTGTCATCAAACTCCTTATATAGCTGCAGAAAAAGAAAACACCGCCTCAACACAAAATTCAATATTTCCAGGTGTTTGATAGTTAATGGCACACAATCTGACATAGATCTTCAGTTAGGTCACAATGATCTTTTCTCATCAATTTCCAATTGTTGTATTGATTTTTTTTTAGATATTTAGCAAAGATAGAGGCTCATAAATGATCAAATCCTAAAAAAAAAGCTTGGAAAAAAGGTCCTATTGACCAATCACATCACTTAGAGGCATAGACTCAAAGCTTCCATCCCAAAAACCAAGAAATAAAAAGGCTAGCTAGCTCTGACAAACTCCCAAAAAGATATCACTTCATAGGAGATGCAATCCATCCATAATGAAGAGGTGACATGTGAACCATATATTTTTGGGCATGATGCTTATAGGCTACTCTTACACTCTTAGGATGTTTCACCTGAAAGGAGACAGATAAACCTCACAAAAAATCAATGTCGTTCACTCAAATTAAGATGTGTATGCTACCATTTAGACTAAATGAGATGATCTAAGTGCAACTAAGCTAAGTATTTGATGGATTATAAATGCAAAACCTAAGAAACAAGTGATGTTTGAAAACACATTGTGATATGCAAGCATAAACTAAAGTATGAACAAATGCAAATAAGAAATGAAGAAGGTTGAATTAGAGTGCACTTGGGCTGAGAATGAAGAATTTGGAGTGTCCTAAATGGTGACAGAAATCACTAGAAATCACTAGTGGTACTCATTCACCACTAATGGTGAATTAGACCTACTTCTAATGAAAATTTCTAAAAAACTGGTTTCTGAGTGTTGAGATCCAGAATTTGACAAAATCTATCTTTCCAGCCTTAAGGTGGGACTCATTCACCACTAATGGTGAATCATTCCTCTCCCAAAATTCTGTGAAATCAGGGGCCAATTCTGTAGCACCAGATCTGAGCTTGTCTTCTTCTCGGGTTGATGGAGTCAAATCTGTAGAAAACAGGCTATAGGTTGTCTCAAAGCTTGAAATAGGTTTGATTTGACTTGAAACACTTTGTTGACTTGTTGACCACCTTCCAACACCTAATTTCTTGATAAATCTACATACACAAGTTTATAACACACACATGCAAAATGGGAAAAATGGTTAAGGGTTAGCTTATAGCAATTTTCCTTGGTCAAATCCCACTTTGGTAATCAAACCCTTAATGAAGAAATGGAATGAAATGAACAAGGAAAGATGAATTAATAACATGCAAATGTCCTAAACTAACCAACCTTGTTGAATAAATCTGAAGATATATCAATGGATACTCCAAGATGCTTGATTGATGCTTGATTGAATGATGCAAAGTGCTTGAGTGCTTGAATGAATCAGTGAATTAGTGAACTTGATGAATGGGGGTTAAAATGGATGTAAAAATACTTATTTATGCACACTTGTGCCTTAGTAACCTGATGATACCTCATCACAGGCTAACATAAGGCGATTTTAAATTAAAACCCAAAAGAAAATTTGAAATATTTTTAATTTTGAGCCAAGAAGGACTCATTCACCACCCATGGAAAATGGGTCCCACCTTGGACTTGAAAGTGGGTGTCAAGAATTATCTTGCATTTAATGTTTTTTTTCAGATTTACATTAAAAAACACACTTAATTAAGCCTTATGAGTGCATAAAGGGGTCGAATAAAGCATAAGAAAGGTGAAAATAGTGAAATTAAGCCTAGAAAAGTGTGAAATCTTGTTACAATACTTTACAACACTTCAAAATATGACTTGATAAGTAATGAAAAGGTGATTTTTAGGTGAATTGTAATTAATAGAGTCTAGAAAAGTGTAGAAATGTTTTACAACACTTCACAACACCTTCACAAGATGCCATAATTTGAATTTTAAGGACCTAATGTGAATGTTTAAGTCACATTGCAACATTAAATCAAAGAAAAATGGACCAAGCATCATGAAGAAATACCTAAAAGACCATAAAAATTTCAAAGGGCCATTTTTCTATGATGCATTTAGCCCCCACTTTAGTGAGAGGATGAACTTGCTTCAGGCTCACACTAAAGTAGCCATGCATATAGAGGAGGTCCAAATGCACTTATGTTAGCAAGATGGAATGACGATGATCAAGAGGGATGATCAAGCCCACGGGATGAACATCCCATGGAAAACTAAACATAAGAATGTTCAAGGGAACACACATGTGTTGAAATGAAAAAGGGGGAATTGTATTGAGCTTGAATGGTTTGTCCAACTAGTTGTGGATTAGATCTAGGATTTTTACAAGAAAAAGTGAATGCATACTCACTCTGGGGCAATAGAACTCAGGGTGGTCCACTGGGTGAGAAGACCCAAAAGGTAAGATACATAAGCTAGTTGGTATGCACTTACAAACGCAAAGGTGGCTATGGGGAAAGTCATGTCGTTGAATGGGCTTCCTGCTCAACCATATCAAAGTTACTCCTCCTGATAACTTTAACAAGGTGCCACAAGGGAAAATGTTGGTTTGTGATTCATGAGAGAAGCAAAGTTTTGTATGCTTAGAACCCATGAAAAAAGAGAAAGGTACCATAGGCATGCAAGTTGCATTATGCAAGGTGGAAAAGATGAAAAATGCAAAAATGTAACATGTAAAATGCAAAACATGTTCAAAGGAGTCTCGTTAAGTTCATGCAAGGTCTGTCACTTAGGGAACATTGTGTCTAATGTCTCCAAGAGAGGACCAATCAAATAATAGTGTATTCACAACTTAGGGGATGTAGTGCATCACATCAGGCCATTAAGAGGAGTGTAATATGCTAAGATAGATCACACTTATGAAGGACATCACACCCAATGTCATCCACAAAGTGACAAATGCATTGTATGAAGTGACATGACTACACTAGGAACCAAGAATGCAAATGAAATGATGCCAATGTATGCCCCCCACTTTAAAGGAATTTCTACACACCATTCTGTGAGAAATTACTTTAAAGTAGGAAAGGAAAAATGTAAAAAGAAAACAAGACATGAAAGACAACTTAGACAACCCCTATGACAAGTCATATGTTTCTAAGTTAGGTTGCATCATGTAAATGAAAAAGAGAATAAAAGAAAAGGAGGGTTACCCCCTAGAAAGGAACACACCAAATACATAAGGGATCTATGGATTTGGGGTAAGTATGTTTGTTGTTGCAATGTTTTTATTCAAGAGCTCAGAACTATCATCATTCCCCAAAGCACATAGAATTGGAATAATGACACAAAGAGAGCGAAAAAAAAAAGAAAAAGAAAATATTTTTTCAGTCAATATGGAAGAAACATCACGGCCTCAACTCTTTGCATCATCCCCAAAAAGAAAACACGAGTGAAAAGAAAATAAAAAGAAAAAATCAAAGGAAAATATTTTGGGTCAACATGAAGGAGACATTTCGGTCTCAATGCTTTGCATCCTCTAAAGGAAAAACACAAAAGAATTAAAAAGGAAAAAGGGGACAATTGGGTCCAACATGGAAGAGCATGAGACATCTTAACACTTTACATCATCCAAAAGGAAAACCTAAAACAAAAGGAAAAAGGACCTTTTGGGACAACATGGAAGAGACATAGAGCATCTCAATGCTTTGTGTCATCCCAAAAAGGAAAACACAAAACAAAAAGGAAAAGGTACCTTTTAGGTCAAAATGGAAGAGACATAGGGTGTCTCAACACTTCGCATCATCCCCAAAAGGAAAACAAAAAATAGAAAGGAAAAAGGCAATGTGCGACATATAGAAGAAGAGAGGCACAAATAAAGGAAGTGGACAAAGAGAGAGAACATCAAACACACGTTATGGGGGGAGAAAATATGAAAATAAAATCACGTAAAGGAGCTAGTAAAGGAAATCTAAGTCAACCATGAACAAATTTATTGGCTTCTCAATCTTAAGTAGTATAAGTGGAAGGTAAATAACATAGTTAAGGGACAAGAACAAATGCATTACTAGGATAAGGCTAACAACTTCTTGCCCACCCTACTAGATGTGAAGCAAGAATGGGCCAAGAAAGGTGATGGGAGGGATCATGCAATAGTGACAATGAAGAATTCTACAACTATGGCATGATAAAAAAAAAAATTTAAGGGATGATGGGAAAGCAGTCAGTATTGGTGAAGTGATACTTGTTCAATATGTCATTCAATGTCCAACATTCTTCAGTTCGATGTCCAAGAACTTGATGATATTTGCAATATGGTATGTTAGAATCTTTAGGATGAATGACCAACCTATTCATAGGTGGTAAGAGTATAAGGCCTTTGTTTAAAAGTAGTTGAAGTATCCTTTCACATTCAAGTGGATGATGAGTAGGAAACTTGAGCTTTTTCAATTTGTAAGGTCATTTTCGTTTGCTAGATTCTCCTTTCTAATTAATCAAAGGGGAAAGAGGACCCATGGGGATTGTAGCATCCTTATCATCAGAATTAGGTAATGGTCATTCATGTGGAAGGAGAATATTTAAGTTAGGAGGAGAATCAAAGATCACTGTACCATCATCTCGAAATTTCCAATATTTGAAAGGCGGTTTTTCAATATGAGGAGGATCTTGATATCCTAATCCTATTGTGTTTTCTTCTATTGGTTTTTGTTCAAGAAGTTTGTGAATTTTAAGCTCATGTGTTGTGTCACAACCTTGTTTACTTAGGATAGTAAAGCCTTTTCCATATGTTTTTTCAAGGTTAATGGGAGTGTTTGTGACTTTGTGATCATAAAATGGTCGAGGATGTGTTTTTTGAGAGGGACTAGATCCACTTGATGGAGGAATCTTAGGTTCCACTTGAGTTTCAAGATGTAGGTATCCAAAGTGATCAGGGGGTGCAACAGTAGGAAGATTTGATGGTTTCATGGATGGGTAAAAGGTTGCATTGGCCTCAAGGTTATCAAGAAATTCATTTAAGAACTTGTTGATGATATCATAATCTTCTCCAATGATGTCTACATCATGAGGAAAATCATGAGAAGTTGAAGGAGCATGAGGAAGCTCAAGGTCATTAGGGTCACAAACAAAGGCACAATTGGACATGTCTACCAAGGATTTTAATGAATTCCAAAACTTATTAAAATAAAATGCCATGATGACAATGAATGCAAGTAAACTGGGATGTAAGAAATAGAAGAAAATAGAGAATCTGAAAAGAAAAATACAAAGCAACTACAGAAAATTGTAATGTAGGAAATACCCAGAAAATGCCTGAAAATGTAGTATGAAATGTGTAGGTAGACTGATTCGCCTAGGGTAGTGAATGAGTCCAAGTATGATATTTTTTTGTGTTTTTCAGAAAATTTAAAGTTATTTTAATGATTTTCGTATGCAAATGAAGATTTTCAGTTTTTGAATGATATGATATGCAAAAATGAAGTCTAAATGAGTCTTTCACTAATGCAGTTTTAAGGAACCCTGGGATGCAAAAACAATCCAAAAGAAAATGCAATTAATTCCTAGGATGCAAATATAAATGAAAATTAGAATGATATGATGTTTAATATGTAGGTTCACCAAAATAAACCATAGATTTTTGGGCGTGAGGCTTATAGGCTACTCTTGCACTCTTAGGATGTTTCACCTAAAAGAACAAAGATAAACCTCATAAAAAATCAATGTGGTTCACTCAAATTAAGACATGTGTATGATGTTACTTAGACTAAATGAGATGATATAAGTGCAACTAAGATAAGTAATTGACTAAATTATAAATGCAAACCCTAAGAAACAAGTGATGTTTGAAAACACATTGTGATATGCAAGCATAAACTAAAGTATCAACAAATGCAAAACATAAAAGAAGAAGGTTGAATAAAAGTGCACCTGGGTAGAGAATGAAGAATCTAGAGTGTCTTGAATGCTAAAAAAAAACACTGAATATCACTAGTGGGACTCATTCGCCACTAATGGTGAATCGGTCTTCCTTCTAATGAAAATTTCTGAAAACTGGTTTTTGAGTGTCGGGATCTAGAATTTGACAAAATCTAACTTTCAAGCCTTAAGGTGGGACTCATTCACCACTAATGGAGAATCAGTCCTCTCCCAAAATTCTATGAAATCAAGGACCAATTATGTAGCACCAGATCTTAGCTTGTCTTCTTGTTGGGTTGACAGAGTCAAATCTATAGAAAATAGACTATAGGTTGTCTCCAAGCTTGAAATAGGTTTTATTTGACTTGAAACACTTTGTTGACTTGTTGAACACCTTTCAACAGCTATTTGCTTGATAAATCTACATACACAAGTCTACAAACACACATGCAAAAGGGGAAAAATTGCTTAAAGAGTCAGGTTATAGGTATTTTCCTTAATCAAATCCCACTTTGGTAATCAAACCCTTAGTGAAGAAATGCAATGAAATGAACAAGGAAAGATGAATGAATAACATGCAAATGTCATAAACTCACTAACCTTGCTGAAGAAATATGAAGATATATCAATGGCTGCTCCAAGATACTTGATTGATGCTTGATTGAATGATGCAAAGTTCTTGAGTGCTTGAATGAATGAGTGAATTAGTAAAATTGATGAATGGGGATTAAAATAGATGTAAAAACACTTATTTATACACACTTGTTCCTTAGTAATCTCATGATACCTCATCACAGGCTGACATAAGGTGATTTTAAATAAAAAACCAAAAGAAAATTTAAAATATTTTTAATTTTGAGCCAAGGGGGACTCATTTTCCACCCATGACGAATGGGTCCCACCTTGGACTTGAAAGTGGGTGTTAGGAATTATCTTGCATTTAATGTTGTTTGTCAGGTTTACATTCAAAAATACACTTAATTAAGCCTTATGTGTGCATAAAGCGGTCAAATAAAGCATAGGAAAGGTGTAAATAGTGAAATTAAGCCTAAAAAAGCATGAAATCTTGTTACAAGAATTTACAACACTTCAAAATAGGACTTGATAAGTGATGAAAAGGTGATTTTTACACAAATTGTAATGAATAGAGTCTAGAAAAGTGTAGAAATTTTTTACAACACTTCACAACACCTTCACAAGATGCCATATTTTGAATTTGAAAGACCTAATGTGAATATTTAAGCCACATTACAACATTAAATCAAGGAAAAATTGACCAATCATCATGAAGAAAGACCGAAAAGACCATGAAAATTTCAAAGGGCTATTTTTCTATGGCACAATGTGTCAAAAAGGTAGAGACTTTCAAGCTCATGAATATAACTTCCATGAAAATCCCTAACGAGCCAACATGTGTTATGAACTCTCTCCCGAAAGGGAGATGAAAGATGAAAGCTACGTAGCCACCATTAGGCACATTGCACACCTTTCTGATAACTATGCTTGAGCACGGGCACACCCAAAATTGAAAACATTATTTAAGCCAAAAATAAAAATGATTAAGGTAAAAACGCTTCACAATCACGTCTAGCTACAACATTTCTCATGGATGTATCTACAGTCTTGTCAACTTTATTCAATTTTACACTTTTAGACTCTCTTCCATATGTCTGAAACTTGGCTTGCACTAAAATCTCATCACCTCCATACATCCTTTTCAACTTATTCCACATTTCATGTGTTGTTTGACAATGTATGACTTTAACAAACATAGAACTTGATAGTCCATGAAGAAGTATATCTCTTGCTATAGCATTATCCTCATATTCCTTCTTTTCGGCTTCAATTATTGGAGGTGTAGCAAACACTATATATCCATTTACAACTAGCCTCCAAACATCACATCCTATGGATCCCAAGTATCCTTCCAATAGCGATCTCCAAAAAAGATATCTTGATCCATCAAAGATAGGTCCATCATATGCATGTAAAATTTTCTGACTAACCATTGTGTTCACTCACCCAAATATACCCAAGTTGATTAAGCTTCTCCTAGGGAACCTAGTGCTCTGATGCTAATTGTTAGAACACAATGATCTATTGAGAGGGGGGGTGAATCAATAGATACTAAAATTTATCCCTTTAAAACTTTATATAGATTACTCCCTTAACCACCCAATGTGTAGATACTAAACATGCAGAGACATAAATATGCATGCACACAAAAACATCACATAACACCATATGTACGTGGAAAAATCAAGATGTGAAAAACCATGGTGACCAAGGCAACTTGAGTCTACTACTCAAATCCAACATCACAAAAGAAATATATATTACAATGTTTTAAGGCTACAACCCAAGAAAGAATCAACTGCCTAATTTAGATGCAACAACTTCAAGGATGCAACAACACCCTATTTTAGGAGCTACAACCCCGAGGATACAACAAAGCCCTAATTTAGAATCCACAACTTCAAGGAGACTACAATCCCCTGATTTGAACAACAACTCAGTACAATGAGGCTACAACCTTTGAAGGATTACAAATTCAAGTATGCATAATATTGGTTCTGAAAAACCTATGATGCATCATTACATTCAGTACTTTGTTGCACCTACTACAACTCACACTCTGTTGTTGAAGCTACACTCTCAGCAACACACCTCTACTTTGTACTCTCCTCTACACATAGAACAATCATTGTTCTATCTTGCTACATTGTACACTATCTTCACCATGAATGAAAACACCTAGAAGATGTTATGTATTACACTCTAGGATACATATGCATTATTTTTCTGTTGCACTATATTCTCTCTACACACTCTACCTCTACTACATATTTAGTTGTACTTCTATCGATTCAACACTCTTTTCCCTTGCAGAATATTCACTCTTTTTTCTTTCTCCAGATGCAACAACAACGAAAATTGTTTGATTGTATTCTTTTTGCTAAAATTCCACTGATTTACAACCTTTTCCTCAAGATTCTCACCACCCTCCAGATCATTTCAAATCTTTTATTAGGGTTTCCTTCACTTGCAAACTTCACTAGAAAGCTACCATTGCCTCAAGCCACACACCATTGTCCAACTCATCATTAAGACATTTGAAAAGGTTTACCATACTTCACCACACCTTGTACCAAGCCACACAACATTAATTCTGATACAAATAATTTTCCTTCATTCTCTCTATCAAACCCTAAGAATGAGATATGAATTCAATGCATTCTCCTATCCATTCGATTTGATTTGATCTCGATCACTTGTTAGGGTTTCTATAAATCTTTCTCACACCACCTCTTTATCGAGCCTCACAACATTTAATTTGGGTACAATTTTTTCTCCAATTTATCTCTTTATTGACCCTAAAATCTAATACACATTAAATATATTCTCTTTCCAAAAAGATTAGATTCAATCTTGATCACTTCTGTAATCTATTCCACCACCTAGGTGATCAAATCTTCACCCAAATTGGTCACAGGTACAGTTGGACCAATTAATTCCTTCCTCTATGTCAGTTACTAGTTGAGACCCTCATTCACACTATCATAGCCATTGTAGATATTTATCTTTGAATCTAGGCCATCGATTTATTTCTTTGTGCCATGATCGTACACTTTCCATTCACTATCACAACTTTAAATCATCACCATTAGTTTAGTTACCTTTAATCATGTGCCTTAGATCTCCACTAACTAATATTTGCCATTGGATCAATCACCTTTTGATCTCCATCTCAATCACATAAGCATTGTAATCACATAGTATATCGCAATAACCTTAAATCATGACTGTCAGATCAACCTTCAATCTTGACCGTTGGATGAAGGGTCATCTAAATATCCTACATACACCACTATCCAAATGTAGGGTCCACCAAGATACATGTCCAAAGTTTTCTATCCCTGCAAGCTCCAACATTAGGCCCACACAAACCTTGTGGGGTTTGTGGATTGTTGTCATTTTTCATCCACATCACCACCACACAACTCACAACAATGATGTGAGTTGGTATATCGAGCAATCACACTTTTCCACCTATCAGCCTCCATCATCATCCACTATCTGGTCCTACCATCTTCATCAATTTTCATCATGCATCCATCATGGATTAATCTCCACCATTCTCTGCTAAGCCCATGGGACTTAGCCAGGATCCACCAAAAACTCAACAGAACTAATGGGAACTGTCAGATCTTCTTGATCGCAACCATTGATCATAACCATTACTCATGGTCTTGATATAATCATTCATTTCAACTTGTTATTGTGACATCACATTCCACTAACTATGTTTGTTGCCTCTATAGGTCCCACAATGCATGTTGTGAGCACTGTTGATCTTCAACATTCAATCACCACCATTCCCCATTGACCCTATGAGTCTTGATTAGGCCCCACTAAAATCTCAGTGGGGTATGCAAGCTAATGCCATGTGTACACCTTTTGATGTCACCAAATGTCACTGTCCACTAACTCCATTGACTTCAGCTTTCTTTGTTGAGTGGTAAGTTAGACATGTTCCTAAAAACACCACCAACCTTAAAGCATAATCTTCATAAGTTCATCAAACTAGAAAAAACATGGCCAACACTACAAGGTGGGGAGTTAGTGAAGCATAGAAAAACACCATCCAAGTTAGATCACATGCCAAAAACATCGCCAAAACTATACTTAGTCAAAAACCTTGAAGCAGTAAGTTAGAGAAACTTAGAAAAAACATCGCCCAAGATATGACTTAGCTGAATATTTCTTTTCTTTTTTGGTGCTCAATGGACTATTGAGGGAACCGAAGAAACTTTCCCAGTGAAGCACAAATATCTTTTTGATGAGACATGTAGACACTAACAACCTAGGCAATGGGTCCAGTCACATCACATAATGAATGACATAAGTTGTTACTTATGTGACCTGTAACCTGTAACACCACATCACCAATGAAATAGAACTTGCTTGAATGTTGTGACTAAATTTTTTGCACATGTAGGGTTTAATTGATAAACCCTAGACTAAGAGCATGAACAAATGAACACTGACATCTCCTTTGACATCAGGGCCTGCAAAATACCTTTCTAGAAAGATCTTGAGAAACCCAAATTGAATCTTCCATTAGATCCACTACTCTCACACTCATCCATTGTCATCATGCCAACAAAATTGTTTGCCTGATTTTCCCTTTTGACATCAATGACAACATTATGTGCTTCTACATAGGATAAGCA